>CM070507.1:38344704-38911489 GCA_036346375.1 Guadua angustifolia
TCATGGACGCTCCCATATTTCACGACCGCCAACAAAATATGATTCAAGTTGTATAAGATTTATAATATATTGAAACGTAACATTACAGAATATTATAGGATGTGAAGGTGTTACATGATCTCGAACCAAGTGATGAAATTAGGGCCCCATTTAATCCATCCCGACGCATCGTATTAAGTTGCTTGGCGCTTGGTTGACGAATAGACGCCCGCCGCTTATCGAATTCATCAGAAATGAAAACGTAAATGGATACATAAATGAATGATGTCTTCGCAAAGATAGCTTGATTGACATGTACAAAGTAAACGCTTACGTGAAATATTGTTCCATCTCTTCCATATTGAGTACATGTACAAAGAAAGCGCACTTTTTTCTTCCGAAGTGTAATAGTAAGCAACTACCAACGGTAGTACTCTCCATTGGAAAATCAGAGGTCACTACAAGGTGTCTCTTCATCTACATGGTACCGCATCGTGGGAGCATTGACTTTGTGTTCTCTGCAAAGTATACACTCGAGAAGTATGATATCTCTTTTAAAAAAAATGCTTCGCAATGCACCCTTCAACTCTTGCCTTATTGCCAACCATAGCTCAAGTTTCTTTAGAGCTCTTTCAATGTGATACATCCACCTATATTGAATAGGGCCACCTACCTTAGCTTCAGAAGGTAGATGAACAAGTAGATGTTGCATTGGATTGAAGAAACCCTGAGGGAATATTTTTCCATCTTGCATACAAGCACCGTATCTCTTTCTCCAACCTCTCCATCATGTCTTTCGATATTTCTTTAGCACATAATTGTCTATAGAAATAACTTAGCTCAACTAGCACCTTCCACACATTATCATTAAGATACCCACTAAACATTACAGTGTGAGTCTTTCCATGATTATGTGGTAATCGTGGCTCTTCAACCCATTTAACTTCCCGTATTCACATTCACAACTCATCTCAATCCCGCCACAGAACCATCGGAAATTTCAATTTCTTCATCCACCTCAACACTTCTTTTCTTTTCTTTAGGTTTAAGGCAAAATGGAGCTGCGTGGCTTACCCCCGCTTCGGTGAGCTCAAGTGTTGGCCTACATGATCTCTCGCTAAGTCTCTTCGGCCTTTAGGTTGTCTTTTGTCTTGTCCGTCATATCCATGACCGTGCTTATAATGCTTTCACCAACGTTACGCTCTCGATGCATGACGCCAATGTTGTGCATCGTAATCAAGGCCTTCGCATATGGGAGCTCCCATAATCCACAAATGTGAGTCCGCTTGTGCTCCTCTCCAAACCCTTCAAACCCATCTTCTTTCTCCACCAATTTACTCAAAGATATCAGCAATTTCGCCCAAGTTAGACGCTTCGACGAATTCTTTCGACAACCTGTGTCCACGGAAGGCATTCCTCCGAACCTAAAGGCGGTCTCGTAAGGTGAAACGCCTATGGCAATCGAAGTAACAGATCTTTCCACCATTTACAAGGCGAAAACATCTGTTCCGAACCACGATCGGACATGTCAAATTTCCATGACAGCCCAACCAAGAAAATACCATAGGCCATGAAATCATGGATGACCACAAATATGCAACACGAAGGTTGAATTTCGCTTATAGCGCCATACGCCTACCCCCGTCCATAATTTTTTTCACTTGATCAAGGGTTTGAGCATCACATTGAGACGCTTTCCGTGATGTTCAGGGGCCGTATGATGAGGCACAAGAACATAAACTCATATTTCATGCAAAGGGAAGGTGGAAGGTTGTATGGAATAGCAAAGACCGCCAAGACGAGTATGATGCGGTTGTGTTGAAAGGCGTGAAACCATCTGGCCGCCAACCCATGCTAACATTTCTCGCATCCTCGCCAAGTCCTCGTCAAAGCTATCTAGAGCCTTCCATGCCTCACTAT
Source organism: Guadua angustifolia (assembly GCA_036346375.1). Taxonomy (NCBI): domain Eukaryota; kingdom Viridiplantae; phylum Streptophyta; class Magnoliopsida; order Poales; family Poaceae; genus Guadua; species Guadua angustifolia. The sequence continues at coordinate 38,346,604 of CM070507.1, forward strand.
CCGACGGGTGCACCATTATCTCGCTGCTTCACGCGACACCTTCTTTGTGCCACCTCATGTGCCGCACTTCGCTTTTGAGATAAACAACCGCTTCAAATTTAGGTGTGAGAGGCATGTACCGAAGTTGCTTGTGTGCAACTTCGGTCGTTACTTTTCACCTTCTTCGCTCACCACCTCAACAAATCTTGGTTTTTACACACTAAGCAATGCTTGTCTTTCTCATGCTCCTTCCAAAAGCATGCGCTTATCCTTGCACACATCAATCTTCTCATACTTCATACCGAGACCGCATAACAACTTCTTAGACGGTACATGTCTCTAGGCATCTTATGATTCAAGAAGATATCGTAGATCAATTCCACGAGATCATTGTAACAATTATTGGAAAAGAAATACTTGGACTTAATGGCCATGAGCGCGCCACAAAAGCAAAGTGGGTCACTTTGTGTGTTCGCGGCAATGCTCTTGAAGCTTTAAGTAGCTCAAAGAACTCCCGAACCTCACGTGTTGCGCAGATCCTCCAAGTCTACGTTAATCTCGACGCAAAGCTTCTAGCATCTCATCCATCCTATCATCGCCCGCCCTATCATCTTCCTCTTCATCCGCAACTTCGTGTCCTTGAGCACGTGACTCACCATGATGTACCCACAACTCAAAGCTTGGCATGAAACCGAACCGACACAAAAAGTAGACATCGATTTCTTGTCCCGGGGTGGAAATTACGGCACTTGCTGCATGGGCACTTCACCTTAACAAAGATTAGACATACGCACACTACTACGCATCGCCTCATCCGCTCGCGACATTTCATCATCGCCGGTAGGTCCGGAAGCAAAGGATATTATATCACCGCCGGTTCCAAATTCAACCGGCAAGGATAATATTATCACCGCCGTTCAAACTTCAATCGGCAGTGATAAGAATAGTTTCAATTTCTCGCAGTAATGGAGGTAATATCATTGCGTTTAATAGAGAACCGCAAAGGATATGTATTTCATGGATATGTATTAATTTCGCAAAGAATGAATAGTTTCAATTTCAAAAGCAATTTGTAATTTGCGGATATGTATTAATTAAAATAACATTTACAAAGCATAGCGGAGACCGACTTCGATCCAATACGTTCCCCGAGTATTACTGTGTAAATGAGTTAAAAGAACTTCATTGAAAATCACATCATTCCTACATAACCAAATGGACCAACACATGGTTCTTTGCACCTACTAAGATTTGGCACTTAAGCTTAGGGTTAACATCCTTTAGCCAAGAGCCAAATAAATTAGATACATTGCGAGGAGAATGGATTCCAAACGTGATGAAAAGGGTGTTCCAAATAGATCTCGCCAAATGGCAATCAAAAATAAATGCTGAATTGTTTCATTAGAATCACAAAACAACATTTAATACTTCCTTGCCACTGCTTCTTTTAGCTAGATTATCCTTTGTTAGAATTACTCCCAACCGTAAGTACCAAAGAAAGATTTTGATCTTCAAAGGATTTTTATCTTCCAAATGATATACTTCCTAGGAATGGCATTGTCCAAAATCAAGGCATCGTACATGGAATGAACCGAAAAGATACCCTTTTTGCTAAGATCCCACCTAAACTTGTCCCTATCCCGCGATAGAGAAACATTAACAACTCTTGACACTAGTTCAAACCAAGCTGTCAAGTCACATCCTACCAAGGATCTGCGGAAAGAGACATTTAGTGGGACCGATTGAAGAACATCTGCTACGGCGACTTCTTTCTTTCTAACAATTCTATATAGATTCGGATACATCTCCATAAGAGATTTAGTACCGATCCAAATATCCTCCCAAAATCTAGCGCACCTCCCATCCTCTACGGAAGGAACCCATAGACGAAATTGCTCTTTAACTTTCATCAAACCCACCAAAAGTTAGAATCCCCAACCTTCTGGATATTTGAGTAATGGATTTGCTATGTAAGTATTTCCTTCTAAGTAAGTCTTGCCATAGGCCTTCCTCACTTAACAAACGAAATAGCCATTTACCTAATAAACACCTGTTCTGTAATTCCAAATCTAAAATTCCCAGACCCCCCAAACTCTTAGGTTTATTGAGCACTGACCATCTTGCTAATCTATATTTCTTCTTGTGTTCATCGCATTGCCAAAAAAATCTTGATCTGTAGTAGTCCAGTCTTTTAATTACCCCTTTAGGAGCCTTAAAGAAGGATAACATATATAAGGGTAAGCTAGAAAGAACTGAATTAATCAATACCAATCGCCACCCTGAGCATGAAGCTTACCCTTCCAACTAGCAAGCTTCTTTTGAAATCTTTCCTCCTTTGGAATCCATCCTTATTGCTAAGTCTTTTGTGATGCATTGGAATCCCTAAGTATCTAAAAGGAGAACCCTTCTTTGCACCCAAAATGCTTAATGTATTCCTTCTTGTAATTTTGAGCCTCGCCAAACAGGAAAATCTCACTCTTATGGAAATTAATCTTAAATCCTGACAATTGTTCAAAAACACTCAAGACTAGTTTTAAGTTCAAAGCTTCATTTACATCATGTTCCGGAAAAGAGAATCGTATCATCCAAGATCTTTGAAGGATCGATAGACCCCATCCACTAAATGCGAATTATCCTCTAAACTGGTTATTCTCTTTATACAGCTATCAAAATAGCTAGCATATCAGCTACCAAATTAAACAATAACGGGATAAAGGATCCCCTATCTCAATCCTTTCCTAGTCCGAAAGAAGCGACACATATCATCATTTACTTTGACATTCACACTTTTTCTTGATAGCACTTTCAACCCATTTACACCAAATCCTCGAGAAATCTTTCATTCTAAGAGATTGTTGGAGAAACTCCCATTTAACCTTGTCGTATGCTTTCTCAAAATCTAATTTTAGCACCACTCCACTGAGCTTTCTCTTTTTTAGCTCATGTAAAGTCTCATGTAATATAACCACCCCTTCCATGATGTTCCTTCCCGACATAAAGGCAGTTTGCGAAGGTCTCACAATTGACTGCGCCACAGAAGCCACTCTATTAGCCATAACCTTGGTAAAAATCTTAAAGCTCACGTTTAATAAACAGATTGGTCTGTATTGCTGAATTTGTTTTACCTCTTTCAACTTTGGCAATAATGTAATTGTTCCAAAGTTTAAGCTAAAGAGAGGCGGAGTTACATTTGTGAAATTCATGAAACATGGCCATTAGGTCATCCTTAATGAGCCCCCAAAATTCTGATAGAACTCATTGGGAAAACCATCTCGGACTGAGCCTTATTGCGCTTCATTTGAAAAATTGAATCATTAACTTCTTTAGAAGTAAATTGAGCTTTAAGAATTTCATTTTCCTCGTATGACACCTAGGAAATATCTTCTCTTTAGGACTCAATCATCGAGAAAGAACTTCTCTCTGGCGGTCCAAACAGAGTTTTGTAATAATTGGTGATGTATTTCTTAAGGTTTTCCTCGCCTTTGATTACCCCATCCTCCTGCTCTAATTGAAATATTCTAGTCTTCCTGTGTTTCCCATTAGCAACTAAGTGGAAATATTTAGTATTTCTATCACCCTCAAGAAGCCTCATAGACTTCGATCTTTGATACCAAAATATTTCCTCTTCCCTAAGAAGAGAAGCTAGTCTCTGCTTAAGGGAATGCTTTAACTCCACCTCCAACGGACTAAGCACTGTAGATTCTGCCTTCTTATCTAACTCTTCTGCTCTCCTAATGAGTTCTTTTTTCTCTTTTCTATTAGATCCACTGACATTTTTAGCCCACCCTCTAAGAAATTGCCTCAGTCTCCTTATCTTGTTTTGCCATATTTCCAATGCGCTGGAACCTTTCACCTTCTCGTTCCATACATCCGCTACAAGTTTATGGAAACCTTTACGCATCAACCAACCTACTTCGAAACGAAATAAGGGTTGCTTGCTGCAATGAGTGCCAGATCCCGTGTTATCGATTGATTTATTTGATGACATGGCTCAATAACGAATCATGTTCGAAAATGATCTCTCTTTTTTTAAACGAGGTATTACACTTTAATCTGTCTAAGGTCTCAGCCATTTTCGTTGCTACCCTTAAAGAGGTATTACATGATGCATGCATGTATGTATGTACGCACATCGCACTACAATAATCCGCAAATTAACATCGGCCAAAGCCGGCGTTAATTAGCAATTTGCCGGCGTTAATTGTAATTAGCGCCGCAAACCGCTAATTAACGCCGCTTTTGGCCCACGATAGTTAATCGGCGTTAATTAGCTTAATTAACGTCGGCTTGGTACAGCCGACGTTAATTAATGCCGTGACCGCGCCAATTAACGTCGACTTTTTGCCGACGTTAATTAGTAATTAACGTCGGCTTAGGCCTCGCCGACGTTAATTAGCGGTGTTTTGTAGGAGATTTGTCGGACGAAACCAGGGTGCCAGGGTTACTAATTAACGTCGGCTGACACCTTGGCCGACGTTAATTATCCCCTAATTAACGTCGGCTGAACCCTTGGCCGACGTTAATTAGTAATTCCAGGGGCAACTTTTACCCCTATTTTCATGTTTCGCCACACAATTCAATACACAATATAATCAACATTGACAGCAATTCACACATCAACACATATAATTCACGAATATAAACAATCCAGCACAGAACATGCATATAATCAAGTTATCGATCCATCATAATGTCTAAATTGTCATAACATCCAAAAAAGACCAAAGTGACACAACTACAAATACATCCAAAGTTCAACTCGATTATACACATCCATCCAAAGTGACATAACTATGAAACAATCTACAACTGTTGGCCGCCATCTGGTTGATTGGAGTTCTGGCCGCTTGATCCGGAAGCAAAAAGTGCGTTGACAAAGGCAGTTGCACCGTCGGTTCCCTACACAAGAAAATGCAAGATTAGACAATAATATAAGAATGAATGTACCATAAGGAGACAAGTAAGAAACGAACCACGGATCTGCGAGTCTTTGCAAGTGTTGCAAAGTGAGTATTTGTAAGACAAGGGCCAGTGCCGTTGATCCCTACATAAGGCAACAATTATAGCTAGATTGATCAAATTTTACTAGATTTACAAGTTTTGACAAAGTTTAGCTAGAAATTAGTAAGTGTAGCTATATTGAGTAAATTTAACTACATTTACAAAGTTTAACTACAACGGACCAAGTTTAGCAAAAATGAACTAAATATCGCTAAATTCATCAAACTTGACTCTAGAGATACTTAGTCTTGCTAGATTCATCGAGTCTCGCTAGAAATGACTAAGTTTAGCTAGATTGAGTAAATGTAGCTAGTTTGAACAAGATTAGGTACAACAAACTAATATTAGCTAGATTGACTAAGTTCAACTCGATTCACAATGTTTAGCAAGAATACCTGAGCTGCAGGAGGTGCCGGAGGATACATCCCCCATTGTGGCGGTGGCGGCGGCGGCGGCTGGAACGGTGGAAAGACAATGTTTTGCCCCATCGCCTGGAACATTGCCTACAAATACAATGTATAAGTATTTTGAATTAATATATTCTCTAAATGCAATAGATTGAAGACTCGGACTTACTTGAATCGCCGCTTGCTGTTGTGCCTGGTATGAAGCGTAGTACTCTTGCTGCGCCCTTGCATAATCATCACGTTGGCGCAGCTCCTCACATGACCTAGTAACCTCCAACTCTGCTCTGAGGAGCGACGGCTACCAACCCCCGAGGTCTGGGACGAAGAAGATCCCCTCTCAGCTCGCACCACCGCCGAGTCGATCACTCCAGTGAACATGGAGTACCTTCAAAATGCGTGACCACAAAGGCTTGAGCACTTGAAATTATGACTTCATGAAATTTTAGAAGGTATGACATCTCACCGTCCATGGGCCTTGCCGCCTCCACTAGCATGCACACCACGCCGTCAGCGGTTCCTTCCTCCAATCATAGTCTTCACCATGGTGCTTGACCATTTCCTCGCCATATTTGTCCTACATAACCAAATCGGACACTTTAAATGGGAACGCAAATCAAACAACTTAATTTGAATTGGATCAAAATTGTGACTACTAACCACCGATCAAGAGTAATGATCAAGACATTTGCTCAGGGTGTGTCGGGTCTCGACCTTTATGACCTTCCACGTACACTTCAATATCACTTTCGGTGAACACGGTCCGAGCCTCTGTGAGACATAAGTTAGGTGCATACATATACTTGGTAACATGTATTTTGCAAAAGATTGCTACTGACCGGACTTACCATGCGCTTAGCTTTACGCATATGTCCATCGGCGCCATCGTGTGCTTTGATTCTTTGCCTCGGCGATCTCGGCTCTTTTTGACTTGGCGATGAACTCGGTGAAGCCCAACGCCGCAAAGAGCACAGTAAGCTTCGGGCGGTCCCCAACCATGGAATCATGACTGCACAAAGATATTAATACATTAAAACAACATTACCAAAGCGTTAAACTCAAATAGCTCCAATATTTGTTGTTTTACTGCCGTACTCTTCCTCGGTCAAGTAAGTTTACGAAGACCATGAGTCCTGTTAATCCGTTGCCCTTTAACTTGCCTCAAGTAAAGATTTGTTGCTTGAATCCGAGCATTAGACAATGCATCTTTGGTCACCCGACGTGCATTTACATGGAAAACTCTACGAGCATGCTCCATGTTTGCACCGTCGAAAGTAAGCGCTTCGCAATTGTTCATCACAAAGAATAGTTAGAATAGTAAAGAATCGACAGTTGAACCAATACCGGTGGCACAAAGAATCTTACCCAAAAGTCACTCCAAAGCGCCTCGAGCATTCAAGTGCTCGGCATTAGGAGCAAGCAGGTAATGATCCCAACTAGTAGCAACAAATTGCTCGCCATTGGCATTGTGACCAACCGGGGTAGTGCAAACGGCAGAGGTTACCTAGCACGTAGTTAACCTGCCTATGGTGCCCTCTGCCGTCAAACCCCGAGTCATCCCATGAACTGCAAGACATATAAATGATATAGTTCCAGTTCAGAAAGAAATGAAATAAGACATGGTTTAGAAAATACAAACCTATCGCCAACAGGTGTGATCACAACCTTGTCCTCCTCCCGTCTGGGCGCTGGAGGGGGGGCGACAGTATGGCTCCTCCTAAACCTCAGGCGGGCTCCGGTAGAACCCTCGGTCGTATCCCCACCCATTGGGTCCTCATCCCCTTGGCCCACATCGACCTCCTGATCCTCATCGATCCCAGCTACAACAACAATAATAATGAATGAATAAAGAAGATAATAATCAAATAAATTATGAGAATATAACATTCTAGTTTACCTGCGTCAGCATCAGCCTCCTGATGCTCCTCAATCCCAGCTACAACAACAATAATAATGAATGAATAAAGAAGATAAGAATCAAATAAATTAAGAGAATATTTACCTGCATCAACATCCGTGGCAGCAGCCACTTCTTCCTCCGTCGTCTCATCCTGCGAAATAATACAAGACAGTTATATTTATGTCATATTTATGTTTAGACATGAAGTACACATCAAAAGCTTAGTTACCTCTCCACTCTGCAAAGGAACACTACGACTCTGCAACTCAGGCTCCACTGGACTCAACAAAGCACGCCGTCTACTTGCGCTTGAAGCGCTACTACAAACAAGGCCTCCTCGTCGCGCGAACTCTTGGACTTCCTCCTACCATCGAGAATCCTTCGCCACCGCTTGATCGATCGAGGCATCTGTTGAAAGAAAAATATCAAGTTAGTACAACAACAATAATAATGCACGAATGAACAAGATAATAAACACACAAAATTACTTGTCAAAATTCATCAATGTCGCGATGATGTAGTCTCCTTCTTTCTAAGGGCGACTTGTTACTTTTTTCTTGATTGGTTGTCTTTTCCGTTTCTCGAGAATCGTTATATCTCCACGGTCTCCGACTAAAGAATCGAGACTGGACCGGTCTCTATATCAAAAGTGCTTGGCAATTCTTCATCTTGAAAACCTCAACAACCTCCATGGCCTCCGGTGGCTATCAAGATAACCCGGCATCACCGGAGTATGTAACCGTTCTCGAGGATTCACTTTGTACACAACCCACCAAGCACTCGGTCTTGTGCATGGATATGGCATATAATACACTGCTCAACTTGGTGAGCAAGGATAAAATTGTCATAGCCATGTAGTCATTCGTTGTGTTTGACTTCTACCATCCCATACCGGTTTTGATGAGTCCATGTTTGCTATCAAACCAAACACAATCGAAAAAGACTACTTTGAGCTCCTTATTCCTGCAAACCTGAACTCGAGGATGTTTTGAATGATTCCATAGAAATTTGTTTGATCCCTTGTGCATCGATTGCCCTAGTTACAACTCCGATTATTTGTTGTGGCCGCAAAGGGACGACCGACTTCAAATTTGGTCGAGCGGAACCAAAACCGTTCACGTCGTATCGCCCATAGATTTTAATGATTCTGCGGGCATAGGATAGTCTGAAGCAAGTCCTCATGGGCGTTCCCATATTTCACGACCGCCAACAAAATATGATTCGAAGTTGTATAAGATTTATAATATATTGAAGCGTAACATTACAGAATATTATAGGATGTGAAGGTGTTACATGATCTCGGAACCAAGTGATGAAATTAGGGCCCCATTTAATCCATCCCGACGCATCGTATTAAGTTGCTTGGCGGTTGGTTGAATAGGCGTCGATTACGCTTATCGAATTCATTGTAAATGAAAAGCGTAAATGGATACATAAATGAATGATGTCTTGGCGGCATAGCTTGATTGACATGTACAAAGTAAACGCTTACGTGAAATATTGTTCCATCTCTTCCATATTGGAGTACATGTACAAGAAAGCGGACTTCTTTTCTTCAGAAGTGTAATAGTAAGCGATTGCAACTACCTGCGGTAGTACCTCTCCATTGGAAAATCAGAGGTCACTACAAGGTGTCTCTTCATCTACATGGTACCGCATCGTGGGAGCATTGACTTTGTGTTCTCTGCAAAGTATACACTCGAGAAGTATGATATCTCTTTTAAAAAAATGCTACGCAATGCACCCTTCAACTCTTGCCTTATTGCCAACCATAGCTCGAAGTTTCTTTAGAGCTCTTTCAATGTGATACATCCACCTATATTGAGCAGGCCACCTACCTTAGCCGTAAGGTAGATGAACAAGTAGATGTTGCATTGGATTGAAGAAACCCGGAGGGAATATTTTTCCATCTTGCATACAAGCTTTGGTATCTCTTTCTCCAACCTCTCCATCATGTCTTTCGATATTTCTTTAGCACATAATTGTCTATAGAAATAACTTAGCTCAACTAGCACCTTCCACACATTATCATTAAGATACCCACGAAACATTACAGTGAGAGTCTTTCCATGATTATGTGGTAATCGTGGCTCTTCAACCCATTTAACTTCCCGTATTCACATTCACACTCATCTCAATCCCATTGCGTAACCATCGGAAATTTCAATTTCTTCATCCACCTCAACACTTCTTTCTTTTCTTTAGGTTTAAGGCAAAATGGGCGCGTGGCTTACCCCTGCCGGTGAGCTCAAGTGTTGGCGATTCTGAGATCTCTGCTAAGTCTCTTGGGCCTTTAGGTTGTCTTTTGTCTTGTCCGTCATATCCATGACCGTGCTTATAATGCTTTCACCAGCGTTACGTTCTCGATGCATAGCGTCAATGTTGTGCATCGAATCAAGGCCTTCGCATATGGGAGCTCCCATAATCCACAAATGTGAGTCGATTGTGCTCCTCTCCAAACCCTTCAAACCCATCTTCTTTCTCCACCAATTTACTCGGCATATCGGCAATTTACGCCCGATTAGGCGTTTAGACGGACCCTTTCGACAAGCTGTGTCCTTACGGAAGGCATTCCTCTGGAACCTAAAGGCGTGTCTCGAGGCGAAACGCCATATGGCAATCGTAATGTGATCTTTCCACCATTTACAAAGCGAAAACATCGATTATCCGAACCACGATCGGACATGTCAAATTTCCATGACAGCTCGGCCCAATAAAAATACCATAGGCCATGAAATCATGGCCGGACCACAAATATGCAACACGAAGGTTGAATTTACATTTCTTATAGCGATCATCGCCTCTACCCTGTCCATAATTTTTCGACTCTTGATCAAGGGTTTGAGCATCACATTGAGGCGCTTTCCGGGATGTTCGGGGCGGTATGATGAGGCACAAGAACATAAACTCATATTTCATGCAAAGGAAGGTGGAAGGTTGTATGGAATAGCAAAGGCCGCCAAGACAGTATGATGCGGCGGTTGTGTTGAAAGGCGTGAAACCATCGCCGCCAACCCAATGCGAACATTTCTCGCATCCTCGCGAAGTCCTCGTCAAAGCTATCTAGAGCCTTCCATGCCTCACTATCGGCGGGTGCACCATTACTCCGTCGTTCTCACGCACACCTTCTTTGTGCCACCTCATGTGCACGCACTTCGTTTTGAGATAAACAACCGCTTGACCTAGGTGTGAGAGGCATGTACGAAGTTGCTTGTGTGCAACCGGTCGTTACCTTTTCACCTTCTTCGTTCACCACCTCAACAAATCTTGGTTTTTACACACTAAGCAATGCTTGTCTTTCTCATGCTCCTTCCGAAAAGCATGCGCTTATCCTTGCACACATCAATCTTCTCATACTTCATACCGAGACCGGACAACAACTTCTTAGGCGGTACATGTCTCTAGGCATCTTATGATTAGCGGCAAGATATCGTAGATCAATTCCACGAGATCATTGTAACAATTATTGGAAAAGAAATACTTGGACTTAATGGCCATGAGCGCGCCACAAAAGCAAGTGGGTCACTTTCGTGTGTTCGTGCAAATGCTCTTGAAGCTTTAAGTAGCTCAAAGAACTCCCGAACCTCACGTGTTGGCGATCCTCCAAGTCTCGTTAATCTCTGGGCGCAAAGCTTCTAGCATCTCATCCATCCTATCATCGCCCGCCCTATCATCTTCCTCTTCATCCGCAACTTCGTGTCCTTGAGCACGTGACTCACCATGATGTACCCACAACTCAAAGCTTGGCATGAAACCGAACCGAAACCACAGTGCGAGACATCGATTTCTTGTCTGGGGGTGGAAATTACGGCACTTGCTGCATGGGCACTTCACCTTATGAAGACTAGACATACGAGACACTACTCTGCATTGCCTCATCCGCGACCCCCATCATCGCCGGGTAGGTCAGGAGCAGCGGTGATAATATTATCCTTCTGCGGTTCCAAATTCAACAAGCGGTGATAATATTATCCTTGCGGTTCAAACTTCAATCGGCGGTGATAAGAATAGTTTCAATTTCTGCAGACAATGGAGGTAATATCATTGCGGTTTAATAGAGAACCGGCGATGATATGTATTTATGGGATATGTATTAATTTCTCGCAGCAATGAATAGTTTCAATTTCTCGCAGCAATTTGTAATTTGCGGGATATGTATTAATTAAAATAACATTTACAAAGCATAATTTGTTCAGCATTACATATTTAGTCCTAATTATAATAGTCTAATGGCGCGAAGCCCTATATCCAAAACTCGTGCGTCGTCGTCATCCTCCTCCTCCTCCTCCTCGCCGGGCTGCCGCTTGATGTCTTGGCGGTGCTAATCCTCCTTCTCATCCGAATCCGATTCGGTGGCGGAGTTAGTCTTGCCCCAACGCCGCAGATTCCTCGCCTTGCCGTCATTGTAAATGCCGTCATCGCTATCGTCGTCCTCCTCGCCTTTGCCTCCTCTTCCTTCTCCTCCGCCTCCACCTCCTCCTCCTTCTCCTCCTCCTTCATGTGACGGATCGGTGGGGCTCGACCAACACGTGCACGCTTCTTAGGGGTGCCATTGTTGCAACAAAAGTGGATTGTGTGGAAATTTGCAACAAGAGTGGATGTGTGGATTGTGACAAGAATGGATTGGATGCAACAATCGGCATTATATAGAGGCGAATGGGAAGAACCTTGATTGGCGAGGAATGTGAAGCATAGCGGTTGGCCTTGGCGAAGAGCGAACGCAAGCTGACGGTTGGGCTCGGGCGGGAGTTGGAGCGTTGAGTATCATCGCCGGTTTGTATTACCAACCGCGATGATAATCGATATCATGCCGGTTAATACCTATAGCGGAAGTGATATATTATCCGGTTTAATTTATAGCGGCGGTGATATTTAAATTTTTTGCCGGTTCGTATATTCAACCGCGTGATATGTATTTTCGCGCAACACAATTTTCCGCGTAGTATGACCTTATCGCGCCGGTTACGCACGTAACCGCAAAGTGATAAATATTTTCGTAATATGACCTTATCTTGCGGTTCTTGGCGTAGTGGCGATGATAAGCTATTTATATAGCAATCTTCACCGACCGGCGCATTTTCCGGCGAAGCGTAAGAGAGGCGCTCTTTGCTCGGGTGTATTTTTCTGGAGAGGTCTTGCCGAAATTTGGTGTCGATATTTTGTTCATATTTTTCATCGAATCGACATCTTCTCCGTACCGAGCAAAACAAAGAGGAGCTGTATTATCTTGGGGAGTTCTTCTTTGAAAAATTGTATTAAAATTTTTCGAGGTTCTTGACTTGATGTATGTTATATTTGTCGTAAAATTTTACTTTACGGAGTGCTATAGATGTTGATAATTGCTGATTATGCGGTGTGAGCAGTTTATGTAAGTCTTGCTCAAATTAAGATCTAGCTAAATTATTGAATAAATTATAATTCACGCCGATTTTTAATAGTAAAGGATTGCTAGATGATCAATTATAAATAGTGAGAATTGCTAGTTGAATATTTAAATAATGGGAAATGGTAGATGGATTTTGTAATAATGAAAGTTGGAACATAAATAATTATTTAGAAATATATCCTTATATTCAATTATATGCTTGTTAATTTGTTGTAGATTAATTTAATTTAATAGCTAGCGCTACATAACAAAATGAAATGAAGAAATCTTCTAAATAATTAAAAATGCTAGATGGATATTTAAATAGTGAAAAAGGTTTGATGTATTATATAGGCAAAATTGCTAGATGTATTTGTAAAACTAATCATTTACAATTATATATTGTTATTTGCAAGAAATTCATATCCATTTTAGTGATGTAGTGTATGTTTAAGTAATAAAATTGCTAGATGGACAATTATGCATAATTGTAATTAATTTAATTAATGAAAATTTGTTATATGGATTTTAATAGTAAAGATTGCTAGATGATCAATTATAAATAGTGAGAATTGCTAGTTGAATATTTAAATAATGGGAAATGGTAGATGGATTTTGCAATAATGAAAGTTGGAACATAAATAATTATTTAGAAATATATCCTTATATTCAATTATATGCTTGTTAATTTGTTGTAGATTAATTTAATTTAATAGCTAGCGCTACATAACAAAATGAAATGAAGAAATCTTCTAAATAATTAAAAATGCTAGATGGATATTTAAATAGTGAAAAAGGTTTGATGTATTATATAGGCAAAATTGCTAGATGTATTTGTAAAACTAATCATTTAACAATTATATATTGTTATTTGCAGTTATGTGCTTATAATGTGTTTATCGTTTTAATTAATTAGCAATGCATGACTCTGTAAAGAATAAATTATTTTGATATCGTTTGTTCATATCTTTGAAATGTAGTTTGATATAATTAAGCGTAGATGGACCGAAGGTGGATGTATGACACGGACCGTCGTGGTGCAGAGTTCTTTAATGGTGTGACTTGTTTTCTGAATGCGGCTACGGCACACAAGTCGAGAAACCTGGCGGACTATATGTGTTGTCCATGCGTTGATTGCAAAAATGAGAAGATGTTTTATAACATAGAGTCGATACGTGCACACTTGCTTCAAGGGGTTTCAAAGTGGCTATACCGTTGGGTGAGCACGGTGAAGATGATATTGTACATGAAGGGCAACACATTGATGAAGATGATATTGTACATGAAGGGCAACACATTGATGGAGATGGCGGAGACAACGATATGGCGGCGGTGGAAGATCGTTCGTTGATACCCACGAAGATGATCTAGATCAAATCTTCATGCGTGATGGGGAGGGGACTTCACGAGTGAAAGGGAGTTTCAAAAGTTCAACAGATGGTAGAGGACTCTACAACGCCATTGTGCGGGCCGCAGGAGGAGCCTGAAGTCGCATACCGTGCTTTCCTCTGCGCTTGAAGGCAAGCAATGGTTGGTCCGATAAGAGCTTTCTTGGTATTATGTCTCTTGGGGACTTGCTTCCAGAGGGTAACGTGTTGCCTTCAACTACGTGCCGTGCCAAGCGGGTGTCCGCCGTTGGGATTGGAAGTACAAAGAATACACGCATGTCCAAGCGATTGCATATTGTATCGCAATGAGTTTGCGAACATGGATGCTGTGTTGTTTGCAAAGCAAAGCGGTATAAGAACAACGCGACGATATCGAGAACGAAGATGTCGGGTGAGGCGTAGAACAAGAGGTGTCCCGTAAGGTGGTGTGGTATTTCCTATAATCCCCGTCAGGCGATTGTTTGCGAACAAAAGGCATGCCCAATTGCTACGATGGCACGCCAAGAGCGTAAGAAGGATGGAATGCTCGGACACCTGCCGATTACGTGCAATGGAGGAACATCGACGAAAATATAAGAAGCGCTTTGCATATGATGTGAGGAATATAAGGTTTGGGTTGAGTACGGATGGGATGAATCCTTTTGGCAACATGAGTAGTCGTCACAAAGACTTGGCGGTGACTTTATGCATCTACAACCTTCCTCCTTGGCTTTGCATGAAGCGAAAGTACATTATGATGCCACTATTGATCCAAGGGCCGAGCAACCCGCAATGATATCGATGTGTACCTCAAACCATTGGTTGAAGATCTTCTAATATTGTGGACCGATGGTGTATGGTATGGGATGAGTATAAAGAGAAAACTTTATCCTACGGGCATTATTGTTTGTAACCATTAATGATTATCCTCGCTCTTGGCAACTGTCGGGCCGACGACAAAAAGGCTTCAACGGATCGTCCGATTACTGGATGATCTGACTAGCCGGTGGTGAAGAACAACGAAAAATGGCTTACATGCGGCATCGTAGGTTCCTCCGTAAGGATCACCCATACCGCAATAATAAGAGAGCTTTTGACGGGACAAAGGAGCGCATTAGCTCAAGAATCGGTCGGGAAAGCAGATATTTGCCGCCGTAAAGGACCTTACAATTATTCACGGAAAGGGTGTCGGCAGTACATCTATTCCGACTTCCGGGATAAGGCTCCTTTGTGGAAAAAGAAATCAATATTTTGGATCCTACCTTATTGGCGGCACACGGAAGTTCGACCGCAATCGACATCATGCACATAGAGAAGAACGTGTGTAATAGCTTGCTTGGTATCTTCTTGGACATACCGCAAAGCGAAAGATACACTTCAAGCAAGGATGGACCTCGAAGATATATGGCGAGGAAGGAGCGCATCACGAAGAAATGGATCTGAGCAAAAAGTACCTTCATGACTGCTACACTTTGAGCAAGAAAGAGAAAATTAGCGTTTGCGAATGCTTGCACGGAATCAAAGTTCCGTCTGGTTACTCTGCTAACATAAAGAGACTAGTCTCAATGAAAGACTTAAAGTTAATTGGTATGAAGTCTCACGATTGCCACGTGATGATGACACAGATGCTTCCAATTGCAATTAGGGGGGTTCTGGCCAGAGAAAGTCCGAGACCCAATTATCAAGTTGTGTTCATTCTTCAACGCGATTTCACAGAAGGCCATCGATCCATTAATACTAGACAAGCTGCAGGAAGACGTGGTTCACACTCTGTGCAGGCTTGAGATGTGTTTCCCTCCATCTTTTTTTGATATTATGGTCCATCTCATTGTTCACATTGTGAAAGAGATACGAATTCTTGGTCCCGTATTTCTACATCAGATGTACCCATTCGAGAGATTCATGGGGTTATAAAGAAATATGTTAAAATCAAATCGACGGAAATTTGCATTGCCGATGGTCGGGGAACCGAGGAGGTCATTGAGTTCTGCGTCGATTATATGGATCTCAAACCGATTGGTGTGCTCAGATTCTCGGCATGAGGGAAGGCTACAGGAAAGGACACTAGGCGAGAAATCGATGCGTACTAGCAATCTAGTTGCATTTACACAAGCACATTTAGCAGCTTTTGGGACAATCGGTTGTGGTGGCCCCATATGTCGACATGCACAAGAACGTGCTATCAAAACAAACCTGTGGAGGTCGAGGGTTGGCTCGCGAGAGAGCACAGAGATAATTTCGCGATTGGTTGTGTAGACACATGATGCGCGTCTGAGACAGATACTTTTCGCTTGAAATTGTTGGCTCGAGGGACCGTCAACTACAATTCGGACATTCAAGGATCGACATAAATGGTTTTACATTTTATACAAGAGCGCAAGATAAAAGAGCACCAATCAAAATAGCGGTATCCGTATAGATGCCTATGACAACAATGGAAATAGGCAAACCTACTACTGATTCATAGAAGAGATTTGGAAGCTTGACTATGGTCCTTTGAAGGTCCCTCTCTTTCGGTGCCAATAGGTGAGACTTCGTGGCGTGAATATCGACAAAGCACGGCATCACTACCGTGGACCTCAAACTCGTCGGATCTGAGAGAAGAACCATTCGTACTTGCTAATTACATTACACAAATCTTCTTTGTAATCCGGCCGGCTAACAAAGAGCGCCACGTGGTTATTCAAGGAAAAGAAGGATTGTCGGAGTTGAGAATGTTGTCGACGAGGAAGAGTACAACCAATTCGATGAGCTTCCCCTTTTGGAGAGGACGTTGACCTAAGTACCATGGAAGATGTGAAGCTACATACATACGCCGCGATCATAACGAAGGTCGAGTCGTAGCTTAGTTGTAGTAATGAAATGTATGCTTTCTTTTGTATGAGCGACATGTTTATTTTCTCATATGTAACAATTAATGTAATATATGCAATAATGGAAATTGAGGTTATGCTTTCTTTTTATCAAATTGAAAGTTTTCTTTGCATTTGGATTTTTATATGAGCAGGTAACTAGATTTAAACAACTGAAACTTTCATAAGTAACTAGGAAAATGGCAATGATGTTCACTTCCTTTACGTGCTAGTAAATCATGCTCTTGCTGCAATCCAACTAAGAAAAGTTTCCAAAATTCTGAAACAAAATCATGGATGTACATCTCATCTTACCCCATCTACATATAAAATTTCATGATCAAATTCGTCCTATATTAAGAGTAATAAAAAGACAAATTTTAACGTAACATGGGCAAAGAGCTTATCCTCCGCGGTTGTACAATGGACCGGCAAGAATATTCCACTATCACCGCCGGTTGTACAACGGACCGGCAGTAATATTCCACTATCACTTGCCGGTTGTACAACGGATGGCGAGTAATATTCCACTATCACCGCCGTTGTAAATAGCCTAAGTGATATCTATCATCGCGGTTGGTATGACCAACCGGCGGTGATATTCCACCACTATAAATAGAAACGCGCGCCTTCCTCTCATTTACCTTAGCCCTAGCCCGCGCCCTCCTCTCACTTTTACAGTATTGCCGCCTCGAAGTTCCCCAGCGCCGCTGCGCGACGGACCGCCGTCGGTTCGCGTCGAGCTCCCCCGCCGCCTCGACTAAGCCGCCGTCGCCTCGCTTCGCCTCGCTTCGCCTCGACCGGCCGCGTCTCCCCCACGTCGCCTTCACCTCCCACGTCTCCCGCCGTCGCCTTGACCTCCCCACCGTCTCCCGCCGTCGCCTTGGTATGCTGCTCTTGCGATGTGCGAATGTGGTTGTGAGATGTGAATGTGCAGATGTGAATGTGAATGTGAATGTGCATGTGATTGTGAATGTTTGAGATGTGCATGTGCAGATGCTAAGGGCGATCAATTCATTTGGCTTGGGGACCTAGCATGTGGGTATAGTGTTGATGAGGATTTGGGACCTGCAATAGACAATTTGTGATAACTAATCTCAGATTTTCAAGGCTCTGTTTGTTGCTCTGTGATGAACTAGGGTAAAAGTATGACCGAACATTTATCTCTCTGTTTTAGGCCTTGAACTGTAGACCTCGTTATTTTCTCGAATCATATTTTCTGTCAAGACTTGTTATGCTAGCTCTGTGTTCGATTTGTTTAAAAGCGGTATTAGAGATTCTTGGAATTGGTAATCTGAAAGCATTGCTCGACTATTGAGAGATTCGACATTTCCACATGCTATGGAAGTCACGTGCTTCCGGTTAACAAGGAATTAATTACGATCTGGGTATAATTCTTGACGATAGATTCTTAATTGTGCATTTAAGGTGGTAAGAGTTCAAGGCCTAATGCATAGAATAAATTGTTAGCCGATTCGTGATTGTAGTAAAGATTCTAATCTTTACTCTAACCCTAAATCTGAGAGCACCATATTCATTTTATTGTCTTTGAGGCAAGTGGGTATAATTCATATTATGTATGACTTAACCATGCTTCTTGTTGTCTTGTTTATGTCATACATCTTGTTTGTGAATTATATATTCTCATATATATGCTTAAGAGGAATAATGAACAAAGTCTTGCATGCACCATTGTATTGCTACTTGATTCAACAAAATGTCAAGCAAAATTTTCTTCCTATGCATCCGATCGTGAAGATTCTGTTATGGCTAAGATTATTCTCATGTTCTACTAGTGGGATGTAAACATATAGGCATTTCTTTTCTTTTCCTTTTTTCGCAAGGAACATATTGGCATACCTTTATAATGCAATGCAGGGTTGCCTCCAAATTGTGGATGATGCACAGGAACTTGTAGAGTTCAAGATCTGGACTACATAGGTTTTCACATTACATCCTTGGTAGACTTGGCTTATTGAAAATTATGATGTCCAAGCATTGGGGTGGTGTCTTTGTCATCGGTGATCTTTACATATATGTGTTCATGGAT
The DNA here is from genome assembly GCA_036346375.1 of Guadua angustifolia. NCBI lineage: Eukaryota > Viridiplantae > Streptophyta > Magnoliopsida > Poales > Poaceae > Guadua > Guadua angustifolia. The sequence goes on from CM070507.1 coordinate 38,365,522, forward strand.
AGCTACATGCTATGGAAGACTAACGAATTATTACTAAGGTAAGGTTGTCACAAATTAGTCTATTACTCGTCCCTTGTGGCGAGGAGGGCCTTTGGGCAACCCGACATCTGAGAACACTCAAAATAAACAAGTTGAGCTTTATGCTAGTTGCCTTGTGAATTCACATCGCACATGTCTTTGTTTTGATCATTTTGCTCTGTGGTTATTTATATTGCAGCCAAAAGTAAACTTCAATTTGGTGCTTTGTATATCTTCTTGAAAGATGTATACATGTGTTGTAAATATTTGTTTCAGTAAAGATGTATACATGTGTTGTAAATATTTGTTTTATGCCACTAATTGTAATAGTAAGTAGTTGTAGTTCATTTAGTTCATAGTTGTGCCACTAATTATAATAGTAAGCAGTTGTATGAAATTTCAAGATTCTTGCCAGAATTTTCTCTTGTTTGTAACTCTCGATATATAATGAATTTGATCCTACAATTTTATGTGTATGTATATTTTGTTGACAAAAATGTATGTGTTTAAAAAAATAAGCCCTGCAAGTTCAAGAAGCATGGGTGTCACGAGGCGTCATTGCAAGAAGCGAAAGCCATATGAGACATGCTAAGCAGAAATGGACTTGGGACTTAGTTCTTTTTGTCTTCTTCGCGTACCCTTTGTTTATAGGCTTCCTCGCTCCTCTTCTTCATTGATCATGGAGTCTTGTGTGTCCAACTTTTCCAATGAAAAATTTCATGTTCTATGAAGATGATAGAACATGAAATTTTTCATTGGAAAAGTTGGACACGCAGTACTCCATGATCAATGAAGAAGAGGAGCGGGAGGAAGCCTATGGACAAAGGGTACGCTGGAAGAAGACAAAGAAGAACCAAGTCCCAAGTCCATTTCAAGCGAGCATCGTCTCTTCATGGCTTCGCCTCTTGCAATCAACGCCTCGTGACACCCATGCTTCTTGAACTTGCAGGGGCTTATTTTTTTAAAATCATTTTAGTGTGGAATATATTCTTAACAATATATGAATTTTTTCATTTCGAGATGTATATGTATCATGTGATTTTTTTCTAATGTATAAGTATCATTTTAAAGTTACATGTGCACATGTTTGTAGCATGAGGTGACAACATCACTTATTCCTCTCAACTCTAGCAAATTACCATCGTTTGAATTCACAAGATTGATGTCATGTAGCAACCATAAATGAATGCAATATAATTAACCCAATAACATTTTGGATTGCTAGGAATGGCCTCGAATCAGGGACAAGTGCCAGAGGGAGTTCGGCCCTCGAATGTACATGAAGTAGGAGTGGGTAGCCCAAGTGGCTACTTGAACCTATAGGATATTGATATGGAGCAAGCTGACGCCACAACCATGGACCAAGCTGACGCCACTGCCATGGACCAAGCTGACGCCACTAACATGGGCGAGGTAAAGTATTAGTACGTTGTGATTCCCAAAACATTGTAGGGTCATACGACTAATAACAAGATCCAATTGTAGGCTCAAGCGTCTGGTGAACAAAGCGGTAGCGCAGTCGTGGTCAAACAAGATGCCTAAGGCGTTCACAACATAGTCCAGCTCTCGGAAGTCGGGTAACTGCTATACCAGCGTCGGTATTAGCGCCAGTCTGGGACGACTGCGGAGTACTTGTTAGGGATAACGTGCCCATCATCTATAGATCATGGACCCCGCGAAGGTGATCGGTGGGTGGTTCCCGATGACTGAAGGACTCGCTATGGGGCAAGCTAAAACAAGTATTCCATTTCCCCAAGGGTCGAGTTGGTTGCAAAAAGCGTGCACTAGGTATCATGTGCACATCCCGAAGAATTGGAAGACTCAATGAATAAGACCTATGTGAAGAAGAATGTCACGCCAAATTTTAACATGTTTCCAAAGATAAGAGAATTTTGGAAGGACTTTGTGGAGTCTACAGGTGCAGAAGAAGCCAGCACGGTGAGTCGAAGAACAAGGCTAACGCGGATAAGAATATGTACCCTCACACACTAGGCAATGGTGGCTCGTGAAGAAAATACTGCATGGGATAGCGCGAACAAGAGCTAATCATCAAGGGCGTTACTTCTGCGACGGCCGAAGTTCATCGCACGATCAAAGCACCGGTTGCTTGGGAGGGGACTTCTCTCGAAGATGGCGGCTTGAGCTTCAGGAGGCGATAGAGCCCGGAGGTGTCGCGAAAATATCGGATGCTCACGTGGAGTCTTCCCAAGGGCTTTTCATTCCACGAAGGAGAATGATGGTATTGTTGCCTTGGGTAACGAGGGAGCATCTGGGCGCTTCCAGGAGTTGGTTTGGTGTCGTGGAAAGAAGGCTTCCCAGATGACACATTGTTGTACAAGCGGCGAAAAAGAATAAGAGAATATGAGCGCAAAGTCAAATACAAGATGTTGTGGCAAGAGCGTTAGAGGAAGAGAGCGAAGGCTGGATCAAGTTGTGGAGCAAGCGATCTGAAAGCTCGAGCTCACGACCGCCACTCGATGACACCCTCGAACCTCGATCACGGTGTTCTTAAGAGCACAAGCGTCGCAATGATTCCGGAGAGCATGGACTCCATTTTCCGATGGATGACATCACAGAACCGACACCGCAGAAGCTGCATTTGTCCGCACATGGCATTACCATCAAGGTGGTGATGGCGGGGCTTGGCCATCGCCTCCTCGCAGGTTACTGACCGCGCCAATCTGGCTGGATTCGCCAGGTCGAAGTAAACGGTGTAGTCCGACAATATCGCAAAATGGAGGTAGAGATTCTGGCGAGGCGGAAAAAACAAACTTGGAGAAAGCGTGCATGGCTTCCTCGCGTGGCACAAGAGCTTGATTATGTTCGCTCGGACGATGAGGTCGACAACGACGACGATGATGATGAGCGCACTCTCCACCACGCGGACACTGTCGCCTCCAAAAGTGCAACTCCTCATGGCACCGTTAGGACAAGTCCAACTCCTCCGCGGCACCATCCACAAAAGGACCAACTCCTCATGGCACCACCAGAAAAGTCCAACTCCTCCGCGGCACCATCCGGAAAAAGTCCAACTCCTCCTCGGCACCCGGCCAGAAAAGTCCAACTCCTCGGTAGGCACATAAGAAGAGTCGAACATCGGCACCATCTCGAAGTCCGTGATCGTCTTGTACCAAATCTCGGTCATCTGTGAAGGCGGCCTGACCTCGTAAGAAATTACCGCCGATATGGTGAAGAAGAACGCAAAAAGCAAGCGAAGGCCGAGGTAACATCTCACTTCCAAAAGGTGCCATCACGAGAAGACTAAAGTCGATGCTAATCGCAGGAGTTTTTCTTGAGTATGGCAAAAGCCAAAGAGACAGGCGGGCTTCAACCTTCAAAATGTCGGACTACGGCGCATCTCTAGAAAGCAAAACTTGAAGATGGCTAGTCTTTGGCGTCGATGTCGCAAGCTCAAAAAGATCTTTCTTGAACAACGTCGTAATTACGAGCTAGGTCTAAATTTGGAAGTACATTAAGGGCAACCGATGGCTCCCCAAAAGATTTAGAGAACCTAACAACAAAATTGCGGTCGTCCATCGATTATTACATGCAGCGGTGCCAAGAGGGTATGTGGGCGATCGATGAAATACAAATATTCGGATTTTCACAATGGGGATGGCATGTTCTAGTTAGAGTTCTGCGAATTGTATATGTTGTACTGGCCAGATGCTCTGGACGCGTCACTGGTCGACTGTGGACTTTGTAAGTCTCTATTTATATTATTGTATATTCTTCTACCGTTCAACTGTATGTCTAACTTCTTTTTTACATATGTAGAATGGAGATACAATTATGTGCAAAAAATAAGGATGAAGCTTTAGGATTTCTCGATCCGGGGCTTGTTAATGAGAAACTTCGTCGTGATAACCCAAAGTTTGTTGAAGACTATTTATTTAAGACTTTCTTCAAGCCGAGAAATAAAACCTCCGTACTTGTACCCTATAACTTTCGAAGACGTATTACCCTACTTCTAATATTGTTTTACTATTTTTTGCGTGACACGATTGTGGGACTAATAGGTTTGTGTTAACATATATGTCTAGTTATCTTTGGGTCCTCCTCGTCATCGAGTTAGAAGCTAGCGGGGTTTATGTCTTGGACTCGTTGAGAAAAGAACTTCATGAGTATGAACATAATTTTTGGAAGATGATGAACAGGTAAACTCGATCGTTGCGTTATTGCTCTAGTAATATTTTATTCTATTGTATTTAAGGTTAATTACTATTTAAAATCATTCACAGCGCATTCACACGGTATTGCAAGAAAGGTGGTCGCATTTTCCCTACAGGACAACTTTCAAAGTAATAACAGACTTTCCATGCATGAGACAGGACCAGGGAAATAGTTTATGCGCATACTACGTATGTACAAATTTACATGCAATTGTCACGAAGACTGTCGGCTATAACGAAGACATGGTATATAATTACACATTCATGCCTACTTTTCTTTCATTTAACATCTATCATCATTAATTAAATTTCTCTTTTCTTCAATAACAGCGCTTCAAGCTGAGAACCAATCAGTTACTGTCGAAAGAAATTTTAGCAATTCAAGAGCATATCGCTGGATTCATTGACGAACAGGTCATCGATCCAAAGGCGAGTTCCTGACGGAAGCTACGATCTAAAGTGAGCGAGATGTACTCACACTACATTTGTGAGCAGACTATTAATTGTAAAAACTAAATATTGTGATGCTTTAATATATTTTAATTATGATCTAACGACGCTCATATACTATATATTTGAAGGCAACATATCATGTGCACACAGCCTTCCGTGTATACATCGTGCACACCAACTAATAAAAGTCACGAAAACTATGAAAAATTTTGTAGATGTACTTCATAGATTACTCTACCTATGTATAAAATTGCAGGTTCAAATTCAATACATATGAGGACTTACAAAAAGAGTTTTTGTAAGTCCTCATATGTATTGAATTTGAACCCGCAATTTTATACATAGGTAGAGTAATCTATGAAGTACATCTACAAATTTTTTCGAATCGTTGTCATCGCCGGTTAGTTCAGGAACCGCGGTGATATACTGATCCTTGTCGGTTCGTCAGATAAGCGGCAGAGATATACATATATCACTGCCGGATTCTAGGTTGAACCGCAGAGATAGTTGAGTATCCCGCCGGATGCTAGTGTAAACCGGCAGAGATAGTCTAATATCATCGCCGGTTGTATAATGAACCGCAAGTGATATCTATTATCATCGCCGGGTTCACCGGCAAGTGATAACCCGAGTATCACTACCGACCAATGACTGCCGGCGCCCATAACCGGCAGTAATGGCGTGGACGAACCGGCAAATGATGACCTATTCTCGTAGTAGTGAGAAGGCACGACGAAACAAAAGCGGTAGCCTTGACCGTCCACTCGGTCGAGTGAGCCCCACTTTTCTCCCAACCTTCATACATCCATCGGCGGTCGTCACCCATACTTGAGGCTATATAGGTTAAATCAACAGATTATAAGGTTCATTTTGTTTCTATATATCACGACCCTACATCTATAGGAAAGGATATGTCCTAAACCCACCCAAGAGTGGTCGACAAAGCGGTTATAGCGAGCTTAGAGTCGAATGAAATTTATTGACATAACCCATTGTTCTCCACCGCACGCGCCGGATATGGTGCAGGGAGAACAACAGGTTATGACGCCAAATTTCATTCGCACCGTGGCTCATCATAAATACCGCACTTTGTCATCCACTCGAGCTTGCCCAAAAGGACAATTCGGACAAAGACATCTCACATGTGACACATGTGAGACATGCCGATCCAAAGCGGGTGACGATAGGTTTCGTGACACTATGTGATTTGAAATCAAAAATAAAAATCCGACGATAATCTATTACTCAAATATATATTTATAAGCACGCAGAATGGATATATAAATTATAGGATATCTTCTAAACCATTCTTTGACTATTCCACCCAACGCCATATCAAAAAAAACTAAGAAACAAGAAGTTATCATTGCCACTTTGCAACCATATATGTACATGACTAGTTTGATGACACAAAATTATGGCTATCGATCGCTATATATTTACCAAAACATTTATGGAGTTGACTATCTAGAGATAAATCACAAGCTCCATACCGCAACCAAAGGAGATGATTTTAGGAAAGTGGCGATCTCGATTAAACAAGCATAAAATGGTATTATCTAGAAACAAAAGAAACTGAACATGTATATTCTAGTGAGTACCTAACAAAAACTCTAGAGGACTTGATCTAGTATCATAATGGCTAAATGGATCGATGTACGAATGTTTGCTTCAGAACTCTACTACACCAATTGTGAATTTTTGTCCCACTAAGCTTTAGAACTCTACTACACCAATTGTGAATTTTTGTCCCACTAAGCTAGGAAAGAATGTGTTATAAATGTAAAATTTCTCAATAATACAACTTAGAGACTTAGAAGATTGATGAAATCCAAATTGTGGTAGACTTCTCAGTGACCATTTAAAAATCTCTGCGTTAACACTAAAAGAAACACATATCTAATTACATTCTCAAGAACACAAAAGTTGAATGCTACTTAATTAAATAGATCAATTCTTGTAGCACATTTCCTATGCAGCAAGCCATTAAAATACCCTTAATCAACTAAACACAAGCAGTACTACTTAATTATTGAACTCATATCCTGATCTATCACTTGAAAACAGAGAAATGGCACTATATATGTTGTTGTATGATCCATGACATGAACAATTCAGATAGTAATTTAAATTAAAACTACACAACATACTTGCTAATATAAAAATAACATACTTGCTATTTTTTCTCTCTCAATCGATTCCAATGTAGGAACTACACCATATAGTAATGATCACAGCAAATTAGCTGGGAACAATTAACAATTGCCACTTAAACTAAGCATCGTTGGGAAACTCCTATATTTCCCTACCCGCCATCGCTCTGCTCTCATCAGTGACTCTCACCTCCGACAAATCCCGCAAGAACCGAATCAAACCAGACAGCAAAGAAGAACTCAGCTCAAAGCATTGGCATACTGAGAATTGGAAAATTACAGGCAGGGTCGGGGCGAGAACGGGCGGCGTGGCGGGTCCGACGAGGGGCGGCGTGGTCGGGCGGCGCTGGTCGGGACGGCGTGGTCGGCGCGGCGCGTCGCGGCGGCGCGCGGCAGCGGCTAAGCGTCCGGCGGCATGGCGTCGGGCGTCAGCTGGCGGCGTGAGGGTGGGCGGGCGCGAAATTGCTAGGGCGCCGGCGCGGGTGGCGCGGAGGCGCGGGCGGCGCGGCGGCGGCGAAGCGCGGCGTGTGCGAAGGCGCTGGCGCGTGGCGGCGAGCGAAGGCTACGATTAAAAATTTCTGGCGGGGGAATGGGCGGGGCGCATCAAACGCCAGACCTTATCTCAACAATTATCGTCGGCTGGGCATATGGCGGCGTTAATGCGTCGGCCAGGGAATAAGCCGGCGTTAATTAAGCAGTGCGTCGGCCGTTGTCGGACGGCGTTAATTGCTTAATTAACGTCGGCTTATTCCCTGGCCGACGTTAATTAACGTGATCGACGTTAATTTCCCTGATTCCTGTAGTGTCGGTAAACAAAGTCACTCTCGGATTTCAGTCATCGAACTTCTATTGGATGAATAATGGCAAAATCGTGATCAAGACATCTATACCTATCATGTTGCACATGCCTTGACTAACATCTTTCACACGTCTTTCCCTAAGCGTACAGGCCTGGAACTCCATACGTCAGCCTGTACGCGGTTGACACTTGACTTCATTCAAACTGACACTTACTAGGCGGAGCCACGCGAATTCTCGATATTCCTTTTTATTTTTCATCAAACGAATGTGCTATTGCACTTGCTTGTGCTTTCCCTGTTCCCGGGGTGAGCCTTTTTGACGGGCTGAGCCTATAAGCGACCAATCTTTTTTATTTGCTTGCTTAAGAAGTCATTGTATGGCTTGAAGCAGTCTAGGGAAAGACGTGTGAAAGATGTTTGTCAAGGCATGTGCTACATGATTGGTATAGATGTCTTGATCACGATTTTGCCATTGTTCATCCAGTAGAAGTTCGATGACTGAAATCCGATACTTTGTTTACCGATGTACATACATACATACATATACATATATACATACACACATACTTATTTGTAGGGTATAGTCTATCAAAATCACCCTGACTCGCGCAGGTATTCTCCATATTTTTCTTTCCGTTGTTCCTTGAAACTGTTGTTTGCATATTTCTTGTTGGTTACAAATTGAAAAGCAGGGAACTAGCAGTGATAAACATTTAAAATGCTTGGAATTTTAACTTGTAGATTTAGTATACCACAATTGTATACTAGGTGGCAAGCTGTGTATTAAAATCAGAAGTTTAGGTGAAAAACTAGTTACTCATTTGCTATATTTTCTTCTTCTAGTTGTTACTGTTTTCTTTAAAATTTGTACTCATTTCCTCTCGGGAAAAAAAACGTAATAATCACTGTTACCCTCCTGATAAAGGTTGAAGAAATTTCCGAACGAAATTCCACAAACATACTGTCGCTATTACTTGGACGTATGGAGTTCCCGGCCTGTACGCGTAGGGAAAGACGTGTGAAGGAGAATGGGGAAGGCAGCACTAGGCAATGTTACCCTCCTGATCAAGGTTGAAGAATGAAACTCGAATTTGTTGATAGGCAAAATAAAACTTCCCCGGGATAGATGAATGGCTGGATAATCTTAACTAAATAAAACTTCCCAGCCCAAGTATGGAAGGACTGGGCATCCGGCCCCTTGTATAGAAAATTAAATCTAATAAAGAGAGAGCTTTGTCTCCCTATTTTGTGTGTGCTCCATAATTTATTCTTATCAGCTATTTGTTAGAGGGCAAAGTAAGAAACGTGTTGTGATTAGTGAAGGTATCTAGCAGGTTATCAGCTATTTGTTACATATTTATTATCCTCCAAACTTTAAGTTCGGTTTCTTTTAGTGCGTGGGTCTAAGAATTGAATGTCGGTGGCATTCCAATATATTTCCGGCATTATTCAATGTGGTACTTTTATCCCCTAATGCGAAAAATTGTCCTCATTAAAATTTAATCAACAGCATCGAGCCGTGTCTGAGATCTCGTGTCATATGCTCTAGGTATTTAATAATCGATGAGATTCATACCATATATAGATCCCAACTTCGGTGAGGTCCCACAATGATACGCTATGGTGGAGAGATTGGCACGTATACAACACAATCAAATTTTGGTAGACGAAAAATACTTGATTCTTTCTTACGCACTAGTTGCAAAGGAGAAATATCGTGGTATATAGATGGTCAGAGTTGAATTAATGTTGCAACATGCAGCACTGCATGGCCCAACACTGATGGGTAACCTACAATTAATTCTGTAAGAGTGGCCTAGCAATAAGTATTACTCTTTTAATTAATGACTCTGCAAGACCATTTTGAGTGTGGACATATGGTATAGAATACTTTATATTAATACCCAGAGCCATACAATAACCATTAAATGATTTTGAGGTAAACTCACTAGTATTATACACACAAATGGATTTAATCCTTTCTTCTAGAAAGGAGTATCTCAATTTGATGATTTGGTCAATTAATTTACTAAAAGCATGTTTCTTAGTTGATAAGAGACGTATACGAGACCATCTAGTAAAAACATATATTAGTACTATAAAATATCTGAAGAGTCCCGACGGGAACTGAATTGCCCACAGATATCACCTTGAATGCAGTGGGCACAGGGCAAAGTAAGAAACGTGATGTGACTATAAATCGAATCGATTACTCCCAGAATCCTTGTCGCTTTACTTGTTACCTAGATTTTTTTTGGCATGTACGACAATATCATGTCACCATCTGTTTCCAGTGATGCCATCTGGGATTTCGGTGATGCAAAAGAGAGAAGTGGAAACATAAAAGAATTGGACCGTCGCTCGTGCAAAAGATTGCTTAACATAATAATAGCGAAAGGACAACTGAAAATTAAATTACAGTGGATATTATCCGTAACACACATTTTGATGAGAGGATTTGGAAGCATATGGGATTAAAAATCTAGAGAAAAGTAGGCGGGATAAAAGAGCGTCTTTATACTTTCTCTTTCAATGCAAAGTCGCATAAATCTTCAAACCGATGTAGGGGTAAGTAATCACCATCTAACTTTCATTTGTCTTTAATATTTATGTAACTTTCAAAAAGAAAAACACAAAACACATATGATTGTGTTAAACGAAAGGAAAGAGAATGTATTCTATTAAGAGATTAAACAAGTCCCGGAAATCAACCTCGAAGAAACCCTCCGATGACTGGTTGAATAGATGCTTGTACTTGAAGCTTACCATGATACTTGTTAAACGTTTTGACACTAGTTTATTGGCTTGTTCTAAGTACCAATCATACAATTTAACGCAAGGCAATGTAAGGTACTTGAAGCGCTCTCCCGTTATTAAAGGCTCTCCTAGCTTGTATGTCCGGGTTAATGTAGCAATTGAATAGTGTAGGGCCTCCGTGATGTGCTTCGATTTACCCTTATCTTGCTTTCTACTATAGAGTCTTCACGGAAAATTAGTAGGCACAAACTCACGTATCGACCTACGATGCATAGGGCATAGTAGCCGATTTGGTGGCCTCCTGAGGTGCAATAGGCGACTCCGATAGTGCAGGTGACAATGAGAATGCGGGTAATTCTAGTGCTAGAGGATGGATGTTCAGGAAAATATCGCTACTAGGCCACCAGATATATATGTCAATAGCATCTTCTAGTATCACGATCTCGTTGCTTGGAGCTATCTGTAGCATGACTACCTTGAAAATATCATGAACACCGTCCACAAACCTTCATGAAACCTGACACTCTAAAGGTACCGTGCACCAACGCCTCTTTGACCGGACCGGACGATAAACAGATGAGCTTCGCGGCCACACATTAGCCGGGACAACGAGGACGTGTGAAACTGGGAATCGCAGGTTGGTTAAACGGTGTTGTTAGTCAAGGCTTGATAGATACAATATGTCTTGATCACGATGTAAACGCAGCAAGAGACATGGGGAGAACTAATCGTCGAGGCTGATGCCATCGCCTTGAAGCGTGCACTCGAATGCACTGATCAGGACACGTCCCTAAAAGATTCAGCCAAATTTAACGCGCTTTCTCGAGTCCGTCTCATACCGACTAGTAAAAGCGGTAATCATGTTAGAAACCTGACGGCCTATGAAGCCCGCTTTGATCCATCTACTAAAACCTTAGAATAGGACTATAAATAGAAGAGAATTCTCCTGTTGTACACACACATGAGAAAGTAATAAAGAAACTCTACCAGTACATCCTGTGTCTCTTGTTCGTTGTTTTCGATATGTCGGGAAACTCCGGACTACACCCGCAATGTGAGTTTTCAACACGTTATCGTAAGACGCAGCCTCTACCACAAAGAGAAGAATCGCGATTTACTGACGAACGAACGACTACTACTGACGATTGATCGCCCGATCCATTCTGCAAACAACTCGCCAATAAACGGCATCCACTCCGATTGCCGAAAAGTCTTATGCGACTCTATCCTACGCGATAGTCTACAGAATTTCCCTACGGATCGAATCAAGGTATTGCATGGGCATAATCTATTAGATCGCAATTGAAATTGAATAGTAAATCAGAAACTATACATATGAATTTTAATAGATTGAATCAAGTGCACGAAGCACCACCGCCGGTCATCACGCCTCAAAGGCGTCACCGCGCCGACCGGCTGCATCGAAGGCATCACTAGTGCCACCGGTCACCGCGCCTCGGCTTCCGCGTGCTTGCAGCACCGCCGCCCGAAGCCATCCGGCCGCCGTCTCGAAGTGCACGCCGCCGCTGCCTCTAAGAGCACGTCGCCGCTGTCGCCCCATAGGCAATGCACTCGACAGCGCCGCCACCGCGTGTCGCCTCGGTGCCCGCGCGCTCGCTGCAGGAATCGACCGGACCGGCTTGGCCCGTGCGCACTGGCCAGAAGCCGTGTCGCGCCATGCCAGCAGCACGCTGCTCGCCCGATTGGCCGCCAACGCTCATGCGTCGCTCGCCCGATCGGCTGCCATCGCTCGACCGTCGCTCGCCCGCCCGGCCGTGCTCGCCCACTCGACCGCCGCTCGGTTGCATCGCACGAAGCGTTCGCAGCATACACCGCGCGAGTGTGCTCCGCCATTGCCGACCGTCCCGACGAGCCTGGATGCGTCGGACTTGAAGTCCAAGCGGAATTGAATCGAGAGTCCGGGCGTATAGGGACTGGATAAGTCCGGTGGATATGGGAAATTCCCGGAGTGCCCTTGGATTTTTCGGGCGATTAGCTGCACGACAAAACAGAAGCCATGCATGAATATAATCCCAGAGAAAGAGAATGACACCACCGCACGTACGGAAATAAACCATGAGACCAAGCTGCAGGCATGCACAATACAATACATGCACTTTGGTTTCTTTCCTGGCCATATCGAAAAAGGAAGAAATACAAATAAATAAAATGGAGGACCTCTGGTCAGAGTACGGTTCTTGGTCTTACAATGACACGTTCACGTAGCCATCGTGTTATGTACACAATTAACCTGGAAATGGAATCCAACATCAAATAATACGTACGTGATGTATGAATCTTGCATTTATTACTTTATATTCAGTCCATTAGAAATTCTTTTATCCGATTACACGCAGTAATCTAATGATGGAATTTATAAATACGTAGTAATTGCATGCAAGAAGCCGATCGCATGTGCACATGAACCCGATCGCATGCACGAAGCCAATCGTATGCGCGCACGAAGCCAATCGCATGCGCGCATGAAACCGATCGCATGCATGAAATCGATCGCACGAAGTCGATCGTGCACATGAATCCGATCGCATGCATGAAGCCAATCGCACGAAGCCGATTGTGTGCATGAATTTGATCGCAGGCACGAAGTCGATCACATACATGCACAAAACTATATCTATGAATCTTTGTGAATATTTACGAATCTTGTACTTTCTTTAGTTTACTACAAATCCATGAGAATTTAATTTATGCATTTATGAATCTTGCAACCACTCTCTATTAGATTGCACGAAGTAATCTAATGAAAGAATCTTATGAATATGCAAATGAATGCATTGTCAAACGTGAGTTTGAAGAACTGACCCCGAATGGTCAGAACGATCTCACATGGGCATCATATATGAAGATCGTTATTAGGAGCAAGAAGTTCCAAACTACAATCGGCCTAGGGTCCTCGAAGGATGTCCAACCTATTGCTGAGCGGAACGATCAAGCTTTGCACTTCCTCAGGCATCACCTCTCGGCTACTTTGAAGAATGAATATATAGCTAAGGAGAGTGCACTGAGTTATGAATCGACTTGAGCGGTTCGAGAAACTCAAGTCCACCATCTTGCTCCAAGCACAGCAAGATTGGAATTGCTCGAGGATTCTGAACTACGAGCAGGGCGAGTACAATTCTATCTTGCACAGAATTTGTACCAATCTCTCTATGTGGCAAGAAGATCACTAAAGAGGTGAAGAATCCGGTTCAGGGAAAGTCCAAAGCATGAATCGCATTATTAACATCTATTTTAGATTGTGGTTGTTAATGAATTTTGGATAATGAATTGTAAGCTCTCGAAGAGCATACTTTTTCTTTCTTATGAATGAATTGCAATTTATTCTTTATCCCAGTATTCTATCTTTGCAAGCAATGTTTGAATTATCTACCACTATATGATTAGCACTATATTTTTGAATAGAAACTGTGTAGCACCTAAATGGAGGAGATATGCATTGTTGATAGTGGCACAACAAATACCATCTTAAGAGAGTCGAAATATTTCCAGTCGATCACGAAGAACACTGGAAGAATTACTACGATCGCAGGAAGCGATTCATATATAATAGGTTCAAGAAGAGCCACAATTATATTGCCAATGGGTACAACTTTGGTAATTAAAGAAGCCCAATAGGAAAAACAGAAAACATGACATATACTCGTGTTAATATTACCTCATTAAAAACTTTTATGAGAAATCTTGTGAGGAAAAACTCATAAAAAAAAAGAGTGTAATTTTTGTTAGGACAGGTTAATAGTTAGGAGATATCTCCCCCTGATTCTTGCAAATTTCGAAGTCATCTTATACCAATCCCATGAACACATTTCAAGAATGTAGAAGATGGTAATGACTTGGTGAAAAGATCAGCGAGGTTATCACATGATTTGGTTTGCAAGATGTGTATCTCCCCACTTTGCTGTAACTCATGAGGATAAAACAATTTTGGAGCAATATGCTTTGTTAGGTTGCTCTTTATGTAACCTGTCTGCATCTGTGTAACACAAGCAGAATTATCTTCATAGATAATTGTAGGTGATTCAATAGAACCAATACCACATGATTGCTGTATGTGGTTAATCATTCTGCGAAGCCATACACATTCACGTGAAGCTTCATATAGTGCAATAATTTCGAATGATTAGTGGAAGTAGCTACCAGAGTCTGCTTAGAAGACTTCCATGAAATATTTGTTCCACCATGTAAAAATACAAAGCCCGTTTGGGATCCGCATTATGGGGATCGATAAGTAGCCGAAGATCCGTGTATCCAATCATAGTGGGATCTTGATTTCTTTCGAAATATAATCCAAGATCCTTTGTGCCATTGAGATATCTGAGGATATGCTTTACACCTGTCCAATGACGTTTGGTTGGTGCAGCGCTATGTCTAACTAGTAAGTTCACTGCAAATGCAATATCAGGCCTAGTGCAATTTGCAAGATACATAAGCGCTCCAATAGCACTGAGATAAGGAACCTCGAGTCCCAGTACCTCTTCTCCATCATCACATGGTATGAATGGATCTTTCTCCATATCTAGAGATCGAACAACCATAGGTGTTTTAGATGGATACGATTTGTCCATATTGAATTTCTCTAATATTTTATGCATATAGGCTGATTGATGCACTAAGATTCCTGAGGGAAGGTGCTCAAGTTGTAAACCTAAGCAAAATTTAGTCTTACCCAAATCCTTCATCTCAAATTCCGTCTTTAGGTGATTGCGTGCTTCATCTATATCGTTAGAGTTGCCAATGATATTTAAATCATCAACATATACGAATATAATACAGAATCCCGTTGGAGATTTCTTTATGAAGACACATGGGCAATCATCATTGTTTGTGTATCCCTTCTTTAGAAGAAATTCACTTAGTCGGTTGTACCACATTCTCCCCGACTGTTTCAAGCCATATAGTGACTTGTTGAGCTTTACACAGTACATATTGCGATTTGCGTTTGGATTCGGAATTGAGATTCCATCGGGAACCTTCATGTATATGTCCGAATCAAGTGACCCATAAAGATATGTTGTCACTACATCCATCAACTGCAAATATAGATGATTTTGAACTGCCAATGATATTAAGTATCGGAATGTTATTCCACTCATAACTGGAGAATATGTTTCATTGAAATCAATGCCGGGTCTCTGCGTGAACCCTTGTGCTACAAGTCTCGCTTTATATCTCACCACCTCATTGTTTTCATTCCGTTTCCGGATAAAAACCCATTTGAATCCCATAGGAAAGACCTTTGGAGGTGTAGGTATTGCAGATGTGAATACCTTTCTTTTATCAAGCGAGGCTATCTAAGCTTGAATTGCTTCCTTCCATTGAGTCCGGTCCGGCGCTTTTGCACTCGCCATGGTCTTGGGATCTGGATCATTTAGGAGGTTATTTGCAATTGTTATGAGAAGTAAGTGTCGACAATTGTAGTCTTTCGGTCATATGATTCTCCAGAATCGATATAATTAGTGAAAATTTCTTGCACCCTTGATGATGGCTCATTATTTCCCATAACTATGGAGCCAGGGTGTTCCGATTTCACAGGATCAGTAATAGAGTGCACTTGTGATCTAGGTTGTGAATCAACTAGAGGTTGACTTGTACTTACTGATTTGGAGGATTTTGTCCTCGGTTTCCTTTGTCGCTTGCAAGAAGCTACATCCTTAGCCATGGCCTTACTTCTCCCCCTCTTATTTTGAAGTGGGAGTTGAATGGTTTTATTTGGTACCTCCACTCTTTCAGGCACATTTCGGGCAGGATAATAGGATTTAGTAACACCTTTAGTATCAGTAAATGCATTTGGCAGGTTATTTGCAATGTGTTGCAAATTTATAACTTTCTGAACTTGAAGTTCAGTTTCTTGAGTACGTGGATCTAAGGTGGAGATGTCTCTGAGATCCCAATTG
This sequence comes from Guadua angustifolia, assembly GCA_036346375.1. Classification (NCBI taxonomy): domain Eukaryota; kingdom Viridiplantae; phylum Streptophyta; class Magnoliopsida; order Poales; family Poaceae; genus Guadua; species Guadua angustifolia. The sequence goes on from CM070507.1 coordinate 38,381,790, forward strand.
ATTTCGGGTATTCTTTTGGTACTTGAAATCTCCCCTAATGCCGGAAATGATCCTCATTAAATATACAATCAGCGTCTTGGCCTGTGAATAAGTTCCCAGTTAGGGGCTCAAGGTATTTAACAATCGACGGAGATTGATACCCCACATAGATCCTCAATTTCTGCGTGGGCCCATAGAGGTGCGCTTGGGTGGTGAGATCAGACGTATATAAGCATAACCGAATTTTTCGCAGATGGGAAATATTTGGTATATTTCCACGCACTAATTATAGCGGGAAGTCAGTATGATATGCGAGTTGGTCGCAATTGAATTAAGTCGGCAGTGTAAGACCGCATGACCCCAACATGAAGTTGGTAAGTTGCAATTTTGTAATAAGGATCTCTAATCCACTTGATTCTCTTTATAAGAGATTACGCCAAACCATTTTGAGTATGGACATATGGGATGAGAATGTTGTACTTGAATTTCTAATGCCATGCAATAATCATTGAATGGATGTGAGAAAATTCAATAGCATTGTCCAATCGTATTGATTGAATCTGGTGTTCCGGATAATGTGCTTTAAGTTTAATAATTTGAGCAATTATTTTTGTAAAACCATGGTTACGTGTGGATAAAAGACACACATGAGACCATCGAGTAGATGCATCTATAAGAACCATGAAATACCTGAACGGTCCAGACAATGGTTGAATAGGGCCACATATGTCGCCTTGAATACGTTCAAGGAATTTGAGTGGCTCGTGTTGGATTTTAAGATGAGAAGGTCTCAAAATCAATTTCCCAGTTGCACATGCAGTGCATATAAAATCTGATGATTTTCAAAATTTGGCAGCATGTTGATCATGACCATTAGAATTGCTAATAATTTTTCTCATCATCCCTATACCAGGATGACCAAGGCGATCATGCCAAGTTTGGAATGCATCGATATTCTGAAAAATTACCTTATGCACGCAACATGTGGTACGGGTTTAATGTATGTGTAGTACAATCCGCACGGTAAAGAGGAAATCTTTTCAAGCGTTTATGCGCCATATCTGTAATCTTTAGTGATGAGGAGAAATTCCTCATTATTGTCATCATAGGTTTCAACATGGAAACCATTTTTTGGATATCTCTATAACTTAATAAGGTGCGTGTTGAATCGAGGATACAATAGTGCATCCTCGATTGTGATTTGAGTACCCATAGGAAGCGTGATAGTGGCACGACCGTAACCAACTATCATTGCATCGGCGTCCAGCGATTGTCAAAACATTTCCTTGCCTCTTAGTAAGAGTTTGGAAATATTTTGTTTCCCTTAGTATAGAGTTAGTAGTACAACTATCTACTAGGCACAATTCCTCCTCCATCAGATCGACTCCCATAGAAATCTATATATAAATGAAGAATTTTAAGATTCTTGGGGAATATATATAGAACACATACAAACTTTATTGAATATCAAACATAATTATTACATTTATTGGGATATCCAACATGTCAATGTGATGACAATATTATATAATACAACACTTATGACAAAATTGTGCTTTATTTATTTATTACAATAAATTGGGTACTAGACTTGTGATCTAAGAGATTGGGAGCCTAGTCGAAGTCTCCAAACATGTCATTGGAAGCAAATTCCATGATCATATTTTCTGTGTTGACTTGATCCTTGGCTTCCGGTATGTCGTTGTTGCTTGATTCCTTGGGAACTTGTTGCGAACAACCAGCCTCTTCCCTGGAGTTGTCAGGTTGAAGGTTGAAATAGACTTCATACTTCTGTCCCGGGGTCGTACGTCCACGTCCCACAGACTTTAGATAGAGATCAACAAGATGACTTGGGGTACGGCATTTCTTTGTGATGTGGTTATAGCAACCACATTTCTGACAAATAGGCTTGTCATTTTTTGTTTGGAAATGCCTTTACCCTTATTGGGGACACGTGACTTATCTTTCTTGTTGTTTCTGCGTTTGTTTTTACCATGGGAATTTCTTTGATAGTTCTTAGGAGAACCATTAAATTTGGGTTTATTACGGCGTTGGCATGAACTTGAGCAATAGGCGGACCCAAGAAAGCTGGCCGATTGTTCCACACCATGAGTTCATGGTGTCTTTCACTCAAGTAATGTTTGAATAAGCTCGTAATAAACTGTGAAATTTTTCTCACAAGATTGTTGTTGAAGGATTCTTTCAATGGAAGCATTGTAGACAAAGTCTTTTCAATTTTATCCGCATCGGAAAGTTCCTTCTCACGTAATCGCAACTTAGTGCTAATCCTATGAACAAGATGGTTATAATCACCAATAGTTTTGAAATCCTGAAGGCGAAGTTGGGCCCATTCAAATTGGCCTCGGGCGGGATGAGTGCCTTTTGCTGTTCATAGCGTTGCTTGAGAGAAAGCCATAGTGCACATGGATTTTCCTCCAACATGTATTCAGACTTAAGGTCTGGATGTATATGCTACCTTATAACATATAAAGCCGCATACCTATGTTGATCACTTATTGGTTCTGCACCTTCCGCTTGTTCAAGAAGTACATAATAAAGTCCACGGGTCGCAAGACTGACTTTTATGTCCATAGCCCATGTGGGATAGTTGTGTCCGTCAAGAGCGAGTATATCAAACTCTTTAGCGGCCATGATTCCTACATGAGGCAACCATAGAGTTTTGTTTAATTTACTATGGGTAAATTAAAATGTGCTATGGTAATGTTGTAAAATGCAAAAATAAATTGAAAACAAGAGAATTCTTGTATCATGAATGTAAGCCTCGAATATGCGCTAACATTTTGGAGGTAGTCACCAAAATGGTGTAGACCTCTTATGGGCATAATCTGTTGATACAGTAGTGTCGGTGTTTCGAGTACCGGCAAGTAAATTTGTAAGTCTGAGGGGCCGCGCGTTCCCGTTCCCTGAATGGTTAGACCCAAAAGAGGAGAAAGAGGGTCCAAGGTTTATACTGGTTCGGGCAGAATATCCCTACTCCAGTTCGTGAGGCGGTGTGTGTTTCTATTGATGCTGGTGAGTTTGTCGAATTACAAGCGAGGGCTACGCAAGCGCCTCGTATACGGAGGTCGGATGGAAGAGCTACGAGTGTAGAGAACTCGGAGCTTAGGGGTGCGTTCGAGCTCTCAGTGAAGGTAGCTGGCTGCTATGCTCGTGTGTGTAACGTTCGTCCGTGGCCTGCCCTGCTCCGGAGGGCCAAGCCTCCCCTTATATAGCCAGGGAAGCAGGTTACATGGAGCGTGTAAAGGAAAAAATGGATGGGGCTCCCACGCTGGGAGTCCGGCTTCGCCGAGTCCGGATGCCGGACTTGACCTCGACGGTAGTCACACGCCCCTGTCGGTTGGGTTGGTGGAGGCGAGAGCGACGCTCGGTCCGTTCCTCCGGAACGGCGCATCGCTCTCTGCAAGAAGGTCGTGCCGACGTTAGGCGCGTCGACCTTCGGAAATTGCCTTGGGAAGGTGCGCGGCACCCCGTCATGGCTCGGTCGTGATGAGCCACTGCGTCAGCTTGGTAGGTAACCGGCATGGGGGCTGGTTTGCTGATGATTTGACGTCTGCTCCTTGGCGGAGATGGTCTGAGCTCTGTTCGAGGTCCCTGGTCTGTCCGACCCGTTGGTCGGGCATCCTCGAGTCGCCATTGTAGTAGCTTGTGGGGCGCCCGTCCTGTAGCGCTTGGTCGGACGGCTTTCTGGGGTTGACTTGGTCGGGAACCGAGGACCCTTGCGAGGGCTGGTCGGTCGGCCTCCCAGTTGCTTTAAGTTCTGCTCGGGGGCGTCTGACTCATTGCGTTGGTCGGACCACCCTTTGGGGTCGGATCGGTCGGAAGCCGTGGGCCCCCGAGCAAGGCTTCTTGTTTGGGCGTGGCGGCGGCCCATGTGCTTCTCCTGGGCCGCTGGGGATACCCATGCCCTGGGTATCCGTCAAGTAGATGCCACTTGCGTTATGCATCTTTGTATTAACACATCTAGGTAATCATTATAAAAATGTAGACCTAGTTTAATTCTTATTTCATATGGGGTACGCACGTTGAGGATAATCACTATGTATTTAAACACAATGTAGATCCCGCAATAGCAACTATGGTGCTACCTTGTGTATGGCCAATACAAAGAATTTATGAATATTGCGTTATACAAAGTGAGGAAAAACACATAAATTATTTTGCATATAAATATATTTATTGAATTATGATCCAATATATAGAATAGGCTAACTTCTGTCGGAGTGGAGCTCTGGCCCGTCGTCGGGAGGCTACATATAAAATGAAAACCAAATTACATGAAAACCTAGTGGTTTTATTGCGAATTTGAGACTGAAAATTAAAATGCAATATATACAATGGCCTATGGGCCGAAACCACCGAAGTGGCCCATCAGTCACAGGCCTAGCGGGCGGATGGGCAATACAAGCCAGCCATTTTGGGGCATGCCGGGCTGAGGTCGGCCCAGTCATATGCGTGCGCAATAAAATGAATCGGCTGAGCAAGCGTTAGGGTTAGGGATCCCTTGCGCCGCTCCTGCCATTGGCCATTACAGCCTCCATTGAACCGCCGCCTGAGGTCGTCCCGCATCAAGCGCAGCCTCACCTACAGCCGCATCGCTAGGCGTAGCAACCGCCACCGCGTCGCCCGGGTGCAGCCACCTCCGTATCGCCGCGTCGCCCGCCCTGCCGCTCCCTCAGATTGGGGAATACTCCCCCTCATCGGGGGAGATGAAGCCGCCGCCGCCATTGAAGGTCTCGGCGCACGGGAGGCCAATGGTCGCCGGGTTCCACGAGCCCTAGACGAGTCCGAGTCGCCGGCGTGCCGCCACGGTAGCCGTGCGGTGAAGGAGGAAGCGTCACGGAGGGGGCGAGGGCGGTGCCGGTTCTGGTGAAGCCGGAGTTGGGGTCGGAAGCCCTACATCTGAGGTGTTCACATAGTAGGGTGGCGCACCACGGCAAGCAGCGAGCGTGCCAGCCGGATTGATGAGGGTGCCGACACCGGGGGCTTCGACCGCGCTGGCATCCTATTGCGCCGAGGTCAGGTGATCGAAGAAACGAAGTGCTCCAGTTTGCGCCGCCATGGTGCCCTTGGGCGCAGCGTTGCTTGGACCAGAAGACGCCACCGCGGAGGGCAGCGGTGACTGGTGCTGCGGAGGCTGTGCTTGGGGCGGCGATACCAGGTGGCCGCGAGGACTCAGGCGCGCGAAGACAGAGCGTCCGCGCGGGTCATGCCGTGGCAACCGAGACCTCGAATGCGGCATCCTACGGCGACGACTCGGGCGATGGCGCTCTCCTCCAACACGGCGCTCGGCATGGAAGATGACTTGCAGAATACCCAAAGGTATGATGATCCTCTCCATTTTTACTTACCGACAATGAAATTGGGAGGCCTTCGTGCCTGGTGACCACTGCGGTTCTATTCTTCCAGTGCTCAGTTGTAGAGCGTGCTGATAACGTGTGAAAGTAAATGAAACAGAGAACAAAATGGAATGGAATGAACTGAGTTTGCATTGATCATTGTATATATTTATAGAATACAAGATTAACTGTCTAATCTAATGGTTCACAACAGATACAATATGTCTTGATCACGATGTAAATGCAGCAAGAGACATGGGGAGAACTACCGTCGAGCCTGATGCCATCGTCTTGAAGCATGCACTCGAATGCACTGATCACGACCAGGGATATGCCGAATTTTTGGCGAAATTTCGGATTTCGGGCCACCACGAAATCCAAACTATTAGTCAGATAAAAAAATTCTAAAAAATTTGAAATTACTACAATAACCACCGAAATTTCTTTTTTGGCCAAATTTCACCGAAATTTCATGATTTTTGGCTATTTTCAAACTTTTAGGGCCGATTTGATGTATTTAGTCCAATAACCCTTAATAAAGTCATCTTCCATGAAAATTTATTGAAAAACTAAATTTTGAGACATTTTATAATTTAGGTAGAAACACTGCTTTCATTTTTATAAAATTGTACATGATTGATAATTATCTTAAAAATTTATTGTACTACTTGTAGCAACGTAGGATTGTACGGAAAATTTTTCAAAATAATTGAACTTCATTTCTTATCTTTGAAAAATAAAAAACACAATGAACATAATTGGGACATGTTAGATTTTTATAAATTTTCTCAAGCGTGATCATGATTTAAATTTTTTATGAGAGATTAATAATTGCCTCAGTACCATTCTATAAAATTTTTAAAAAAATTAACTTTTTTTATTTGATCAATCAAATCTATGTAAGCACTAAACTTCATTTGTTATAATATATTTCAAACAAAAAGAGAAAGAACATCATTGCTACTGTAACTTTAAGAATTTTATAAATTCACTAGAGTGTGATCATAATTCAAAATTTTTATGACATCCTAAACATTTTCTTATCACCCTTCTGTAAAATTTTCAAAAATTTTAAATGTTTTTTATTGCTAAAGCAAATTTATGTATTGATCGTCGGTCTTTTATCTGTACATAGCACTGTCAGAAATTTTAAAAATTATTTAAGTATGATCATCATCTAAAAATTTTATATAACCATTAATTCCATATCAGGAAGATCCAAAAAAAATTCAAAATTTTCTAATGTGTTTGGACTATTTTTTCTTTTGTTCAAGTTTGCTGATAAGGTTTTTAACATGACAGTAGCACTGTTTAAATTTTTAAAAGTTTATACATTTTGAACAACATCTGAAAATTTTATGAGAATATTATGGATATGTCAGGACCAACCACAAAAAAGTTTCAAAATTTTATAACCTCATTTGTTCTAATTTTCATTCAGTTCAAACTTGTTGGTCAGCGTTTTATCAGGACAGTAATAATATTTGAATTTTTCAAAAAAATTTAGATTTGATAATCATTTGAAATGTTTATGGAAATATCATCAATGTGTGAGGACTCTCCAGAAAAACTTTTAAAAATTTTCGTCATCGTTTGACCCACATTTTGCCGAACTTTGGATTTTTGTGTGGCGTAAGGACCATATTTGAATTTTGATTTTTAGATTTCAACCAAAAATTATCTAAAATATTAAAATTTCATCGAAATTTTAGATTTCAACTACCCGTATTTTCCCCAAACGGAACATGAATGCACTTATCAGGACACGTCCCTAAAGATTCAGCCAAATTTCACGCGCTTTCTCAAGTCCAGGTACAGGTTCTGTCGGCCCAACACACGTGGACAGACCGAGCGCACATATGAAACCGAGTCTGATATAGCACAGAATTAAACATCCCCTAAAATGAACATGCGAGTGCAATTGCTGCCACATCCGAAATGTGCATCCTTCAAGCCAAGGTCGAGAACCCAACGATAGCATCCCGCTTGATTGGTTTTATTCAGTCCATCTGTTGCTATCAGCCCGTTCTCAGTCAAATTATTTTTCATCCCAAAAAGGAAAATTTTAAAATGTAGTAACTACCAATGCCTGCTCTATAAGTTGATGAGATGTATGTTTAGGTTTCATGGGGCAAAAAAGGCAAAACAACAATGATAAGCATCTATGGTTGAACATCACATGGCATTGTATCAATCATCGCTGTCAGAATCTATATCAGAGTTAACACTTTGATGAGCTACTCCGTTTGCAACCTTACCCTTTCCTTTGTTCTTTTCATCTTCCTCATCATCACTGTACTCACTATCGTAATCGTCGTACTCCTCTTCTTCCTCCTCTTCCTCCTCCTCAATACCATCCTCTGCCACCGGCCCTTCTTCAGGCACATGGCCTCTTGTTCCTACACGGCTGCGTTTTAGAACCTTCAACTTAAAGCTAGTCTTAGTGTCACAGCCTATCCATGCGTCACACAAACAGAAGGAGGTTGGATTGTGATTGCCCTCTGCTGGAGCTTGGAATTTGCCCATTATCAATCTACTACCTTTCTTCACTCTGTCAACTGCCTCTCTAACTGCAATTCCTATTTTGTTAGCACTTGCACCCAGTGCTTTTCTGGGTTTCTTGTATAGCTTCTGATGCTGCAGTTATAGCGGTAGCCTCATCCATGAAGATGACCTTCTAGGATAACCAAACTTCATTTGATGCAGCATCTGCTAGAAGCAGCCAGAAGTTCTCTTCCTTGTGGAATAGGAAGGAGGGAGCATGGGGAAGAGCAGCAGTTAGGCCATTGCGGCGGCGGAGTGAGACCCAAGCATACATTGTCACAACATCACCCTCTTGAATGCCCTCTTCGCCTTCAGTCTCACATTTAATGTCCACGTCAATAGAAGGAACCATCTCCAGTACAAGCTCTACATCCCGAGCTTCTTCATCAGAAAGCCCAGCAACTTGTGTCAGCAATGCAGCTCGTTCCTCCATAGACATGCCACACAGTTCTTGGAATGCACGGATTTTCTGCAGTTAAACACAAAATCAACCTGTAATATTCTAAAATCAAAAGCACAGTTTGAAGATAAAGACAATTGACTTTGCAATCTTCCTTTGTTCACTCTACTTTTTCCAATAATGACTGAGAAGGCACTGAAGGAAATACCTTGCGTGCAATTTTTTTGACAGTCGCTTCACTAAAATGTGGCAGCTGCAAGAAAGGTGCTATTCCTTCCGAGTTACCTCCTCCAACTTTTCGTGCACTGAGGGGAACAGCCTAAAATGTGGGTAACCAAGCATTTACATTGCATTGCCATCAATGGCGATGGATAACCTTATGAACCGGAAGCTGGTTTAGTTATAGATGCCAAAAGGTACATTGGAGCATGTGAAATTACAAACTGAAGACAACTCAATTTCACACAGACCAATCAAAGATTACCAGAAAGTGTCCATATTATCATTAACTGATAAAGCACCACATCATAGCGAAATTCAATCCCTAATCTTTTTTCTACCAAATATTACCAGTAAGACATGCAGTATTGTTTTCTGATGAAGCTACATAACACATAAATCACATCAAAACAGCATGTGTGTAAAAAAAGAATGATTAGAATATTGAAAGTGAGAATTTCTGTTAAAACCAAAAAGGTTGAAAAATCAGCTTGTTTAAGACACTGAAACTATACTACTGAAATACTGATTTGTAACTAGATGGATATTGCTTGAATGCTTGTCCCTGGCCCCCCAAATCTTCCTTAGCGAGGACGCCACCTAGCACAGTAGCTGGTGTGACAGGAGTGCGGGCAAAAGTCAAGTATTATCTGTTCTGGCTGGAACTCCTTTTGGCAACTTTTTTTTGGACATGAGATTAACAAGTACGCAATACAGTATCAGGTTGTTTGTTGTTCAAGGTTATCAAGATTGTGATCCATACCCATTCTGATCCTAATCCTACGTATAATCATAATAAGGTGGTTCAGTGTAAAAACTACTCCCTCTAGTCACAAATAATTGTCATTTTGGTCATAGATGCAGTCAAAATTTTGAAACTTTGACTATCAATATATTTTTAAATATTTAAATTGGATACACGAAAATCATATCTGTAGATTTGTCTTGAAAAGTACTTTCATAATATTATAATTTATTGGGTTTTATAAATATACTATAATAGAAATTAGTGTTCAAAGCTATGTTTTGGAGACCGTGCCAATGTCCAAAACAACAACTATTTGTGACCAGAGGGAGTAGTCCATATCATATATGTTTTAGCAACATGATTTTTGAGGCATAATCCTATGATCTGATCCTGGCAGCACATATAAAATCCTACTTAGAATCCGGATAATGACAACCTTGACACTGATGGTCATGTATCCTAACAAAAGAGCACAAAACTGAATGATTTCCATTGCATGGATCTCCTATGTTCAAGATATAAATTTCTTTGCTGCAGACTGAAATTTCAATTGCCAACTCACCCTTTAATCGAATGATAAAGCTAACCAAGCTGGATATAATTTGATTTAGTAAAACCGTATGATTTAGTGAGTCTCCCATGTGCTTCTACATTTTGGTTAATTCAGACTCATCTTCCAAATTTGGAATTCCAAAATATCACAATGACTGAATGACACAGATCCCTAGATGGATAACATGCTGAATAAATGATGATAGCTAGTTTTTCGTAGTCACCATGGTTATCAAAGTGTTGTTGAAACGTCGCTTAGCAGTAAGGTGGTCAGGTGGGGTTGCACCACGGCCTCACCTTGCCGGAGCTGTGCATGGCATCCGCCTTATGGGAAAGACCATGGTTGTCAAGGCGTCGCCTAGGCGTCGCGGCGCCGGAGGGAGCTCGCCGGAGACTGTCGCCTCGCATGGCCGGCGCAAGGCGTCCGCCTAGAGCGTCTAGGCGTCACCTGGGCCATCGCGGCGTCTCCAAGGCGAGGTCGGGCGGCCGCCTGGCTAGGGAGGAGTCGGGAAGGAACTCGGGATAAGTCGCTGGGCGACTGGGTTTAGGGTTTAGTCGCCCATTTGCCAGCCCGCCGCGTCGCCGCCAGCCCGCCGCCGTCGGCTCCAGATCCGTAAGTCCTGTCGCCCTTCTCCTTCTCCTCCCTCTGCTTTGCCTCCCGCGCCGTGGCCTCCTTCCGCGCGCCGTGGCTCCCCTCCGCGCCGACCTCCTCTACGCCGTCTTCTTCCACGCCGACCTCCTCCGCGCCGTGGCCCCCCTCCGTCTTCCTCCGCGCCATGCCGCCATTTCCTCTGCTCTGCACCTCTGGCCCCCCTCTCCTATGCTTGCTGAGTTGCTGAATGCTGACTGCCTCACTTCCTCTGCTCTGGCCGCCCTTTGGCCCTCCTCTCTGGCTCTCCTCTGCTCTTGGTTGCTCAAGCTCTCCGTGTGTGGCTTTGTACAGGGAGTGATATATATGATGATATATACCTTGTATACATATACCTTGTATTGGTGATAATGTCATATACTCATATACCCTACCCTCGCCTAATCCTCGCCTAGGCGCCTAGGCGTCCAGGCGATGGGCTGGCGCCTCGCCTCGCCTTGTCGCCTTGACAACCTTGGGAAAGACATCGCCATGGTTACGCTTAGGTGTCACACATCGTCATGGGAGGCTAAGGCGGACACCATAGGTAGGAGCTGAGTGGAGGATTTGAGGTAATAAAGAGGGGGCAGGCACTGACTGCTAATTGAAGAGAAGGCGAGAGGGAGGTGAACCGACTCACTCACCGGTCGTCGCTAGCTTTGTCACCAACCGTCACTCCTCCCTCAAATCTGGAACTAGAATCGCCAACCATCGACTCATCGGTGCAAAAACCGGGCTGGCTGGCAACGGATCTGGGTAAAAGTACAACATGGAGGTGCACTGACCATCGACTCGTCGATGCCAAAACCAGGCTGGCCGGCACCAGATCTGGGTAAAGGTACACCATGGAGGTGCACCATGCTCCCCTCAGGTGCATGTCACTCCGGATCCTCCACTCAAGGATGAGGTGTGTCGGAGCCACCGTGCCAGCATGTGCTCATCGGAGAGATTGGGAAGAGAGATACGGAGCCGGCTACCTTGTGGAGAAATGGCTGTAGATCTGCCAACTCCGATGGTGAGGGCAAGAAGAGCAAAGTAGGAAGGAGACGCATCAGTACATTGCGACTTGGAGCTGTATTGCCTTCTTGGATGTAGCTATGGAAATGAGCAAGGCTCCATGCCTCCATCCAGTGTAGAAGGAGATGGAGATGGGAGTGTTACTTCCTTGTTTATCTTTTTCCCTTCTCTCATTCTTTATTCCAAAGATAATGGCTGGCTGTTCAGCCTACTACAGCTAGCTAGAGACCAGGGACCAGGAACTTGCACTAGAGCAAGTGGGATCTTGTGTATGGATGTATATTTTTTATGTATACAATTTTTAGATCCTCTGTGTGGTTGCAGACGGCAACTCAAGTGTGTTGTTTACTGGACCGGCTACATGTTGTATCTTGCAAGTGCTACATGGGCTCAAAAACCAGCAATGTGAAGGTACGTATTGCTGATTTAATTTGCTGTTATACTAGGTTAGGATGTGTATATGCCATCGCCTTGTCGCGTGCCTTAAGCGCTTTGGCAGTAAAAAGGTGGTGAGTCGCTTGCCTCGCCTTATAGCTTTAGTAACCGTGGTAGTCACATCCAAAATTGATGGTATTTGGCATATCTTAGAACAGAGTACTGCAACAGCTACTTACCCACAGAAAAAAGACAATTAAAACTGGTCTGCTACATAAGTCTAGAAGGAAGTAAAACATACCTGATGAATCTATACCCACTTTTAATGTATGTTCGGACAGCTTAACTCCAAACAACATATATATATACATCAAAGACTTTGAAAAATACCTGGATGATGTTTTGAGAAAGCTCGATTACGCCAATTGCAGGCCTGAGCCATCCAAAACCATGGCGACTCCTTGGTAGAAGTGCAATCTGCAAGAAAATGAGAATAGTAAACTATGAAGCAAAAAATACATGAGAAAAAAAAAAAGTAAAATAGTTAAAAATAAAGAACAAAATATTTCAACAGCATTGGTCAGTGTCTATTTCAAGATGAGATGTCAAATTTATATGCAACAGTGCATCAGAAAACTTTTTCCCTACATAGGTTAAAGAAATAGGAGTACAACATAATTGAAGGAGATGGTTATGCATTAAAAAAACTGCCAACTTCAGCAACGCAGACAGAATTAGAAATGTGCTGTGATTCTTCAGGATCCCAATCCTAATGATTCTTGGAATATAAATTTCTCAGTAACACAAGATTAAGCCTAGGCATGAGGTTGCTTTTTAGAACCATAACCTAAAGCCTGCAGATGATCAAGTTAGAGCCTCAGTGAAAGCATAAACCAGATACAAAAACTCTGTGCCATAATGCACATCCTTGAGGCATGGTCCATATAACACCTCTGTGCAGTCATTTGGATACTATACATGATTTAATAACGTGAGGTCATGAGCAACTATAAGACATAGGAACCACTATCATAACCAGTGATCCCCTAGGCGCTGTGCGCTAGTCGGGTGGCAGACTAGCGCCAAATCGCCACCTAGGCGGGCTAGGTGGGAGGGGGGCCTAGTGCCTAGGCACCGCCTAGGCGAGCTAGGCGGCCACCTAGGGGATCAGTGGTCATAACAACGATTGTTACTACACAAGCATCCCATGGCAAATATTAGACAATGTGCATGACATATTTAATATTCCCAACTAGTGCCAAACTACCCTGGTCTAGAATTAAGCAAGTTTATTTGCTTTTAAAGTAAAATTGCATCACCAGACCAGCAATCAAAATATGATTATACCAACCACATAGAACAAAAACACTTATAAACAAAATTATTTGTTATATTGTTCAACCAGAACTAGTCGATAACAAGATAACAATATCAGCTCCATTTTTTCAAATTAACTAGAGCCGTCAATTTATCGTGCTGGGTCAGGTTCATGTGGTGTCATGCCATGCCAATGCGATCACCGATCAGACAGGCAACCACACAATCAACCCCAATGGTTACCCATCTATTAAACGTATTAATTGTGCTGACCAATTTATGACCAGATCCCAGCCATAGCGAACTAAACATGCATAAATCCTATCATACTCGTGTTATTTAACTGTGTTGTGTTAGTATTCATAGATTAGATGTTGCAGGGATAAATTATTCCTATTAAATTGTCACAGCTTGTTAATCATATCATGTGATGTCAAACAGCTCAGATAGGTTACCAAAACATCACCCATTTATTTAAACAGGCTAATTGTAGGAAATTCAAGCCCGCATAAATTATGTCTAGAACTGCCAAAATGTAACACAAGAAAATATGATATAAAACAGCACAGTTGCTATGGGTTTGAGTTTGCTATAAATTGTAGCAGGAAGAGAGGCAACATAAAAAAGGCATACATGTGCAAGACATAAAAATTAAGAAGTATAGGAATTCAAACAGATAGCGTAGAGGTGCAACCAAGTACCTTAACTAGCTCTTCCAGAAGACGAGGTGCAATTTCAAGCATGTGCCTATAATCCTTTAGTAGTGCTGGTGTCAGAGCAAACGACTCTCGAGTGAGATGAGCCTGAATCAAGAGTTCCATCTGCAAAATAAAACAAAGAGGTTGTGAGCCTATAGAATTTGTCATATAATAAAATGCTTCATAACAGTATAACACTTATCAACAAAAGATCAACCTTTACTAGTGATGGGTGCTGCTTCCAGAACTTGTTCTGTTCTGTTCTAATATTCTTAAAGTCTAGATTTAACTCGCTTCTAACAGCTACAAACAATTTCTGCAGGGGTTCATCATCAGTGCGCCGTACTGGCATCTCCATATACTCTGCAGCCTTAATGAACACATCCATAACTTTGCTGTAAAATACCACCAAAAGTTCCATGGATTAGATATGGCAAAAAAAGAAGCCACGAAGGCATGATTCCTAAGGTAAACAAGTAAATCTGGAACTGACAAGGTGATAACAGAAGTGAACAGGAAACTGAATAGGATGATTGGGATCATTTGGTCCACCAGTTATATAAGGTGGTTAAACAAAAAACATTTTTTTAGAATACTGGTTTTTGGTCGGCAGCAACAAAACCTTTAGAAAATATCATTTGGTTTTGCAATTAGTCCAATAGGGTTTTTTGTGACTCCAAGGGCATGTTTGGGAACATGTTTCCCGGCGGGGATCCCCTCGTAATCCCCGGGCTGAAGTCCCATGGGGAAAATGACGCAAGCCAAATAAATGGGCCGTTTGGGAGTCCACACGACAGGTTTTTTTGGCCCGATCAAGTGAAATTCCCGGGGTTCATAGTTGTCACGGCGGTCCGACTAGGCGCGGCGAGCCCAAACCACCTGGACGCCTAGGCGCCTAGGCGCCCGCCTAGGCGATGATTAGACGATAAAAATAATAAGTAATATATCATATAATTAGACTAAATTAAGAGCTAGGATCGATCTCTATATATATATATCAGAGAAGAAAAAGAGAAGAGATATGGGCCATGACCCACAGTCCACTATTCATTCAAGCCCAACAGCCCATATAAGTTGCCTAGCCCAAAACAGCCCATATAAGTTCCTCCCCTCCCCTCTGTTGCCCTAGCACAGCACGAGAGGGAGGTTTCTCGTCGCCGCCTCTGCTCTCTGCAGAGGAGCGCCTTCGTCGTCGCCATCGCGCCCTCTCCTCCTCCATTGCCACCCGCCCCTGCTCCGTCATGCCCCCTCCTCCATCATCGCCGCCTCGGCAGCCTCGCCTCCTCCGTTCTTTGCGCCGAGCCGACCGCCTCTACTTCCAGTCGAAGTCTCGCCTCCGCCGCAGCCTGCTCGCTTGATCGCCGCCTCCTCCTGCCGCCCAAGCTGTCGCTCGTCACGCTTGAGGCCGAGGGGTCTGCTCGCTCAGCCGCCGCCGCCGCTTCTCGACGCCACCTCCTCCGATCCGATCGAGGCGAAGGCGTCGCGTCGCTGGCCCGGCCGCGACGATTAGGCGTCGCCTTAGGCGTCGCTTAGGCGACGCCAGGACAACTATCTTGGGGTTAGAAAAAAATGCCTCAGCCCTCGTGAAATTTTATCCCGGCCGCATCACGCGACAACGCCTCTCCCCTCGCGACTCTCCCCATCGCCACCCGAGGGATTCCGCCTCTCCATCGCCGCCCCTCACGACTCCAATTACCACTCCGGCGACATCTACTACTACCCCGGCGCTGCGTCTCCTCAGTTAGCTCGTGCTCTTCCCATGGTTATTAAAACGTAAAACGAGAACGAAACGACCCACCCCCTTTTTAACTTTTAAACATTTAAACGAGTGTTGAAACGTAGTTTTAGACATTATTGCAAAACGAATATGGGGTAAAGATATATCACATATGTACCTTGATTTTGTGGTCTTCTTCCACATTAATCAATCAAGAATCTATTAAAACACCAAAACATGGTTAGAAATAGAGGTATTTGTTCCTAGGACTTTTTTGGAGTGAGGTATTGGTTCCCTACATGTATGGATATACAATTACCAGCCCTTGCCCCTCTCTCTCTCTCTCTCTCTCCCACTCACTCACTCCCTCCAGCTTGGGTATGTCTCCCCACTAGTTTCGTTGCTCCTCGTCATGTTGAGGATTTGTGCTGAGGTTTCATTTTTACTCTCTTTTCTCATATCTGTTGTACCTAGTCTTGTTCAACCCGGTGCTGCAGTTTTGTAGAGGTGCTGCTGCTCGCGTTCTTTACTAAGCCCTATTTTGCAAGGTATTATTTTGTTAGTAAACCCTACTGTTTGCTTGCATGATCTTAATCAAATTACAACCCATAGGAGGAATGTTGGTTTATCTTAATCAAATGACAAAATTATGGTTAGCATACAATTCTATTGTGATACAAAATTATTGTGCTCTACAGATTATTGCAAGCTCCATGTTGAGTAAGCATATACAAGAACAAGGATGAAATAATAGTGTTCTTAAGCATGAAAAATTGGTTAGATCATTGAACTAGTCCTGAACATGCAAGTTTTTTGCACAAGTTAACCAAAACAAAATGGTTAAGTAACCTTTTTTCTTGCTAATATAGTAATATATAACCTTGGTTAATCATCTCACGAACAATTCTTTGATTTTGCTAACATAGTTGTGATATACTTTATTATGAACTAGCCTATTACACGAATGATTCTTTCTGTTTACCTATCCAATTTTGCAGAGGGCATTTTTCTATAACTTTGCTGCATGTTATTGGCCAAGATAGCTCATTGAAATTTGAAATCTTGTTTGTATATTGCCTTTTCACCAAATGAGTGTAGATTGCACATTAGCTCTTATTATAGATTTATCTTTTGTAGTTTCTAAGTTCTGACATTTGAGCTCAAGCTCTTTGTGGAACTGGGCAGCTCTCCTACTGCTAGATCTGTTCCTTTTTAATTTGATAACATCTACTACCTCCGATATGTTCCTTTGTAATCAAGAACCATCTCATTGTACAGATGGTTTTCTTTCCATCATAAGTTACATTTGTGTTCTAGAAAAGGAAAGATCTATTTACAGTTTTACATAATTACAGAAATGAACTTTGCAGGACTTCCATTCAATACACCCATAATAGTTTTTAATGAAAATTTTGCTACCTTTACTCACTGCAGATCAAAATAACTCACTATGAAAATCTTGCTCATAGAAAGAAATGGAACATTGGGTAGGTTTGCCTGTTTTCCATATGTTTTTAACTTAACGATTTGCACAAGATAACTTGGTGCTGCACCCTGTAAATAGCATGCACTCCTTGTAATATGAAGTTAATTTGCTAAGGTTTTGTTTCCGTTGATCTAGAGAACACCCCAAGTCAGGCAAAACAGTAACCAGCAGTAGCCGACCTTTATAACTCAGTAGTATAGCATGCACTCCTTGAAATTTCTATTTAGCTTGAGTTCTGAGTTCATTTGTGAAGTTCAGTAGCACAGAATCAAATGATATCCTTGTTAACAATTGATGCTAGTTGGCAACTGTCAGGTAGTATTAGTTTGCGAGCTTAGTTAGTATTTGATGCTAAATTTATTTGCCAGCTCTATTTTGAATCTAGTCTAGTGTAATTCTCTTCGTCACCAGCTATTGAGGTTGTCCTTGAACACAAATAGCACATCCAGTATGATGCTTGGTTCAGTGCCAGATTATAGGTGTAGCTATTCCTTGTGCTAGAGCATTGATCTTTATGCGGTTGCCAACATAAAGATCTGAACCAAATAGTTCTAGCAAGTGTTCGATTATATTGGATTAAGAACATACCTATAAAGCTTTGGGGTTGTAGTTTCAAGGACAACATCATCGTTGCTCTTTCTTGAATATTGGAAGAAATAGAAAGGGGCCTCTAAAAGGTGAATAGATTAAGAAATCACCTGCAGAACTACATATGAATCTCCACAGTAGAATTTACCATAATCTGATTTTGGAAAAGGAACTGGTTTAAAATCTTCGATCTGCAATATTTCTGTCCCACTGTATTGATGTTAAGGGGCATACAGCATAAAGAGACAGGGAAAGTCTTGCACAAAAAGATTTTTGAAAAAAATCTCAGTAAAACAAGGAAAGTGTTTGGGTCAAGTATACCTCATTCCATTCCATATTGTTTATATTTTCTTTTCATATTTTTATTACTCAGTTTTCAATATGTTTCATATAAGCAGAAAGAGCAGAAGAGAGAGAAGGAAGTGGTGGTGTATGCTTGATTGGTCATATTGTTGGACTTGCAACATGGTGGGCATGGCTGATCTGATGCTTGAGTAAATGCAACATGGTTATATTTGAGTCATCTGTGATGTATAGATGTATATCTGTGATGGGTGGATGTATGAATGCTATAAATGATTAACTTTGTTTTATGTTATAGATGATTGATGCTATAAATGTGAGTAGCGGTAGCTAAACTTTTTTTTATTTTACCCATGTATGAATGCTTGTCTGATGTTACCTGCATGTGTGGATTTTATCACCTTTTCATTATTTTTAAATGATCTTTTATTCATATTTGTATCTATGAGTTTTATGATTTCTTTCTGAATTGTTTCCTCTTTTTCAAAGTTTCTTATTTTTCCTATTTTTTTATTTTTTTCTGATTTTTCTAATTTTTTTACTTTCTTGAATGTTAGGGATTTTTATCCCTATGGCTCCCAAATGGTGGGTAGGAATATTTCCCTTGAGGGAAATTGCCCCTAGGGGCTGGAGGGGATTTCATGTGCCTTTAAAATCCCCCTAGGGAAAAATATTCCCTGGATTTTCTTTCCTTATCATCCAAACAAAGCCCAAATCTTTCCATCCAAAACAACTGGCAATGTGACACATCAATTTACGGTGGTTTTGCACATGCATAATCTCACCTTTTCTCTCTCAAATCAATAGAAAAAAATATGAATTGTACAACTCTATCATGCCCAACAGGCCCAACAGAATTCACAAAAGCAAAAGAAAAAAAATATCTTGCTTACTGATCATATCATAACAAAGTCTCAAACAATGATAATTAATCACAACATGACTTACGAATATTACAAACACCCTGCAAAGCTCATGGGACTATTATTTAGCCTAATTTCTCACATTCAGATATCAGTGATGGCAGAAGTGTTTTTACTTCAACAATAAAATAAGAGTAAATTTCACAAAACAACAGGTTTTTGTACAAACTATTAGAAAGCTACAGATTTTAGCTTCTATTTCACAAAACAAATATTTTAGGAGAACTTGTACCACAAAACTACAGGTTTTAGAATTGACCGTATTTTGTAACAGGTCTGACAGTGTGGGCCCAAATGGTAGCCTCATGCGTGAGTGAAACGGGAAATGAGGGTGCGTGAGGCTGCCATGTGGGCTCACACTGGCAAACCTGTTACAAGAAATATTCAATTCTAAAACATGTAGTTTTGTGGTACAAGTTCTTCTAAAATCTGTAGTTTTGTGAAATATGAGTTAAAACTAAAGTATTCTGATAGTTTGTACCAGAAACCTATAGTTTTGTGAAATTTATTCTAAAATTTACTAATGCTCAGTTTTTGATTGCTGCGATGTGCTTATTTTTTAAGCTGTTGTTGAAAAGATGCAGTGAAAGGTATACTAGTAAGTTTGTTAAATTAGATTCCAGTTAGATAAATTCTTGTTAAATTAGATTACAGCTAGATAAATTCTGTTATCCAATAATTGTCCTCACATTTTTCATCTCATATGTTTTAGAATGTGATAATATATTCGGTTGCAACTCGATTAAGAAAAAGCAAGTAGCCAAACACCAAAATATCTAAAAGCGATTCAACCAAACAAGATTATCATAATCCAACGCAATGCCAAAACAAGCCTACGGCAACATATCATGTCATCATGCAATGGAAAATCCAAATGCCAAATTATTAAAATCATAGTTACTAGATTCATTGTAAACCCCTACGAATCGGGAATTGGATTCGCCAAACCCAAGCACGTTTAGGGTACGGGGTTCGTCTTAGCAGTGGAAATTCGAAGAAAAAATGATGCACCACGAACCCGAATCCCGTGTTGCGACTCGAATGAACCGCATTTCTGGTAGCTATGGTTAAAATGAGGTGTTCATAAGTCAAACCTTGGAGCTAGAGAAGGCTTCATAAAGTAGTAATAAGTGGACAGAGTCTGATGCATGACATAATTTCCAGTATACTTTGACGACCTTGACAAATAAATAACTGCTATCATCAAGGGCAAGAGTATGCAAATTCCAACTATTCCTAGAAGCATTATCCCACCAGATGCACCATCCATATTCAGCAAGAACTTGGGCAAAGCAATGCCCATTTGCAACCCCTGAAACATATATACCAGCATATTCATGTCAGCTTCAGGCAAGCATGAGAAAAATTAGTTCAGTCAAGTGATAGGAATAACTGATGTTCACATTACCTGACGCCCATCTGGATGACCATACTTCTCATAATTTTCACGAGATACAGGATCAGTTAATGCCTGATATGCCTTGGATATATATTCTACGAAGTACTTATGAGCCTCTGGGAAAGTGAAGGACAAAGCGCAAGACAAAAATTAAGCTTGCAAATACATTTTCACTTAGCAGCATTAATATTACAAAAGAGTATTTTACACATTTTACCAGGGTCAGGATTTTTATCAGGATGGTATTGAATAGAAAGCCTCCTGTATGATTTCTTGATATCAGACTCTAATGCCCCTGGTTCCAGTCCAAGAATGCTGTATGGCTCAAATACTTGGACCTAGTAAATCCAAAAAATAGAACAATAAATT
Source organism: Guadua angustifolia (assembly GCA_036346375.1). Taxonomy (NCBI): domain Eukaryota; kingdom Viridiplantae; phylum Streptophyta; class Magnoliopsida; order Poales; family Poaceae; genus Guadua; species Guadua angustifolia. Next base: position 38,402,409 of record CM070507.1, read on the forward strand.
ATTGGGATCCTGTCATGATGAACTTTTTAGGAAAAATTGCCTTCAGAGTTCAAATGTTTGCAGTCTTAGGCATTGCCTATCTTAACTAACATATCAAACATTAACATAAATACTCATTTCATGAACAACCCTGAAGTTGCAAAAAGCTGACAGAAAGAAAAGCCTATGCTAGGATACACAACATACTAGCCAGTCAAAACTTGGGGCTCAAATTGTACGATGAACTGATATCTCAAATTCTAAAATAGCAATCGTCAAAACAAGGTTTCCACACATATGGTTATTTTGACCATTTTCAATAGTGCTGACGCCTAAATGAACCTTCACAAAATTAGAGGGGAATTGAATCAGCATTTCATTCTAGTATTTCTAGTGTGTCCAACAAACTAGTTAGGCCTGCTGTTATTCATCAAAATAGTTACTTCCCACTTGTTCAGTGGATTTCAGAAGTGACCAAAAATGAACATTCTGGTGGCTGCTCCACTAGGGCAAATGAAGGTAGTATATCAAGACTTTTCTTAATAGCTTAATTTGAACAAGAGGTCTGTCAAGTTAGTTATCTATTTTTTGGTCCATTTATTTGTTTTAGTACAGTCACCTACCATCCAAGATTATTCTAGCTAAAGTAATAGACAAACAAAATTAAGCATTAGATCACTCATTATCTACTTTGCATCAGAGGATAACTGAATCAACTCCTTGGGCACATGAAAAATCGAGAACTAAGAACAGCCACAAATTCCCATACCTCACGGCTAACATGCTTGATGTAGTAAACCAGGAAGATCATAACGATCCAGAGCAGCAAAATTGTCAGGTTACTGCACGTCAAGAAGTTGGATATCTGCAAGGCAACAACCAAGCAGAACACAAGTCACGAAGGGAGTCCCACAACAAACACAAACGAAGAGCTACTACCAGTAGCAAAGGAAACACCACGCCCTACCCACCCTCTTGTAGATCGACTTGCGGTACTTGCCGGAGCGGTGGCACCCGGAGCAGCGGCAGTGGATGGTCTTGGCCTTCACCGTGGCGGCGCGGCACAGCCGCATGATGGTGTACGGCACCAGTGGCAACGCGATCATGGTGAGGATAAATATCAGGAACAGCGAGCTGTTCTCGTCCGCCGCGGCCATGGCTGCTCCCTCCCTCCCTTCACCTCAAAACTGCGACAACACCACCAAAAAAAATCAGAATGGGTCGTGCAAACCGCGGGGTTTTGTGGTCGCCGGCGGGAATGCTCACCGTGGCGCGGGCGAGCGCGGCGGCCGCTGCCACCAGATCTGGCGGCGGGGACCGGGAGACGGATCAGGGCGCGGGTCGCGAGGCGAGATCGGGGAGGGATAGGTTTTGCGTGCCGATGCGGTGGCTCGGACCACGACACCGAGGAGAGATGTCAGTGAGAGAGGATAGAGAAAGACAAAGTGGTTTTGACTTGCGAGGCGTAACGGCCCAGAGCCTGGGGGACCAGCGAAGCCGAGGCTCGCCAGGGCCTGGAATCTGGGTCTCGCCCATGATATGGTATATGGGCCGGGCCGGGCCAAGAGATGGAGACGGACGGTTTGTAGTCGTACGGTCACTGTGCTGCCTCATCTTCCACCGCCGCACTCGCGCCGCTCACCAAACTCGGTTTCTCACCGTAAGAGCCATACCACTAGGCAACTCCCGCGTACGGCGTACCGTCATCATCTTAGAGCATCTCCAACAGTTCCTAATATTTAGACTCCCAATATTTTTAGATTGAGACCTTCTTAAAAAATTTTGGGTCTACAAAATACCTTGTTCTCCAACAGTTCCTATATTTTCTCCCAAAAACACCTTTGAATTGGTCGTTGGGCTATCCCGGCGCGAAATAATGTTGATTGGGAGCGGATAGAGCGCATAAAAATGAGGAGTCGGGTGTTTTTAGGCGTGCAAAATTTGAGGAGTTAGAAAAAGGAACTGTTGGAGTATTTTTTTTTTACAATCAAATCCAAAATTAAATTTTAAGAATGGATTTTAGACACTGTTGAAGGTGCTCTTATGCCCATGGCTCACGGTGTCGCCGCCGCCTCGCCAACCGCAGTCGGTCCGCCGTTGCTCCCCATCCCCACCACTTTATGAACCGTATTTCAGGTGGACCCAATACGTTAAATCCGGTGAACTCAAAACCATTCACTGAATCAGTTGCCGAAAAGCTGCTGCAGGAGATGAGGTCCATGCACAAAACACGAGGCAACATTGACAGTGAGAAATTCAAGTACTCCGAAACCCAAAATAATAAAGTACTAGTTAAGAATCCTCATAATTCATATGGTGCTTATCAATACTATATCTGGATCTAAGATCATTAGTTTTCTTGATAGTAATGTTGATTATAATTAAATATTCATGACTGAAATCGATGTCTCAAAGACAGTCTTTAGGTACCTTGGTGCCTTAAGTTTGTTCGAGTGGGTTGTTATGATATTTGGCTTAAAAAATACTGGTTTAATGTATCAACTTGCCATGAATTTAATCTTCTACGAATTAATCGGACATATTATGGAAATCTACATTAATGATGTTGTAATATCTAAAAAAGATTTCCAGCATCTAGCTGATTTGGAAATAGTGTTCAAAAAGATATGAGCATATGGTTTGAAGATGAATCAATACAAATGTGCTTTTGGTGTATCTGTTAGACAGTTCTAGAGGTTTATGATCCATGAAAGAGGGATTAAAGTTAACTAAGAAAGGGTCAATGCTATAGCCAATATTAAACCGCCTGAGCGCAAAAAGGATTTATAAAAGTTGATCGACAAGATTAATTATTTACGACACTTTATTTCTATTCTGTTTGGACAAATTAGTGCATTTACCCAATGCTAAAATTAAAGGGAGGTCAAGAATTTGTGTGGGGAGCAAATCAACGAAGGCTTTTCAAAGCCTAAAGGAGTATTTGTCCAAGCCTCTATTATTGGCGGAACTTCATAAGGGAATACCATTTAAACGCTATATATCAGCTGAATAGGCAACAATTGGAGCTATCTTAGGGCAAGAAATCGATTGTAAAGAGCAAGTTATTTTCTACTTAAGCCGACGGTTCATTGATGTAGAAATCAGGTACTCTTTTGTAAAAAACTTTGCTTGTCATTATATTTTAGTTGCACCAAGTTAAGGCATTATATATTAGCATCGATATGTAAAGTTGTCTGCAAAATCGATGTTATAAAGTACATGCTATCGACTTCAATCTTGAGAGGTTTACTTGGAAAATGGGCATATATGCTCATCGAGTTTCAATGCAGTAAGAATTGGCTTAAAAGAAAAGTCTCTATTCAATGTTATCTTACAATTCGACTGGCAACCTTGTAAGTTGTGTTTAGAGAGATCGGTCAAATGATGACACTTGTGAATTCCCAAAGAATCATCATAATAGACACAATTTAGAAACATAACAACTAAACAGATGACATATGTAAATGAAAAAAAAACTTATTTACACATAAAATTTAAGAAGATGCTCGATATTCCAAGTGTTGGATAGAATTCTTCCATCTTCCAAAGCAAGTCGAACAAAACCTAGTCACGCAATCGATATTACAGTAAAGGGACCTTCTCATTTGGGAGATAACTTATGCAAATTAGACAGATTCTGAATATGCCTTAGAACCAAATCTTCCATGTTTAATGTTCGTGGTTATACTCTTTTGTTGTAATATCTTCTTAGGCCTTCTGGATAGGCGGCTGATTTGATAAGTGCTTGGTCTCACTTTTCTTCTAAGAGATTAATATCATCTTCGACTCTGGTCTTCTTGATTGACTTGTTCATAGAGAGAGGTCTGTGTAGAATCCAAATGTATCTCATTTGGCAACACAGCTTCTGCTCTGTAGACTAGTTGGAAAAGAGTTTGCTCTGTAGACTAATTAGAAAGGAGTTTTTCTTGTTACTTTACTATTCGTTGTTCGAATGGCCCAGAGCACAGAGTAGAGGTCGTCTACCCAAGCCTCCGAGTGTTTGGTAAGACGATCAAACACTCTTTTCTTTATGCCTTTTATAATTTGACCGTTAGCTCATTCAATTGCTCCATTACTTTGAGGATAAGCAACTGAAGCGTAACAAATCTTTATGCCTATTTCATCACAGTATTCTTGAAACAGACCACTGGCAAATTATGATCCATTATCAGTAATTAGTCTACTAGGTACACCAAATATAGTGACTGTATTTTTCACAGATTCTGCTTGAGCCGTAATAGAGACTACGGACTCATCTTCAATCCATTTTGTGAATGTATCAATTGCAACAAGTAGAAATTTGAATCCGTTAGTTGCTCTTGTAAATGATTTACTATATTAATTCTCCATGTCGAAAATAGCCATAACAATGGTATGACTTGTAGTTGATTAACAGGTAATTGTATTTGGCAAGTATGAAATTGACATTGTTCGTAGGTTTTCACAAGATGCATTGCATCTTGCAAAGCAGTGGGCCAATAAAACCTTGTTGGCAAGCTTTAATGACCAGTGTTCTGTATGAAGCATGTGCTCCACACAAGCTCCCATGTATCTCATTAAACAATGTTTTTTCTTGTTCCTGGGTTATATATCACATGAGAATACCATGTATGCCCTTTCTATATAGGGTATTATCAAGAATTTTGTACATTTGCACCTTTTGAATTAATCTTTCTTGTAAATATCCTCAAGCAATGTCCCATTTTTTAGATAGGCTTTAAATGGTTTAGTGCAATCCGAATTATGCTCAAGGACTCCGATCTCTTCGCTGGTCGGGGAGTTTTCTATGGATATATCTATAGAAGGCTTAGGGCCTGTTTGGTAGAGCTCCAGATTCCAGCTTCACCTGAAATCTGAAACTTATAGGCTAAAATAAAGTGAATTAAGTTTATATTTTTGATCTAAAATGTAAACAGGATGATCTATCTAAACACTCTTAATGTACTCACAGCTTCGGCTTTACGAATCTGGTGAAGCTAGAATTTTCAACTTCACCAGATTCTCGAATCTGGAGAAGCTGAATCTCTGCCAAACACACCCTTAGACAGATATACAAGAAACACACCTGTTGGAGCAGGTGATCGTGAGGAACCCAATTTTGATAACTGGTCTATTAAGACATTGTCTTTTTGTGGTATATATTAGACTTTGAAATGACTAAATTATTTTTCCAATTTCCTCACTTCATCCAGGTAGTGAGCTATTACCTCATCGGACATTCTGTATTCCATGCCAACCTGATTTATGACTAATTGCGAATCACCCACTGCAAGAAGCCGACGGACTCCAATGGATTTTGCTACTTAGAGCCCAGCTAGAAGACTTTCGTACTCTGCCACATTATTAGTAGTAGGGAAGTGTATCTGGATTACATATTTAACTGGTCGCCTTGATGTGTAACTAATACTATATCAGCCCCTGAGTCTTTTATCTCCTAAGAACCATCAAAATATAATTTCCAGTAGTCGGTATCAGTCTTATCCTATTGTACAGAGGGTTCATTGTTTGTCCATTTAGTGATAATATTTGCCAAAATTTGAGACTTAATTAATATTCAGGCTATGAAATGGATATCAAATGATCCAAGTTCAACTACCCACTTAGCAATTCGACCAATTGTGTCTTGGTTATGCAAAATATTTTCGAAGGCAAAAGATGATGATACTGTAATCCGATGTGATTGGAAAAAATGTCTCAATTTTCTAAAAGTTATTAATAGAGCGTAAAGTAATTTTTGAACCTAAAGGTATCGTTCTTTAGGTTCGTGTAAAACTTCGCTTGCGTAATAAACGGGTTTTTGAATTTGATCTCGTTCAACGATCAATATAGCACTGACCATATTATTTGAAGCTGCTAAATACACCAACAAAGGCTCTCTAAGGTTAGGTGAGACTAGAGTAGGTGGGCTTTGCCAATAGATTTTTATGTCATTAAAGGCTTTATTTGCTTCATCTGACCAGTGGAACTTGTCGTGTTTTTGTATTACCTTAAAGAAAGGCAAATCATATTCTCCTGATCTTGAGATAAAACGACTGAGTAGCCATCTAACCAGTTAAACCTTGAACCTCTTTTAATATAGAAGGTGGTTTTAAGGATTCACTGGCCTGAATCTTCTCAAGATTTACTTCAATACCTCGCAAATAGACAAGAAAATCAATCAACTTTCCAAGAATAAACACCAAAGACACACTTTTCTGGATTAAGCTTACTTTTATGTTTATTCAAATTATTGAAGGTTTCAGCCAAGTCTGACAAAGGATTAGAGCTAATTTTGCTCTTTACAATGAGATCATCAACAAAACCCTCAATAATATGCCCTATCTAACTATGGAAATTCTTCTGCATAAGTCACTGGTACGTGGCTCCAACATTTTTTAGCCTAAAAGGCATCTTCCTATAGCAGTAGACACTGAACAAGGTTATAAAGGAAGTCTTCTCTTCATTTTTAGTTGACATGCTTATTTGATGATAACCTGAATATACATCTAGGAAACTCATCAATTCGCAGCCTGCTATTGAATCTACTAGTTGGTCAATCTGGGGCAAAGGGAAATCATCTTTTGGACAAGTTTTATTTAAATTAGTGAAATCAACGCACATACGTCACTCACTGTTTGATTTCTTGACCATAACCGGATTCACGAGCCAATCAGGATGATCAACTTCACGAATAAAGCCAGCCTTTAGGAGTTTGTTCAACTCTTGTTGGATGGCTTCTTACTGATTAGGAGCAAATCACCATAGCTTCTACTTTACTGGTCGTATGTTAGATAGTATGGCTACCTGTACTCTATTACTTCCCTTGGGACCCCAAGCATGTTGGATGGTTTTCACACAACACATCTGCGTTAGCCCAAAGGAAATCAATGAGCACGTCTTCCTATTTGGCATCAATTGATGACCCTATCTGAATAGTTTTTGACTGGTTAGTAAGATCAATGGGAACTTCCCTTCTTTGCTAACTCTACCTCTGAAACGTATTCAGAGTAGAAATCACACTTACATTGTTCCTCTGTTGGCTCATTATTAGCAGTGAAATGAGCGTAATCAGTGAGATCAAACCAGTTTTCTTTATCCATTGTAAAGAATTTCTTGATTTTGATATCTGAAGGCCCTCCCTCTACCGCCAGTCGTTAATGTCTAAGACCTTGGGTCCCTTAATCAAACTTACGAAAATATAAATTGTGGGCTCCTAGAGATCAAAATGGACATAATGGGGGTTGCTTCTTTATTAGCCAAGCCACTTTGATAGAGTATACATGTTACAAGTTGATCAGAATGATTGTAGGATGCTAATCACAAATTACAGAATAACTATGAGTTATCTCATTGTTGGTGATCTCTAACAACGTGGATTGGCCTCTATTTATCCTAGTGAAGAGGCGGCAGTTTTCCTCCAAAAGGGCGTTGTGTAAACAGGAGATGCCTTCCCGCCAAACAGTGTCTTCTCACCGAAGGATACTTTTTCTGGTGATAACTTCCGGATAGTTATGTATGCCTATCAGATAACTGTTCGCACAGAGACATGTGTAGAAACAACCACTTGTTTCCGACCAACTGGTCGGGATGGTCATTTCACTGGTCGATGACAACTAATGTGAAGTAAAATGTTGACCATCTTTGAATAAATTGATCAGAGATTTAACTGTTTGGATAGGGATGTGCATTGTATCATAGGCTTTATGTTTTGCAGGCCCATTATCAGTGCATAGTCACAAATAATTTTGAGGTTCTAAATAAAAGATAGGCTTTTAATCCTCGTCACTTAGTTCTTAGGGAATTTGAGAATTCATGTAATTTTTCTTTTTGACATAATTTGATATTTATGTACATTGAAATTTATGATTAGTGTATGATATTTGTTAATGAATGAAATGGATGATCAGACTTGTTGATTGTTTTAATTTATATATGCTATTAATCTATTGTTGATCTCTTTTGCATGATTAAATTTTCTAGGTTGTTTCACATACCCAGATGCCCTAGCATCACCGATAGTCACATTGGCAGATTTCTTCTGCTCTTGCTGATTCTTTCCACCCATCCATCTATGACATTTCTTGGCCTAATGTCCGCTCTTACCACAAACAAAGCAGATAACATCTTCCATGTTCACTTTCTTTGTTGTTGGACCTTTTGAAGTTGGTGGTTGGAGCGACCTTAGCTTTCTCCTTTTTCTTTTCAGCATATTACATAACATAAGCGATGGACTATCCCTCTTGCATCTTGGGTGTCAGCCTTCTCAACATCAAGACTAGCAATGAAATCCTCAATGAAAATGTTTTGCCTTTTGTGTTTCAGAGTTGTGGAAAAGATTAAGGTAATTTGGCAATGATGCCCCTTTCCACAAATTTGTTATGCAACTGACAACCAATATATGTGAGTTCCCTCACATGAGTTATAGTTCATGAGCTTGCTCAACTACATAATAGATATCAAAGATTTCGTAGTCATGATATTGCTCCATGACATACAACTCATGTCTAGCATATGAGGAAATGAACTTATGTTCGAGTGCCTCCCACAGTTTTGCAGTATTTTTTATGTTCATATACACATCATATAGTTGGTCAGTCAACAAGCTTAAAATGTAGCTAACAAAAGCTATCATTGCCATGTTGAACTCTTTCTAATTTTCAACGGTAAGAGGTTTCTCCTCAGGACTAGGTAATATGACCCACCATACATTCATAGCTGAGAGCCACAAGTGGACCCTTGACTGCCATGTCTTAAAATTCACACTAGTGAACATCTCTTGTTTCATAGTCTTGCCAAAACCAGCCATCACAAAAGTGCCTAGCAGATTTTTGGAATGTTAGATGTATGTGCACTTTTGCGATTATTTTAATTCCTATAATAGAGATCATTCTAATCACAACATATATACTAGACATATTATAAACTACAAATGGTAGCTTGATCATGAAAAGAAATACACATATCTCATATATATGTGCGAACGGAAAGATATCAAGAACAGGAATATCCGTAGCACATGTAAACAATATTACTACTACAAAGCATTTCTATAAGAATTTAATCAAAATAGGTTCAAAATGCGACTGTCAGGACCCGAATATGCAAATCCGGACCCTGTGTATCTTGCACTAGTCCAGGATCACGCTTAGTGCACACAAAGCTCAACATTAGTGAATATCACAATCATACATGGCGAAATAAGATAAAAGACATTATATACTAATATTACTAGTTGAATGACCTTATAGTCAACTTACATAACAATGCCTCACAAGGCTGAACAACAAATTGAACTGCAGCGGAATGAAGACGTAGGTAACCCCTCAGTATACCACAGGCAACCGACAAGGCTCGCACCCTAAATATTTGTCCCTTCATGGTACACCTTCTTCACCACTGATGATGTTGTAGGCAAGGGTGAGTACATAAAGCACTCAACAAGTTGTGCACAGAATGCAATTCTAACATAACTATATGCAAGGCTTATTCCAAAGGAATGGCTAAGTGGTTTATTTGCAGTAAAGCAACATTTATGAACAAGTACAATATATAGATTGAAAAGACAGTAATAAAACAAATAACAATAGTAGATGAGAAAATTGATATAATGCCACTCTGAAGAGTGGTGCGAGCCAAAATGCCACTCTCGATATTGCCTTTGTTAAAATGCCACTCTGCTTTCGTGCCCTCCTCGCCAAAAATGCCATTTTCGATTTTCTAAAATGAATTTATTTCAGTATGCGATTTTAGCCACGAAATGACCGCCCCGCCCCCACTGCACCCTTCTTCCGTGGTTCCACCGTGATCGAGGATGGCGAGTCTTGGACTTCGGGCATCTGACGGCAACTCGGTGGCAAAATGCTTTGGCGCCCCGTGGAGGAGGATTTGACGAGGAGGCGCTCAAATGGGCGGCTGGAGAGGTCTGCCGACCTATGATCGCGTCAGAGAGGCATCCTCACAAGCAAGGATGGCGAGCTGCAGGAGGTTGACATCCGAGCTTGGGCATGCAGAGATGAAGCTCTGTTTGGAGAGGCCGGTCGGGACGCCAACGAGGACAACAAGAACTTTCTCCTCAAGCTCGGAGCAGATGGACCGTGAGTCCGGACGCTTTGTTCCTTCCTCAACTTCCCTGCACTGGTGCTTTGCGCTTCTTATGCGTACATGTCTTTGATCACCGTTCTTGCGGTGTTGGGATTGAAAACCCGACGATCGAGGTCCACTACGAGAATCTGAATGTCGATGCAGAGGCCTTCGTGGGGACCGTGGAGTCCCAACTTTCTCAACTTCTTCAAAGAACAGGATCACAGTAAGTTCGCATGCGGATAATGGATGCAATATGGTTCGTGAACTCGATTCAAACTTTGTCATGGCCGTGTTCGTGCAGGCCATGATGAGCGCTCTCCATATTATTCCAAACGGAAGAGGCCTATAACTATCCCGCACAACATTAGTGGTATCATCGAGACGGGAGGTAAAACAATAAAAGTTACATGCATACAAATTCTACCGTGATTTTTACTTGTATTTGTATGAATTGAAGCCGACTAAGTGTGAAATTTTGCAACTCAACTACTGAGGATGACGTTGCTTCTGCCCCCTATCGGGAAAAGCAGAGAACCTGTTGCTAGCTTTGGTGGAAAACTTGACTCAAAGTCAAGGTAAATTCCGATTCGATCGGCAGAATGTGTCGATGCGGTGGAACCATGGAAGAAGGGTCTGTGAAGCGGGGCGGTCATTTCTCGTGGCTAAAATCGCACACAGCAATGAAATTCATTTTAGAAAATCGAAAATGGCATTTTGGCGAGGAGGGCACGAGCAGAGTGGAATTTTAACAAAGGCAATGTCGAGAGTGGCATTTTGGCTCGCACCACTCTTCAGAGTGGCATTATATCAATTTTCCCATAGTAGATAGATTCAGCATTTCTTAGGTAAACCAAATTTCTCATCCTAGGTCAAGATTCAACCTCCCATGCCAAACTGCCATCCATCCCAAGTTTTCATTTTTGCAAAAGTCTAACCCTTGCCTGTAATTCACAAGCTATGCTCAATACCGTGAGCACGGCTATTCGAATAGATTGTACACTCTGCAGAGGTTATGCACTTTACCCACACGATACAACCATGCACCTCACAAGCGAATGATCATAACAAAGCCTTTACAATGCATTATCTTAACCCAAGATTACTACCGAGGTTTCAACAGCGATAATAATCGCTCAACAGGCCCCCTCTTCGCCATATGAGTTGATCCGTGAACTCGGACTCACACCACCAAGGCAGTACTAAAGCTAAGACTTTGCAAATTAGTCAGCTAGGCTGCCCCATAACAGACATGTGGTTGCATGATTGACTCAGGTCAAAGGCTCGCAAGGTTAAGTCCTTAGTTGACCGAGGCAAGACTAACCAAGTGTGTTCTCAAATATCCAAAACCAACAAAAATCAAATACGACCGCCCAGTTGCCACTCTTGGCCCACCAGAAACATTCTTTCCACTTGCCCCAGTCTAAATCATTTTCCCACCCCAGTTGATTACCAAGCACCACGTGCCATCAACAATTCAATATCGTTGCGTGACATCCATCGCCACAACAATTCAATCTCATCGTATGACCACACATGACACACAAATTTATAACATTGTTCCATATTCCATTAGTCAAAATTATTTATCAATGATTCAAGTACATGTGATGACGTGGCATGGCTAAGCAATCTAATCCGATCTAACCATCCCATGTTGATTTTATTATTAATCAACTATAGTAAACAAATCTAGGGTGACAATAGATCATGGCATACAAACGACAAGGTAGGGTGTAACTCAAAGGGTAAGATATCTAAATCCCAAACTAGGTTGAAATCATTTATACACATGAAATAATATGCAATAAGGTAAAACAAAATAGCAATTTTGCAAACATGGGTTCGACATGATCAAAGCACAACTTGCCTTAGGAAAACCCTTTTGCATGCTCTGGACCTCGGTCTTGAGTTGATGAATCTCCCCCGGTTGCATCACACAATTTATCGTCTACGCGAAACGAAAGAGAATGCCAAATAAACATCAAAACAAAGAGCAAACAAACTCCAAAAATCAAATAAAATTCACCAATAGATAGTTCTCAATTTTACAAATTTTTAGAAATTTGAATCACCTCAATTAGAGTTCGTATGAGGGAGAACGAGCCCTCGGAAGATTCAAATTCCTGAAAATCCATAAAATCGGAAAATCAATAATATTCCGAATTATTTTTCAAAAGGAAATTCGCTTTATTGCGCAGGCATGACGTCAGCATGACATCAGCCCTTATTGGTTAGATTTTAGACGTGATCTGGTGCGCTCGCTTTGGATCCGACGACTATCGATTAAACCCTACGTGGCAACATCTTAGACGCCTAATCCCGTCGGACGCAGAGCTACTTACCCGAGCTTCTTTATCGTGGCGGCGTGGATCGATCCGTGTGCTCACGGATGATCGGACGGTTGTGGTTCGATGGCGATTCGACGGCGGGGTCAGTGGCTCAAACCGACGGAGACGAGGAAGACGACAGTGGGTTCGGCGGCGATCTTCTTGCGCGACCGATCAGATTTGGTGCGGCACGCTGCGGCGATCTCGGACACCCCTCCAACCCGACGAATGGTGATGAATCGGAGGTGCTCTTCGGGAAAAAACAGTGGTGGCGATGACCTCCGCTCCGGCGAGCTCCCACGACGGCTTCTTTACGTCTCGAGCCCCGCTTCTTGGTCCAACGAACGCGACGCTCTGTGCTGAGTCCCAGGGCAGGTTCGGCGTGCTATTTAAAGCCCTCGGCTTCCGTGTCCATGACAAACTCCGCGACGGCTACGGCTCCTACTCCGAATCCTCGTCAGAGACGAATGCGGCGCTCAGACTCTCCCTACGCCGTCCACGAGGCGAGATCTTCGGTCAAGATGCTCCGAATCCCAACCGAACACGTAGCAGGTCCTAACGGCCCAGATTCGGTGAAACCCAATCGGTCACGACACATCCTAGCCGCACGCAAGATCCTGCGGCTGCGATCCAACGCGGTTAGGGTTCAATGGAGACGGTTCGATCGGAATCCAACGGCCGAGAGCGGTCCTTCCGGAAGACAGGCCGAACGCAAACAGTACATGGGCTAGGCCTATTACTGTTCACACGAGTTTTCTCGGTTTTCCCTTTTAAAATAATTACAGAAAATAATTTGATTTATTATAGGCAATAAGAATATCAGAAAAAATCCAAGAAAATTCTCAAAAATACTTTGAGACATTCTGGACTCAAATAAAATATTTTTGGGTAAAACTTTGTTTTAAACTTAGCTATTTATAATTAATCTTTAACAAAAGGCAATATATTTTAACTTAAAATAATCCAAATAAATTCCAAAAAATCCAAATAAATCTAGAAAATTAACAAAAAGCACAATTGTAATAAAACACTATTAAATAAAAAATAAAAATAAAAATAAAAAATTTGGGATGTTACAAACCTCCCCCCTTAACAGAATCTCGACCCCGAGATTCAGGGCTAACTAGAGAATAGGTTTGGGAATTTTGCCTTCAGATCTTCTTCGCGCTCCCATGTTGCTTCATTTTCTGAGTGATTACTCCATTGAACTCTGCAAAAACAGATAGACTTATTCCTGGTCCTGCGCTCCATTACATCCAGAATCTTTATCGGCTGCTCCTTGTAAGTCAGGTCCTCTTGCAACTCAATTGCTTCTAACGGCGTCTGCTCTGTTGGCACTCTGAGACACTTTTTAAGCTGTGACACATGGAACACATCATGGACTCCTGCTAACGACTGGGGCAACTCCAACTGATACGCAACCTCTCCTCGACAGCTCAATATCTTAAATGGCCCAACGAACCTGGGTGCAAGCTTCCCTTTGGCATGAAATCTTTTTACACCTTTGAGGGGAGTGACTCTGAGATACATGAAATCACTGGACTTAAAGCTCAAATCATGACGGCGATTGTCGGCATAGCTCTTCTGCCTTGACTGCGCTGCTTTCAGTCCTTCCCTGATCATAGCAACTTGTTCCTCCTCCTTTCTGAGAATCTCAGGCCCAAACGTTGAACGCTTCCCTGTTTCATTCCAATTTAACGGCGTACGACAGGCACGACCATATAAGGCTTCAAATAGTGACATCTGCAACTAGACTGGTAACTATTGTTATACTAAACTCTGCCTATGGCAAGCATTTATCCCAAAACATGATGTAAGCTAACGCACAAGCTCTCAACCTATCTTCCAGAATCTAGTTAACTCTTTCTATCTGCCCATCCGTCTGAGAATGATATGCGGTGTTGAAATTCAAGCGAGTTCTCATTACTGTAATGAACAAACAGGTCACCAATGCATTGCCTTTATTCTCTGACCCACATCACATAGGGCATCCTATCCAATAGCTTCGCTCTTCATTTTAGACCACCAATACTTTTTCCTTTACCTCATTACATCTTGGCACTTTCTGGGTGAATCGAATACTTAAAATCATGGGTTTCCTCAAGTATCATCTGATTAGGATCTTCCTATCCGGCGTACTGGTTCAGTCTTAAATCCTCATGGTATCCTAATCATTCAAAATTCTGTTTCTTGGCTAAGCCTTCTTCTTTCTTTGACTTGATTTTGTATTTCCTCACCTTTCGAACCTTTATGTGACTTGATCTTCTAGTGTTGGTTTTGTTTCCAAAGCAGCTATGAAACTTTGTTGAACGACCTCCAATTTCAGCCTCTCGAATTCTTTGCATAATCCTGGTTAATTGCTCATTATCAACATATTTGCACTGTAGGCCCACAACTCAAACGTCGACTACCACATTGGCCTTACCAAGATGCCCATAGATTCTGACACTAGAATCTTTGATCATTTCCTAGCCATTTTCTTCGTTCCATATTAAGGTCTGACTGAGTAAATATATAATTTAGACTCTGATGGTTCATATCTATTTTCGCTGAGATAGAGACACTATTTTTTTATGCGCACTACGACGGCTAACTCCAAGTCATGCGTAGGGTAATCCTCCTCATGCTGTCTCAATTGCCTCATCGCATAGGCAACAACCTTGCCATATTGCGTCGATTCGCATCCCAAATCCTGCCAAGAAGCATCACCATATATGTTGAAACTGCTCCACACAGCTGATAATACTAACACAGGTGTTGATATCAACCGCTTCTTCAACTTCTAAAAACTCTCTTAACACTCCGGTGTCCATGCAACTTTTTCTCTTCAACAATCGCATAAGAGGTCTAGCTGTTGTTGAAAATCCTCCTATGAACCAACGATAATATCTTGCCATTCCTAGAACTTCAACTCTAAGTAACGAACTTTGGTTGCCCCCAATGTAACACAACTTCTACCTTGCTTGATTCAACATTAACTCCTTTAGCAGCCTTTGCATGACTAACGAGATTCCACCTTTTCTTCCAAAAATCACACTTGTTGAACTTTAGCGTACAACTACTGCTCTCGCAATAACTCATCTCCAGGTTCTGCATGTTTTCCTTTTGTCTTAAAGTATACTAGAATGTCATCTATATGGCAACCACGAATTTATCCAAATAATCCATAAACACCTTACTCCTCTTGTTCATGAAGTATGCCAGGGCATTGGTCAATCCAGGAGATATAGCCAAAACTCATACTATCCATATCGCGTAGAGAACGCAATCCTAGAAA
The DNA here is from genome assembly GCA_036346375.1 of Guadua angustifolia. Lineage (NCBI taxonomy): Eukaryota > Viridiplantae > Streptophyta > Magnoliopsida > Poales > Poaceae > Guadua > Guadua angustifolia. The sequence goes on from CM070507.1 coordinate 38,418,054, forward strand.
CATCCTTCACATGATTCCTCGATTGATGATTTGGAGCGAGGTTTTATCCTAGAGAAATTCCAACTCTCTTCTCAACTGTCCCAAACATGTTGTCGATCCTAATGTTGGATACTTGTTTTCGATCTTTTCTTCACTTAGAGCACGATTCAGTGCACTCTTCCGATCTTACATTTTCCTTTTTGATAAACAAGAGCTTCCATGGTGATGTACTAAGTCTTCTCAAAACTTTTTCCTAATAACTCTTCGGTATGCTTTTCTATTTTCCATTAATTCCTTAGTAGACATTTGACATGGCATTTTCGCTATTGGTGCTGCACCAAGCACTAATTTGCTCACGAACTTGATCTTTTGATATGTCGTCATACCAAGCAAATTATTAGAAAATATATCAAGGTATTCTCTGACAACTGGCGTATCTTCTAGTTGGCAAATTCCACACTATTATCCATCAACTGGCTAACATAAACTGTCATCACTTGAAACTCTTTTTTTTTACATTCAGGGTTTTAAATCGATCTACATTTCACCAAAATAGCCTTATGTCTGAGCATCTAACTAATTTCAAGAATAACCTAAATATCCAACACAATATGATTTGCTTGGAACTCTACTCTCTCAATAAGCACTGAATTCTCAATATCCTGGTTAAATCTAGCACAACTGAGTACTTACTGACAACGACAAATCCTCTGGTTAACAAGATCTTGCTGGGTACCACTGAACTAGCCACTATTTCACATGCATCCTTTTTAGGTGAACCGTAAATGCAAGAATACTCTTAGAGAAACATCTAATCATCATTTTACATTATTGCTTCTCATTCCAATACTCCGTGTACCAATGTATCAACCATTTCTGCTTTATTTCTTTCGACAAGGGAACCTTTACATAGAATTCATCACTAATCCCTTTACTCTACAAGTAAGGTTACAACATTGCACTAAGTAAACTCATGGCTCCTGACTTCCTTGATTTAGCATTGGTGTTGGGGCTTCGACAGGGATGGAGTTGAAATTGACTTGAGCCAACACGATTGCTTTCCCTTGAGGGCATTTGCTGGCAAAATGCTTAGGTTTGTGGCAAATATGGCAGAGTCTAGTGTGAACTTTCTTTCTTGAGCATTCATTGATTGGAGTGGTGTCTTTACCTAAACGTCTTTTCTTCAATTGATTTTCTCGACAAATTTCTTTTGCAACTTCCCTGCTTACTCTTGGCGTTATGTATCGGACTGAGGTAACTTCGGTATGTCCGCGGCTGTATAACATATTTGCCTTCTCTGAGAACATCGATTAGCGTAATGGCCTTTTCAGTGACAATTGTAGCACTCAATGCTGCTCTTCTTGTGATTCATTACTTCCTGATTCACAACACATCCCCTAGTAAAACGATCTTCTTCACCATACAAGGGACCTACTGTGGGTGATGGCCACTTACTGGTTTCCTGATTAGGGTCAATAGGTTCAGGAGGCTGCGTTTTTTTTTCTCCAAGCGACGTCTCCTAGGTAATTAACTTCCCCCCTCTTATTGATAATTCTTGAGCAACTAGGGTCCGTAGATTTTTTCGTTGATGCTGGATCACAACAGTAACTACTAGATCCAAGGGACACTGAGTTGGGCAATGGTCTTGTCCTTCGCAAAGGTGATATGTGATGTTACTTATAGGACACTTTCCAATTGGATGACCTCCTTCGCAACTAGAGCAATTGATCGCATGCTTGTCTGCAGCATATCCTATTTCTCCCTAGCGAATACACGCTCAATCTTCTAACTTGTCTGGTTGACAGCACTTCAAAGAACAATGTCTAGATCTAGAACAAAGTGCAAGGGTAGCGTTGCTCTCAATAATCTCGAGCCAATCCTTTGCTTTTAAAGGTGAAATATTTCTTAAAAACATTGGTGTACGAGTCCTTATGAATTCTGATAACCTTAAGTAGGTACAGAAATCATTGATAATAGTTCGAGACGCTTTATTGACATTAGCTTGATTGGTCATACTCTGCATTTGTTTCATCATTTCCGGCATTAACTGAGTCTGAGCAGCCAAAAACTCTCTGAGACTCTGCAGATCTATCTGAATTGACGGTTGAAGGGCTGATCCATTCCCAAAATTTTCACTGAGTTGATTATCACTTCCACTGGCTCCATGGTTACCACTAATCTAAACCATCTGCTTGATTGCCTCAAAGGGTTAGGTGAAAGGGAAAATAGCATGGGTAAGAAGTAGAGATTCTAATACAGGGGAGATAGGTCTAACCCAATAACTTAAGCAATCAATATTAATAACTTGGTATGGTTGCTTATATAAGCCTAAAAGCTTTGCAACACATACTGCACACCCAGCAATCAAGAAGAACCAATTCAACCTAAACACACAAAAACTACCGTCTACACGGGCGACACTCCTATCTTAGGAAACGCGACTCCCACACATGAGTCTCAACTGGCTACTTGAAGCACTGAGTCTTCTAGCTCTTGATAAACTTCATTGATCCGCTCTTCCATAAGCTTGATGGTTCTTTTCTTTGTGATCATTATGGTAGCAGCAGGCACTCGATGTCGTCTCCTAAAGTATGGTATATCATTTTCTACTCAAGATAACTCAGGTAAGATTTTAACTCAATTTAGCAGAGGTAAGAGAAAGAAGTTTCAGCAAGGGAAAAGAAAGAATTTTTGGTAAGGACAGAAATGGAAGAATGAGATAAGTCAAGAACACATTATTCCTTCGAGTTAGGTTTTTTACTTTAGAAAATAATTTTGAAGGACCTATAGGGACGTCCAACTATCTAGGGTCAAGACCTACAGTCGGTATGTGACAAATGCTTATACCAGGGGTATCCCACAGCAAGAATGCTGGAGAGGGTACTACCAAAGTCTCGTCCCTCACAGATGGGGTTATCCCTAAATATCGGCCAAATCACTAAATGGACCATCTTAGGCCCAGCTCCGATCAGAAGGCCTCAATCGGGTCATGAAGGACCCTCAGCCTCCACCGCGACCTTCGGGAGCGCTCCGACCTGGCCTCGGGTCAGACGCCCCCGTGGCCTCCGACCTGGCCTCAGGTCGGGGGCTTCTGCAAGCACCGACCGGGGCGCAGGTCGGATATGCACTCAGCCTACGACCCGGCCGTTGGTTGGGGCCCCAGCGAGCTCTATCTCAGCGACCCCGGCCACATCATTGATCGACCTCGAAGTTGGCAACCTGCCGTCTGAACAAGACGGCCGTGCTGAGATAGGCGATCCTTCCCGAGGCAACACCAGAGGCGCCGCCCACGCAACATCAACTTCTGACAGGCACACAGAGGGCGGGTGCGCGCCTTCCCAATGGAGCGCTGCTAGCTAAGGCTACCGACAGAGCGCCGCTAGCTAAGTCTACTGATAGGGCGCCGCTGGCTAAGCCTGCCAACCCATCATGAGATAAACAGGAACCTGTCAGTCATCAAGATCGAAGACCGGATCTCCAGGGCATAACGTGCCCCAACCGCTCTTCTCTCCTGAGTCCCGTGTAACCTACCCCCTCCGCCTATATAAGGAGGGGCAGGGTCTTCGGGGACAGGGGGCACTCTTTTTTCCTTTCTCCCAACTCGGTTAGTGTTTGAGAGCTCCGAAGCTCCCAAACCCGTTCCCACTCGGACGAGTGTTCGGGGCCTGTCCCGGGCTCTCGCTTATAACCCGACGCGGTCCGCCGCACCCAGAGCAATATACAGCCAACACCACGAACTGGAAGTAGGGACGTTCAGCCGAACTAGTATAAATCTTGGGCCCCGAGTCAACCATCAAGGAGAGGAGCGCTGCCCTTGACTTACAAATCTACTTGCTTTTACTTAAACACCGGATAGCGCGCGCCTGTAGGGGCCTCATGGCGTCATCGTCTTCGTCTCCGGACTCCCAGTCATCTCCTTGATGGCCTCTTCCACCTGCGACGGTGCGTTTTTGAAGCGGAGCCAGACCGGGATCTTTCGGGAGTGCATTCGAAGTGGACCAAAGAAGGCGGCCCTCGCTTGCCGTCTCCAAGGGTGTCCGCAGCCACCATGCCGCGCCCTGTGGAGGTCCCCCGGCCCGGCACCGTTCTACTCAAAGATCCCGATGGTGACATCATACTTGGCGCGTGGAATATGGAAAAGTTAAGGCAACTCTATCCCTAAGAGCCTTTCCATTGTTCCCGCATCTTTCTGAAACCTTCCGAGTCCAAAGCGCCGTGATGACAACCAATTTCACGGCCGCTATGCGCCGCTTCGAGGTGGCATGCACGATACCACCGAACTGCGCCCCGACCGACCATTAGAACCTCTCAAGTGGCCCTTGGTCGTTCAGGGAACGCGCTCGCGGACCGCGACGTCCGTTGCCATCTTTGCGTTTTCCCTCGAAGGATTAGCGTTGGGACCTACGCCCGAGCCACCCTCGCGGTTCCTAAGGGCTACGGTCATTCAGCGGGCACTAATCATGAAGGAAAGATGCAAGATACCAAGTAGAATGACCAAAATACATCACACCATATGAAAACAAAAGAAAGGCGGAGGCGCCGGGAGGTTCCTTAGCCAGAGGCGTCATCTTCGCCCGTTATTGCCGCCGCGACGACGCCGCTTAGCGCCGTCACCTTCTTCGCCGCCAGACTCGCCCGCAAGACTGGCTTGCGGCTCCTTCGATCCCAAAGGCGGCCGCCATCGGGTCAAATGAAGCGCCGTGGGCGCAAAGAAGCCAAAGACATGCTCCGCCACATCGACGGGCGACCTCCCGCCTCGCGAACGGCGCTCACGCAAGGCGCGGCGGTCTGGCCAGCATCGGCGCTGGGTGAGGCCAAGGCATACCGGCGGGTGCGGTCCAATGTTCATTCAGCTTAACCCCGAAGCGGCTCCAGCTCCTCCTCATGCTCGGAAGGCGGGCGAGCATGGATGACGAAGGGCCTCACGCGGGTCCAGCGCTCACAGAGCTGGCGGCCACCTCGGCGACCTCGGCCCAGGCCCGCCGCGACACGCCTCACACGTCTTAGCGAGCTCCTCCGGGCGGCTCGGCAAAGGCGTTCGTCGCGCCGCCCGCCACGTGGGGAAGCCTACGAACGTGGGCATCAAGGGAGGCCTCCAACCGCGCCAATGCGGCTGCCAGATCCGTCGCCCGGGCCCCCGTCTATGGGGGGTGACCCGGAGCGGTCGGAGGAGCGTTGGAAGCCGCGCCGCCCGCACCCACCTCCCTCGTCGCGGCGGCCGTAGGCGGTTGCTGTTGGCCTGGGCCGAAAGCGCTAAGAAGAAGAGGAAGCGGACCGACGTCAGCAAAGCAAAATCGAAGCCATCCCGAGGCCCCGCGAAGAAGACTTACCCTCGGAGGGGGATCCTAACGTGGAAGGCCGCCGAGGGCAGCGCAATCATGTCCCTCGTCGCGGCAGCAGAAGACCCGGTGTCGGTGCAAGGCCTCTTGGCGTCGGAGGCCCGCGGGCCCGCGGGCGCCTCCCGCTTCCCAGCCCTCCAGTCGTCGCCGCCGTCCGCCATCCACCGTTTGAGACGCGATGACTTTTCCTTCTTGCGTTGAAGCGAGGGCGCAGGGGGATGAAGAAGTAGTAAAAACGGCAAGGAGTGACCGCCCTCGGGCACTCCGTGTAATTTTTATAGAGGCAAGGCGAAGCGGCGAAGCCTTGGCGCCACGCCGCAAAGAGCCGCTAGCAAGACATTAACTCGCGCCAATGAGCGCGACGCGCCCTTTCCATCCCTCCTACTGTGCATCAAAATGCGATGGGACGGCGGGCAAACCACGGCACAACCCCTCGGCTTCGGCTTCTGGATCAACCGCACCAACACAACGAAGGCAGGCCTGCGTGGGCCGTCATGACCACGAGGTGACGGGAGGCCAATCCGCTCGCCATGGCCGAGCGACGGGCCTAACCACGACGTCCCCAACGCGCGGAACAAGAAGTTAAGGCAAACTTTACACTTCAAACTTGTTTATTCCCGCATTAAGCCCTTCGTTCCTCCGAGTTCTAGCGCTGCGTGACGACCACAGCTTGGCCCTCACACACCGCTCGGGGGCTGCAAGTTCCTACACTCACATGGGTCGGTGACCCGGTCGGCTATACGGTTCTCCCTAGCGGCAACCCTCTCAACCCAAGTGCTACGGCCTACACCCCAGCGGCTACGGTTGCGAAGTAGTGTCTTGTGGTAGAAAGGAATGCCCGTGTGGTACGATCAATAGTCGATCGGGAACACTCCTCTCCCGTGCCGAGTGCACGCGAATTTCTCGCCCCTTAGGTCCCTATCCTTTTCATGTCTTCCCCGAAGAGGTTAACGTGCTGACCTACGCTTATACAACCCCCGCGGTTTTTAGAGCTATGGTCATCGAATGTTCGTCACCTCTGGGAAGCGTGAAAAATAGAGCTGGACCTACAGGACGGCTCGACTGGCCAAAACATAAAATGAACTTCGATCTATTACGTGATGAAGTTCCTTACATGACTAAAAGCCAAACGTTTGTCTTTTTCCGCTTCCGGTGAAAAACGCTCATCGTGGCGCAAGGGCCGACCGGGCAGCAGAAGGCGAAGAGAAGCACCGAAGAAACTTCGAGGCCGATCCTCTCGCCCACCGAATGCTGGGCGCTTCCCTCTGCAGACCTCCGCGACATGACCATTTCAAAGAACGCCGCCACGTCGCACTCTTTTACCGCCAACCTTCGCACCTCCACACTCTTTCGCGAGCTTCATGGTCGAGTCGCCGACAAAAGCGAGCCAAGCAAATGCCAAGAATATCCAAGCCAAGATCGACAGCGGACGCCAGCCGAGCAAGCATCGCCTCGATCGGAGTGCCGAAAGTCTCGCCGGAGCACCGTGCTGCACCGCTGGTAAGATACACCGATTCCTAATCTTTTGCTTTCACATTTAACTTCCACACGCGCATTAAGTACTAGCAAGAGACGTCAGGATGTCGCTCCGGGCGAAACGCCCTGCGACTTCTCGACCTCCGCCTCCGGGCCAGCTCAAACTAAGCCAAAGCAGGTATGAAAAGCCCACCAGACCGTAGCGGCCTCGAGGTGGCGAGAGGGCTTGAGTGCCTTGCGACCAAAGACCTGGCTGCGGGTTCCGAGGACAAAATCCACCAAGTGGATCCCCAGCAAGCAAAACGAGCGAGGGGCGGGTTCAAGGCAAACCCTCGGTGGGTCTTTAGTTGGGTTGGCGGACGACCCAATCGCCTTAACTCGTGTCCGAGACCATACTTCAAACTCTCCCGTAGAGCCCCCCGAAAGGGTAGCAGCCAGCTGCGCTCCGAGTTACGAACGGCTCGGGGTCCGAGGCGGATCGAGTAAAGAAAGGTTTTTTATGGGCCGCCCCCAGCAGGTCGGACGGCCGACGCAGGGACAGTCCGCTATGGGATCCCTTACCGGGGGGATCCCTAGGGCCCACTCGGATAACCCGTTTGTAGCTCCACGAGCACGGTGTTCGGCCGACGTTTGGCAAACACGCGCTTGCTCACCCCCTCCAGGTCCCACACCTACGGATGGGGCGTACACGTGGGACCGACGGCGGCCTCTTCTCCCGTGAGCGGCCTCGCCGACGAGGACTCGGGATGGATGCCCTCGCCTAGTCGTGGCGTTAAACCGGCCGACTAACTCGCCTAGGCGTGGCGTTAAACCGGCCGACTAACTCGCTTAGGCTGTGGCGTTAAACCGGCTCGACTTACGCGTCGGCCACGACGTAAACGAGCACCGGAACCGTAACCTTCGCGAAGGCATTCGACCTCCCGCCGAACCACGGCGTCGGCTCTCTGACGACAAAACGAGCACCGGGAACCGTAACCTCTCGTGAAGGCATCTGGACCTCCACGTCGACCACGGCGATCCGGCTACGACGTAAAACGAGCACCGGAACCGTAACCTCTCGCGAAGGCATTCGACCTCCCTCGCCGACCACGGCCACGCCCAGCCACGACGAAACGAGCACCCGGAACCGAGAACCTCTCGCGAAGGCATTCGACCTCCCTACCACCGCCGCGGCCAGCCTACGACGTAAAAGCGAGCACTGGCATTCGTGATCGACCCGGTTGGTCGAAGGCACCTAACGAATGAAACCCCGACCCGCCGGGGCTCGGTTACTACACCGGCGGGTGCGCTCAGGCACCAGACGGCCGGCCGACCCAGTTGGTCGGATCCTGCGCTACCTAACGGGACCCACTGCTCTACGGCGTGGTTGGAGCCTGCGAAAGGATCGCAAGGGCAGAAGCCCCGGGTAAGCAAAAAGACGACAACATTCGAACAAAGCACGGGGTAACATTCAACCACCATCCACCTCCCAAAAATCGAGGGAGGGCAAAAACAAGCAAGAAAACAAAAAGAGCTAGGCGCCGAGCGCGCGCCAGACCGCCCCGATGAGGGTGTCCCTCGCCTTGGCAAGCTTTGGGATGGCGTCGATCAGCGCGTCAACGGCGACGGCGGTGCCACGATCGACGGCGTCGAGCCTTGCCCACTCCACCATGGCGAGGTCGAAGTCCTCCCAAACCGCGAAGAAGGCCTCCTCGTCCGTAGGCGCCGGCGACGCCTCGTCCCCAAAGCTAAACACCACCGGCGGATGTCCGCGACCGGAAGGGGGCGATCGAGAGGAAGCCATGGCAACAGCTAAGCGTCCCGGAGGGATCAAAGATCTAGACGGCGAGCAGCTACCCCGGCCCCAACTTCCGCGCCGCCTTATAAACACTCGGTGCCTGAAAGCCGAGCGGACTGAAGTTAATGAAGGCGCGGGAAGCCGAGGCGTCACCACGCTATGAAGAAACCACGTCGCAAATCGAAGGTTCCGCCTGAACGCGCGTTCAAGGCGACCGGCCATCGACGAATGCTTATACCAGGGGTACCCCACAGCAAGAATGCTGGAGAGGGTACTACCAAAGTCCCATCCCTCACAGATGGGATTATCCCTAAATATCGGTCAGAGCACTAAATGGACCATCTTAGGCCCAGCTCCGATCAGAAGGCCTCAATCGGGTCACGAAGGACCCTCAGCCTCCACCGTGACCTTCGGGAGCGCTCCGACCTAGCCTCGGGTCGGACGCCCCCGCGGCCTCCGACCTGGCCTCAGGTCGGGGGCTTTCGCAAGCACCGACCGGGGCGCAGGTCGGATATGCACTCAGCCTACGACCCGGTCGTTGGTCGGGGCCCCGGCGAGCTCTATCTCAGCGACCCCGGCCACATCATTAATCGACCTCGAAGTTGGCCACCTACCGTCTGAACAAGACGGCCATGCTGAGATAGGCGATCCTTCCCGAGGCAACACCAGAGGCACTGCCCACGCAACGTCAACTTCTGACAGGCACACAGAGGGCGGGTGCGCGCCTTCCCAATGGAGCGCCGCTAGCTAAGGCTACCGACAGAGTGCCGCTAGCTAAGTCTACCGACAGGGCGCCACTAGCTAAGCCTGCCAACCCATCATGAGATAAACAGGAACCTGTCAATCATCAAGATCGAAGACCGGATCTCCAGTGCATAACGTGCCCCAACCGCTCTTCTCTCCTGAGTCCCGTGTAACCTGCCCCCTCCGCCTATATAAGGAGGGGCAGGGTCTTCGGGGACAGGGGGCTCTCTTTTTTCCTTTCTCCCAACTCGGTCGGTGTTTGTCGGACGAGTATTCGGGGCCTGTCCTGGGCTCTCGCTTGTAACCCGACGCGGTCCGCCGCACCCAGAGCAATATACAGCCAACACCACGAACTGGAAGTAGGGACGTTCAGCCCGAACCAGTATAAATCTTGGGCTCCCTGAGTCAACCATCAAGGAGAGGGAGCGCGCGGCCCCTTGACTTACAAATCTACTTGCCGGTTTTACGAAACACCGACAGTATGGCTCTGATACCACCTCTGTCGGGACCCGAATATGCAAATCCGGATTCTCTGTGTATACTGCACTAGTCCAGGATCACGCTAGTGCACACAGGCTCAACATTAGTGAATATCACAATCATACATGGCGGAAATAAGATAAAAGACATTATATACTAATATTACTAGTTGAATGACCTTGTGGTCAACTTACATAACAATGCCTCACAAGGCTGAACAACAAATTGAACTGCAGTGGAATGAAGACGTAGGTAACCCCTCAGTATACCATAGGCAACCGACAAGACTCGTACCCTAAACATTTGTCCCTTCATGGTACACCTTCTTCAGCACTGATGATGTTGTAGGCAAGGGTGAGTACATAAAGCACTCAACAAGTTGTGCACAGAATGCAATTCTAACATAACTATATGCAAGGCTTATTCCAAAGGAATGGCTAAGTGGTTTATTTGTAGTAAAGCAACATTTATGAACAAGTACAATATATAGATTGAAAAGACAGTAATAAAACAAATAACAATAGTAGATAGATTCAGCATTTCTTAGGTAAACCAAGTTTCTCATCCTAGGTCAAGATTCAACCTCCCATGGCAAACTGCCATCCATCCCAAGTTTTTATTTTTGCAAAAGTCTAACCCTTGACTGTAATTCCCGTGCTATACTCAATACCGTGAGTACGGCTATTCGAATAGATTGTACACTCTGCAGAGGTTATGCACTTTACCCACACGATACAACCATGCACCTCACAGGCGAATGATCATAACAAAGCCTTTACAATGCATTATCTTAACCCAGTACTACCCGCTGAGGTTTCAACACTGATGGGCTGAACTGCCCCAACAGGGCCCCCCTCTTGCGCCATATGAGTTGATCCGTGAACTCGGACTCACACCACCAAGGCAGTACTAAAGCTAAGACTTTGCAAATTAGTCACTAAGTCGCCCCATAGCGTATATGTGGTTGCATGATTGACTCAGGTCAAAGGCTCGCAAGGTTAAGTCCTTAGTTGACCGAGGCAAGACTAACCAAGTGTGTTCTCAAATATCCAAAACCAACAAAAACCAAATACGACCGCCCAGTTGCCACTCTTGGCCCACCAGAAACATTCTTGCCACTTGCCCTAGTCTAAATCATTTTCCCACCCTAGTTGATTACCAAGCACCACGTGCCATCAACAATTCAATATCGTTGCGTGACATCCATCGCCACAACAATTCAATCTCATCGTGTGACCACACATGGCACACAAATTCATAACATTGTTCCATATTCCATTAGTCAAGATTATTTATCAATGATTCAGGTACATGTGATGACGTGGCATGGCTAAGCAATCTAATCCGATCTAACTATCCCATGTTGATTTTATTATCGATCAACTATAGTAAACCAATCTAGGGTGACAATAGATCATGGCATACAAACGACAAGGTAGGGTGTAACTCAAAGGGTAAGATATCTAAATCCCAAACTAGGTTGAAATCATTTATACGCATGAAATAATGTGCAAAAGGTAAAACAAAATAGCAATTTTGCAAACATGGTTCAACATGATAAAAGTACAACTTGCCTTAGGAAAACCCTTTTCCATGCTCTGGACCTCGGTCTTGAGTTGATGAATCTCCCCCGGTTGCATCACACAATTTATCGTCTACGCGAAACGAAAAAGAATACCAAATAAATATCAAAACAGAGAGCAAACAAACTCTAAAAATCAAATAAAATTCACCAATAGATAGATCTCAATTTTACAAATTTTTAGAAATTTGAATCACCTCAATCAGAGTTCGTATGAGGGAGAACGAGCCCTCGGAAGATTCAAATTCCTGAAAATCCATAAAATCAGAAAATCAATAATATTCCGAATTATTTTTCGAAAGGAAATTCGCTTTATTGCGCAGGCATGATGTCACCGTGACATCAGTCCTGATTGGTTAGATTTCAGACGCGATCTGGTGCGCTCGCTTTGGATCCGACGACTATCGATTAAACCCCTACGTGGCAACATCTTAGATGCCCAATCCCGATCGGACGGTAGCCACTTACCCGAGCGTTTTACTGTTGACAAGGCGACGTGGATCGATCTGGTGCGCTCACGGACTATCGGACGGTCGTGGTTCGATGGCGATGCGACGGCGGGGTCAGTGGCTCAAACCGCCGGAGACGAGGAAGACGGCGGTGGGTTCGGCGCTGCGACGGTCTTCTCGGCGCGACTCCGATCAGATTTGGTGCGGCACGCTGCGGCGATCTCGGACACCCCTCCAACTCAACGAATGGCGGCGAATCGGAGGTGCTCTTCAGGAAAAACTGTGGCGGCGATGACCTCCGCTTCGGCGAGCTCCCACGGCGGCTTCTTTGCATCTCGAGCCCCGCTTCTTGGTCGAACGAACGCGACGCTCTGTGCTGAGTCCCAGGGCAGGGTCAGCGTGCTATTTAAAGCCCTCGGCTTCCGTGTCCATGACGAACTCCGCGACAGCTACGGCTCCTACTCCGAATCCTCGTCGGAGACGAAGGCGGCGCTCGGACTCTCCCTACGCCGTCCACGAGGCGAGATCTTCGGTCAAGATGCTCTGAATCCCAACCGAACACACAGCGGGTCCTAACGGCCCAGATTCGGTGAAACCCGATCGGTCACGACACATCCTAGCCTCACGCAAGATCCTGCGGCTACGATCCAACGCGGTTAGGGTTCAATGGAGACTCGTTCGACGAATCAACAATGAGAGCGGTTCTTCCGAAGAAGTCGAACGCGCAAGACAAAGACATGGGCTAGGCCCATTACTGTTCACACGAGTTTTCTCGGTTTTCCCTTTTAAAATAATTACAGAAAATATTTTGATTTATTATAGGCAATAAGAATATCAGGAAAAATCCAAGAAAATTCTCAAAAATACTTTGAGACATTCTGGACTCAAATAAAATATTTTTGGGTAAAACTTTGTTTTAAACTTAGCTATTTATAATTAATCTTTAACAAAAGGCAATATATTTTAACTTAAAATAATCCAAATAAATTCCAGAAAATCCAAATAAATCCAGAAAATTAACAAAAAGCACAATTGTAATAAAACACTATTAAATAAAAATAAAATAAAAACTAAAAATTTGGGATGTTACAGCGACTTCTAGAGCGAAGGTTGATGCAGTGTCAGATGGCGTTGCAAAAGAAAACGTAGTAGGAAGCAACAAACAGTCATGCAAAGCGCTTCACAAAAACCTAATTTACCCCTTCCCATGTAGGATCAAGAGAGGGAATGATTCTGGAGGCACTGCTCTACCCACACCGGTGCATGGGCAATGCAACACAAAGGAATGAGGAAGAAAGAATGCTTCTGTCATATTTTGCATAGAGAGGATATCTCCTCGTATAGACACATACAACTACTAAGGAAGGCAATAACTTCGCACATCAAAATTGAAAACGACATTAATGCGTGCCATATTTGAAACATTCTTCTCATTTAAATTTGTTGCATGTAGGTATGCCACATCATCATCCAGGGTTATGAGGTACAAAAAGAAACTATAACTTCACACACAATCGGACCCAAAATTGTCGCACCATTCACGTGCATGCCTCGGACAAGCAATGGCGAGGCAAGCAAGCAAGCGCATGCGAGTGTTCTTCTTTTACTTGGAAAAATCAACTCCACCTTATTAGTCGGTCTCCTCTTACATGTAAATTGAAGACGACACACTAAAGCTATTTGAATTTCTAAGAGAGACATGTTGTATTACTTTTTAGTGCAACATAAACGTAATGAGTAGATTTTCTTCCTCCATTTATTGCAAGCAGTGTCTTATATGCAGTGAAGGAGGAATGCAAGGTGGTATCACTAGTACAGAAAGGTCATGTGAGCCACAGGGTTTTCTTCCCCTTAATTCACCGGTCCTCATGTAGTTCCATGTAGCTACACGCACCAATTACATGTACAAAGCATGCAAACTAAACTTGTTTTACTCCGTTATTTGTTTATTTTCCATATTTGATTTAATATCATGCACTGTTGTGACTACATCTAGTAATCTTACAGGTGAAGGAAAAAGGTAGATGGAAGGATGTCACTGCATTTTTCAGGTCCATATTAACTTGTATAACTTGTATATTAAGCAGAATATCTAGGGAGCAAAAGCCTGTTGCCAATAAGAAGCAGCCACGAATCATACGATCAATCCATCTCGATTAATTTTTGCCCTCCATTATATGTTCCTATCAGGAAAAGTAATATACTGTCATAAGGGGAACTAGAGGTAGGCGTCGTGCCATGCCACAGGTCTATCGTACTTTGTGTCTGAAACATGCTAGGCCGTGACGGCCGTCATGCACGCCGGGCCGTGCCGGGCCGGCCCAACTCACATTCGGTGAGCCTAAGCACGGTCTATTTGCACTTCATGCCTACTTCGTACCATGCCGGGCTAGGCCCAGCCCATCTGCACTATTGTGACAAGATGAAAGAAACCGGAGACACATGGAGTTAAGACAGTGGACACAAATATTATGAAAAAAAGAATTAAAATTTATTTATTCTTAGAACGAGGGAGATGTGCTAAACATGAGCGAGAGAGAAGTCAACAAGAGAGTGAGGAAGAGAGGCAATCGAGATTGAGAGAGACGAATGAGTGAGGGAGAAATTGAGAGAGACGGTGAGAGAAAGAGCTGACTCGTCTCTCTCAGGTATCGGCAGTGGAGGTGGCGTTCATGCTGTTAGGTACGTCCATAACGCTCATGCTCTGTGAGTCGGTGACCTTCATACTGAGATTCTTCCTCATACCCTGGGTCATCGAGCCCGACATGGCTCGTGCATGTTGTCGTGTCTCGCCCATCGTGCTCGATTCTCGAGACTGGTATGGTCGTACTTTCTGATGTCGTCTTGGCCCAACACATCCACTTCGTGTTGGGCCGAGCTTCGGATCATACCGTGCCTATCATACCTTGGACCGGCCCAAGTGTCCACCTCTAAGGGGAACTGTAATCTTGTCCTCCTGCGGAGTTCAAGTCAACCTATTTCTTAGTCCTGGATGGATATTTTAGCATTGATAATTAATTTTCGCAAATCATACCTTAAATAAAGATTGAGGGATTCGTGCGTTCTCAACGTTTTGAGCCAGCCGAGCCGGCTCGGCTCTTTTTGTTTTTTCGCGTTTAGGTCTCTCAAAAAATATGTAATTACGTGTGGATCCTCCCTGCAGTTTTTTTATAAAAAGGACTTTTTGGTTCAGAAAAATCGCGAATCTTTCATGAAAGGGCCTAAATAAATACCAAAAAAGAGCGTAGTTACGTTTGGATCATTCCAGCTATTTTTCGCGAAAAGGACATTTTGATTTAGTGCAATCACGGATCCTTTGTGAGAGAACCCCAGATAGATGCGAAAAAAACGTGGTTGCGTTTGTGTCCTTTCAACTGTTCCACGCGTTTTCTCGACGAATTTTTAAAAAAAACATCGCCGAAAAAAATAAAATTATTTCTGCGAAAAAACAACGCACATGACATATCACGCTGCGAAAACATTCCTAGTATTTACTATGGTTGAACTTTGTAGCATTTTTAGCCTATGCTAGTATATATGCATTGTAGGTGATTTATACCCCCAAGAAGTTTCATTATGTAAAACTTGCATAACAATAATCTTGTTCAAGCATCATTATGACTATTATAATCTTTACATGCCGTCCATAAATGAAATGGGTAGAGCACTAGGGCCTGTGGTTCGTTGTTCCACATTCCGCTTTATGATTTGTGCATCTATTTTTTTTTTGTCGAAATATTATAATTGAAAAGGAAATAATATTTCTAAGATAATAACAAGTTAACAACTAGTGATAATGTTCCTAAAGGAAGACTCGATTCATGTTGTCTTTATGTTGAAAAGGAAGACTTTTTTACCATTTAAAATGGTAAAAAACTCAGTGCATTGCTTGTACGAAAAGTCAGTAGTCTTTATCTGTGATCTTTATTGGAAACGAGAAATAGAGGAAATGACATTTGGCACACAAAAGCTGTCACACACAGAGAGATATTTTGCGCCTAACTTTCTGGGAAGGAATGTGCAATACCTCTAACATTAACATGGTTTGTCGTCTTCTTGTCTTGCTCAGTGTATTCCTTGCTATACAACAAAAATTGACTGCATGGAAAATGATTAAATGAGTGGCAAATATTATCCGAGAACACCTGATCCCACTAAGATAGATCAAACCTTGAGAACTAGGCATAGCTCGGTTGGCATGGCGTCAGGTGCGTGCACGTGCCCGTCGCATTCAAGTTCGCTCAGCGCACGCTTGTAGAAGCTGAGTGCAGATGTGTGTGAGGGTGTGTATATAGCTCGACTATTGTTTCTATCCTTTAATGAATGCCAAAGCTCCTAATCAATTTTTTTTAAAAAAAAGATGGGTCAAACCTCAACAACTATTCATAGCCTTGTTCGGCAATGTTCAAGAGTGCTTCATGGAGTGCCACTCCATCAGGCTGCACCACCTGTAGCCAGAAAGTGATCACTTTTCTAGTTTTCTACCTCTTTTTTTGCAACTCTTCCTCCCTCTTGAGCAGAATTACAAATCTAGCCTCCTCCCCACCGCGGAAGGTGTCTCCCGCACTCGTCGGCCGTGGCAGGCCCTCCCGCGCTCACCTACCGTGGGAGGCCATCTCCCACGCTCACCGGCCTACCGTACTCTCCGGGCCCGGTAAGCGACAAGTGTTGCCTGCCACAACATTCCGTTGTGGGGAGGGGGCTAGATTTGTAATTGCACTCTAGAGGGGGCTAGATTTTTGCAAAAAAAAGAGAGAGATAATGGAAGCTATAAAATTAATCACTTCAGATAGCCATCTGTTGAAAAACATTCAACGAGGATAATCCAAATGTAGTTATGCTTGGTGGTGAGTCACTCGATGTGACTCCACCAACCGTAGCCATGGTAAGTGGTGATGAGATTAGTTCCACATTGCTCGTCTAAAGTAAGTTATAGTAGCATATAATACCTATTGGGTCCAAATATAACACATTTGAGTTAACCCTTTTACATGAAGCGATGACAAAAGTGTAAGCAGGGTCCTATGTATGCGTGAGTCTACCCTATGGTGGGCTAGGCATCGAGCGAATTTGGGTCAAGATGTTACAATATACCAATAGTTGAAAGCTCTTTGTAAAGATAGCAGAATTGGAAGAATACATCTTTCTTTGTTTTCTTCAATGAATGCTCACATTTGTATTGGATTATACTTTTAGTAAAAAAACAAATTTATTGCAATTCTTGATTTTGCATATATTTATATATATATATATATATGGACTTGTTCATATTTATAGTCTAGTTAAGCTTGTCTAGGCTCTCTAAATTTTCTAGCTCCGTTGTTAGAGGGGTTGTATTTGAAATCTTATCTAACTAGTCTTTCTTAAGCTCTAGTAAGTCAGTGATCCAGCATGTAGTTAGAAGGTTGCAAATTTTGTTTTTGGACCACATCTCCGGGCGCTAAAATCTAAAATTTTGAACAAAATCCTGACAAAATTTAAAAACCAAATTTCAAATCTAGTATTTTTTAAGAACCCTAAACCAAACTTTCGGTCGAAAATGCTGAAATTTCAGTGAAATTGATTGAAATTTTGGCAATTTTCAAACCGCTATGAAATGGTCTTTCGAGGCTAGAAAAAATTGGGAAAATATGAAAAGCTCATGTGAGTATTTATCTACATTTCCTATGTGTTTGAATGCAAAATAGTAAGTATTTTCACATAAAATTTCCTTGTGCAAGTTAGGATTTAGGCTGAAATACAAGTATGGTTTAGGGTTTAGACAAAATACAAGTTAGGGTTTAGGGTTTAGGTTGAAATACAAGTTAGGGTTTATGTCAAAATACATCATTTAAGGCTAAAATCTAAGTTAGAGTTTAGAGTTTAGGCCAAAATATAATTTTAGGGTTTTAGCACGATGGTTAGTGATCACCTCGATTATTAATGTCCATCTCATTAGATTAGTGCTTACATGTCAAAATAAGGGTCACTTCAATTGACATGGTGATCATCGATCAACAAGTTTAGGCCCCCTTAATTAGGCTAGAATTTGGTCATTTTGAATATTTGAGCTACTCTAGAATAAGGTACCTTAGGCTAGAGGCTTGATGGAGTTACTGAAAGATAAGTTAGTACTATATATCAAAGGTGATTACTACAAATTCAAATATGTAAAGCAAGCATGGATACTGGTTTTAATGATCTTTTTTATATTGATCATGGTTAAGTAGTTTAGGTCAACATGTTAGCTCCATATGTGATGAGACTTCTGAATTGAATCACTATACTATGACATTTTGCATGAGGGTTTAGGTTATATAATTTTTATATGGATTTTTTGCAAACTTTTCATATGTATTCCTCATAGAAGACATTACAATTCTCCACAAAAAAGTGGAGCGAAATCTGGCCTTAAAAACATCAAAACAGTCTAAAAAGCCGAAATCTCGGTGAAATTTACTGTAGCAACCATAATTTTCAATTTTTTAAAATTCTACACAGATTTAGAATCTTGGTCTTGACCGAAATCTGAAATTTCATCAAGATTTACTGAAATTTCGTCGAGATTTGGAACCTTACAATTAGCTATTTTATACTAGTCAGTTTTTACGCTAGTGACAACAAAACCGTATCAATCGCATACCCATGCACGCACGAACCTATGAATGAATGTTATCTCTTATGCAGGATGGGGATCCGGTGCAGTGGCAATAGCGATCAGTAGTTGCAGATCCCACCATCGACTGCTCGATCATCGAAATGAATGGTTTAGATCATGCTATAATGCTTGAAAAAATCTGAACCATCTCTTTTTAATCCAACGATCGGTAGTATGACTGCTAAAGTTGCAATCACAATACCGACTGCAATGGATCTCAATTCCTCGAGCAGACAATCAGATTCCCTCCACCTGTCCATACTATTACGCATGTGCATTGTCGTCTACTTGTCTTGTCTCTAGGCAACCATATACTCCATCTGTTCAAGTTATAGGATATATTTTCTCTTGGCACATAGACCAAAATGATATTGATAATGACTAGACTACTCATAATTATTATCTCTAAGCACTATATTCAATGCATGCATGTAGCAAATATAAAGTTATAAATTTATTAGGGATATAGAGGGAACATCACACTAATTTTGTATTAGAATATGATACATACCCTATATTTATACACAAGACTATTCAAAACATTATGTACCTATAAATTATTTATTTCCTCTTGAGTTCTTAGTTTTTCTAGCTTCCTCCCATATTTTTTTTTGCAAATATATTCCCATAAGAGCATAATTGTAAAAATAGCCACCTTCCCGACTGCAAATGCTTTGGCAGGTAACATGTCACATACGCATCTGTGTTTCACGGTAGGAGGCTAGTCCACGGTATGCTATCGAGCTAGAGTAACACATGAAGAACCTACCATGCTTGGGGCACCACGTCAAGTCTTGCTACCCTACCTACGTTGTCACCTTGCCAAGCCTCCCTCTTGCGGCACCTGTGCTGCACTTGCTATCACGTCTGTGGTGCTAGGCATCTAGTTGGCCTCGGTTATGGGCCCTTGCCATGTATATAGATGCGGACCGGTACTTACACAATCAAGATGAGGGCTATTTTTGTAATTGTATTCATATATGTGCTAGATTTACAAAACAAAAAAGTGTGAAGGGGCTAGAAATTCGGTCTTCTATCCTCTCTGTGTTCTTCATTAATTGTTTCCTAAACATCTTAGAACCTGCCTGCCAAAGGGTCAAAAACTATTTAGATCCAAGAAATAGGATTCAGAAAGTGAGGAAATGGGCAAAAAGTGTGAAAAAGGAAGGCCAAAATCGGGAAGAATGAAAATAACAAACCTAAGCTAATTGTGAAAGAATGATTTAACGGATCTTTCAAAAGAAAGAATTGTTTTTCTTCAGATGAAAAGAGAATTATTTGACGTGAAGTTACATATTTTAATTTGTATATATGTAGTAATGGCAAAAAGAAAGAAAGAAAGAAAAATCAATATGGCAGTCCCTGCTCAACCCGACAACCCAATCGATGGCAGCTCTCCGCCACCTCGAATCGAATCATGGCTTGATTTATTGTAGCGGCCGAAATGGTAATGGATGTGGCCCAGCCAACTACCTACTTGGTGGAGTCTTGCCGCCGCCTTGGAGGAGGTGAGGAGGAAAAATAGGCGCGAAAATGGAGTCTTCCCGCCGCCTTGGACCTGGAGGAGGCGAGGGGGAAAAATAGGCGCGAAAATAGAGTCCCTCCCCTCCGCTCACCACAGGAGAGGAGAGGACGACGCAAACCCTAATTCCCGCACCGCCCAAATCGTCGTGGGAGCGCAACGCCAGATTCGTCGCCATGGCGGGCCAGTCCGACCCGCACCTCTCCATCTTCTCGCCCTCCGAGGTAACCCAACCCAGCATCATCCACCGTCCTTTCCCCATCCTCCGAGCTGATCTGATTCGCATTCCTTGTTGCCGCAGGTCGAGTTCGTCGCGGAGGATGAGATCGTCGAGATTGTCCCCAACATCCGCATGGAGGCCCTCAACATGATCTGCGTGCGTCCCGGCCCCCCTCCATACAATCCGACCTACCTCCTCTTTATTCTTTTTCTTTTTCTTTGATTTCTCTTCGGTTTCAGCTAACATTGTAGCCCTCGCTGCCGCGCTGTGTGTAGGGGGATTTCGGGCCCTTCTTCCCGCAGATTGCGAGCAAGGTGCCGCTGTGGCTCGCTGTGGCGCTCAAGAAGCGTGGCAAGTGCACCATCCGGACGCCTCACTGGATGACCGTCGGTCAGTTCTTGCATCCTAGCTTACATATATGACTGTATATGCTGGTACACAACTGATAGATGGGAGGGGTTCTGTGCCTCCACTTATCTCTATTAGTGATTCATACAGCCTACGAGGCAAAGTGCTCAGGTTTTGCATTTTTTTTTCCTGAAATTGCTTACTTATGCGCATTTTTGTCTTTGATAAATTTCACCATCTGGTGGAGCTGATACTGTTTACTTTTGATGTGCGAGCATTTATCGGGTTGCATATTGTCCGTGTGACTATTTCATACATTCAGGGTACTAAAGCTGCCTGTTTTCACCCTTTACTGTTTGTTGCTAGACCGCTTGACACAGGTATTGGACGCAGAAAGGGAGTCGCCTAGAGAATTCCAGCCATTACCATTCCACTATATTGAAATATCTAAGCTTCTGTTTGATCAGTAAGCATCCATAGCAACTCTTTAACTGCTTCTCTGATGTAATAAGAACCCATAAAAACCTAACTCTATCGTGCTTTTGTCCACAGTGCTCGTGATGACATCTCAGATGCATACTTGGTGAGTTCTAAACAATTCCGGCAGAAATTTGTACTATCTATTGTTTCTGATGATCTGATCTTATTTAAAAAAAATCTTACTTTTAGCTGTGAGCCTGTGACACAGGTGAGATCTTTAATTGAGGACATCAGAGATGTCAGATTCCACAAGGTTGAGACTGGATTAGAGACAATATCTGGCCGTACTCATGCTGTCAAGGTATCTTTCTTTCCCTCCACATTTCAGCCACTGAATCAACAACATTTCCTGGCTCGTCAGAATCTGTTAAAAGTTACCGTTGACATGTGTTATGCATTTTCTTTTTGTTTTTCATTATATCATCACTTCTGGTGCTTTGTCTTATTCTTAATTGTAACCTTTCTCATAGACATAGTTTGCAGAATACACGTACGAAATTTGAACATCTAGATGTTCAATTAATATATAAATGTTTGTAATATGATTATGAATTACATAATTACAGGGGGTGTCAATTGAGTCTGTGATACCCTATGCCTGTGACATCGCAAAAATGCCATCATGAACTGTTTGTATCCTCACCTGTTCTTTACAATATTCGTAGGTACTGTTTACTGCTTAGGTTACAGGAAGGTACATTCGTAGTTTATGGATCATTATCTTTATCTGTATTTTGTACTAGTTAATAAGCTTGATCTCTTGTTTATCAATAGCCAATAACATAAACTTATGCTTCTTTTATTCCATTCCCACAGCTCAAAAATCTCTCTGCAATGGAAGTGAATATTGTCCGTCCTTTCATGGTGAGAACTCTGCAGGCATTCTATAAGCATGATAGCCCACAGATGATTCAGCAGGCAGATAATATAGGGAGCAGAACAATACCAGTCACAGATCGTGGTCCAAGAGTAAGCCCTCTCTTTTATAGGCATTTATGTATTGCTAGAAAGTAGTTGTATTTATCGAAGTTTACTCTAAGATGTTAGTTGTGCACAAAAGTATTGTATACCACAAAACTGGTTGACTCGTCAATTAAGTGGGCCATTATGTTGCATAATAACTTGCTGCATAGAAGCACTATGAGGGCAGTGGGGTAGAGCCTAGCTCCCAGTCGCCGACTAGTTGGGCTAGGTGGGTTACATGGGCAAGGCTGGAGGGTGCCTAGGCACCACCTAGGTGGGCTAGGTGGTGACCTTTTAGAAAGTGGGTTTTAAACAGAAAGAAGATCCCATACTTCATATCTGTTTTCCAAATGTCTTGCTTCTGATAACATGTTAAATAAATCCATTCTCCAATCCATAAACTACTGTGAACATGATTTGTCAGGAAATGTTCAATGTCACAATTTTTCCCTCGCTTTTACTTTTGCAGAGAGATCTAAGGCGCAGGTAACGAGCAAATAATTTACTGCATGTCTGGATTTCTGTTTGAAGGTACTTGCTTTGCTTGCTTGTAATGTTCTGTATGTTACTAGCTAAGAAGCCATTTTAGTTCTGTCAGTGTGCGGCTGTGTGTTACTGTATGAAGTAGTAATGGCACCAAATTTTATCTAGTAACCGTAAGGTTTTCGTACTGTTCTACCTGACATATTGTGTTTTGAGGAAGCTAAAGATAGTGAGCAATGACAGTCATCTGTCACAAAAAGAAGATACCTTCTCATGTATTTCAGGATGAATATCATTTGTGCTATGTATTTCACTATCTCAGGCATAGTATAAATCACCTGACTATCTTCTGATCTCTTGTTTCTACATGCTGGTATTTTTATTTTATTTTCTTTTGGTGCAATCCTTGTGTGTTTCTTTTCGCAATGTAAGCAGGCTTGTTAATGATATGAAATAAACAACATTTAGCATTAACAAGTGAAACTTTCTTGATCTTCTGATCTTATGTTTCAAAATTTTCATCACATCATATGAAGTTTTGGATAATAGTGTCTTTTTTTGTTTCTAGTCATAATCATCAATTATTTCCCCAAAATTTCATTCAAGTGGAGCAAGTAACATGGTCCCTTGTATATTTAGGAAGCACAAAGCTTCCGCATGCACTTTTGCATCTTTAGGATATGCTGCTGTTAACCTCTTATCGTTAAGCACCAGTCCAGTTGTGCCGTATCTAAGTTGAGGAAATACCAGGTATCTTCTCATGATAGTATCGGAATGGTCCCAGGTATTTATAGGTCTTAGTACCAGAATTGTGATCGAGCTTACTACCCATATCGATTTTTCTATAATGACTATATGCTCATCGTTTGGGCCACTAGAAAAGTCACTAGCTAGAATGCCCATCCTGAGCTACCAACCAGGAATACTTGAAACCCCTATGCAATATAACATGTCTTGGACATCCGTACCCTGTTAATGCATTAAATCATCTGTTGTTGCTTCAAAAGTTCAAATGCTGTCCTACATGTAGGCCTTGCTGGTGCCACATCCTAAAACAGAGTTTTTTGTTTTTGTTCCCGCGTCAGATTTGCTATGTTCATGAAATCCTTGAGAGGCTAAAATGTATGTCTTCAAAAGGTTCATTGTGACGTTGATCTTCAATATGTTCATGCATCAAACCAGTTTTGTTGGTTTCTTTTCTTCTGGATCAAATATCCTTTGTGATGCACGCAAACCTTTTGCGAGTTCTCGAAAAAAAAAAACTGTTGTTCTTCAAAAGAAAAACCTTCGTATTTCAATCCCATGTGCTTATACTTATGAATTGCTATAGTAGGCTGGGGAAATATACCAAATCAATAATATTTCCTCCCGCACGCGGACCTTTTCTGAACTCGTGAATAACAACTAAGTCATGGTTCATATCAACTGAAAAGACTTGTGAAACACTCCTTGTTCCCATTGCCATTTGGTTAACTTCTTCACAGTAATGTTCAGATTCCAGTTTAGTGCATTTTATTATAACAGTGACAATGAAGTATTTGCTTGAATGAATTCAGCACTAGTTTTTTGTTGAGTAATTTATCTTTACATTGCAGGATGTCTCCGTTTGTTGTGGCAAAAGACCCGGTTTGCTGTGGCTCTGAATTACGTCGTGCTGCATGGTTCCTGGAGGCTGGAGAATTCTTACCGTCTTCCACGATTCAAGGGGATTGTCTTCCTGTGTCTTTGCTATTGAGATTGCCAAGCAGAAGTTGCAGCATTATGTAGGAACTAGAAGAGGCGAATAGCTGCTTGATTTAGAAGAATTTCCAGTTCTATGTTCAAAACTTTCAGATGCTACGAATTATAAAGATGCAGTTTGACATAATCCTATAGATATGTATACCTTATTTCGTGGTCATTTTTTAAATTTTTCTTAATTATCTGATTTCCATTTATTTATTTTTTAATCTTTTTTAAAAATTATGGAAATTTCTATAATCTGTTCGAATTTTTATTTTTGAAATGGAATATTTTGTCAGGTTTTCATATTTATGGAATTTATTTTGCATTATAATGCATTTAGTTCTCAGAAAAAAAACTGGCACAAACTTAACGTTTTTCTTAGGTACACACGTGCAGTGATCTGCAGGAGGTTGGAGGCGAGCAGCGGTTGTCCGTAAAGGGCTTTTTCTAGGAAAAAGGAAATATAGGTATTCATAGGACAATAAATATCTGCTACCAATACCATCAGGATATTTCCTCTTCATACAGAATATCGATAAGGTTGCTGCGTGGCACACAAGCAATAAATTGGACATCCAACAAACTTAAATTATAAAAAAAAGATGCCTACTTACAAGGCGACTTGTGCTTCCTTCCTTAACTAGAAGCTTTTAACTAGATCAAAATCGGAATAACATACACATCAAAGCTAATCTAAAGATTAAGAAAATTACAATCGACTTGGTCTTAACAAAAAGGAAATTCAGACTACGTACAAACAGCAAAACCGACAAAAGAATCCGCACACATTTTTTCCCACGCTCAATTCCGACTGTCGATTGGGCCCTACAGACAACAGGACAAGCCAATCCATTTCCCCTCATGGCTCAAGGATGGATCAACCCAATTTATAGGTCCATGGTTACTGCAACAACAGATAATGAAACCGACAGCTGATGAACGCAAAAATGTTCAGTCAAAAACAAGGCGACTGCCGGAGAAATTGACTTGATAAATAATATCATGGAGCAAAGTCCAAAACTTATTAGCTTCATCACATTAGGCTGGGCACTATCACATCACCCACGAAAAGGAGGAAACATTGTAAGTCACACGTACAGCGAGTTCACCACAGGAGCCAAAAAATCTTGGGAGCCGAGTTGCTTTGCTCTGCTTCATTCTTGGTTTATTGTCATCTCGTGTGCGGATTCCTTCGACGTCGGCGCCAGCGTCTACTTCTTGTTGAGCACGGCCACGGTGCCGTCCTTCTTGGCGACGATCACCGAGGTTGCCATGCCAAGAAACATGCCGTGCTCGACGACGCCGGTGATCCGGAGCAGGCGGTCGCTGACCTCGCGCAGGTCGTCGCGTATGCCGTCCTCGAAGAACATCTCCACGATGTAGTTGCCGTTGTCCGTGACGAACGGCACCTCCTGCTCGCCGCCGTCCTTGGGCCTGGCCATCCTGAGCCTGGCATAGAAGCCGGGCAATTTGTCGAACACCTCGCGGATGAGGCCGAGGGTGTGGGCGCATCCGAAGGGGACGACCTCGACGGGCACGGCGCCGGTGCAGCCGAGGCGCGGGACGAGCTTGGACTCGTCGACGATGACGACGAAGCGGTCCCCGGCACCCTCTATCATCTTCTCGCGGAGGAGCGAGCCGCCGCGGCCCTTGATGAGGTTGAGCTCCGGGTCGACCTCGTCGGCGCCGTCGATGGAGAGGTGGATCTCGGCGGCCGCCCCGAGCGGGAGCAGCGGGATCCCGACGCGGGCCGCATGCGCCTCCGTCTTGAGGGAGGTGGGCACCCCGGCGACGCCCCGGAGCGCGCCGCCGCGGAGGAGGTCGCCCAGTCGGTCCAGCGCGTGCGCGGCCGTGGAGCCAGTGCCGAGCCCCAGCGTCATCCCGGGCTCCACCATCTCCACCGCGCGGTGCGCCGCGACGCGCTTCAGGTCCTCCTGCGTCGGCAGCGCCGCCGCCACCGCGGTAGCCGCCAGCGGCCGCTTCGGGGAGGCGGGCGCGTCGAGGGTTGGCGGCGGCGAGGCGGCGCTGCCCATGGCGAGGTGGGGTGGGAATGGGAACGGGAGGTGGGGAATTTTAGTGAAGGATTTGGTTTTATGATTTTGGGGGAGATTTTTCTTTTTTGGAAAGGAGGCGGGAAGCCGGGAGAGGTGGGAGCGCGCGCGCATGGGCAAGGAGAAGCTAGCCGACGCTGCGAGCATTTATGGGGGGGCATCGGAATGCGTGAAAGACGGGGGCATCGTGGCATATCATTCGTCGTGCCCCACGTAATTTTTATGATTTTTCTCTATAAAATAAACAAGGTAGCCCCAGATGGAAATCATCGTTTATCTATCTAGTTAGATTTCTGTAACTTATTTTTTTTATAAATCTAGTTTTTTAATATGTATTTCTAAATTTAGTAATTTTTTCAATGCGAAACGCATGGCCCCACCTGGGAAAATTAGTGTAGTCAATTATTTCCCAATAATTATATAAAATCTATTACTAACAGAATTTTGAATAAAAATTAACGATAAATGCTACTATATAACCTGCAGCAATTCTCTTTTCCTGTCGTGCATGATTCATGATGTTCCGAACCGAATAAGAAGGCATGACAGAACGATCCATGTTGCTGGAACCAAGATAGGGACTATAACAGCGTGATTCATGCTTGATTTGGATGGAGTTGGGTACCGATCAAGGATTCGAATTTTGTTTTGAATGAAATTTCGTTGCGGGCCGAAATCCATTCAAAATTCAAAAAGAAAAATTCAAATCCGGTTTCTTTATTATCGAAATTTCTAAAATTTATTTCGGCTGAAATTCTCGAAATTTCGGCAAAATTGAACTGATAAAAAATGGTTCAAACGATGTCAAAAAATTTTGAAATTTTTTTAAAGGTTACTGACACATCAGAGATGTTCTTATTAAATTTTTAGATGATTATCAAATCTGAGGAATTTATAAAAATTCAAACATTGCTACTGTCCTGATAAAACGCTGACTGGCAAGATTGAACCAAATAAAAATTAGAACAAACGAGGTTATAAAATTTTAAACTTTTTTGTGGATGGTTCTGGTACATCTATAATAGTCTCATAAAATTTTCAGATGATTATAAAATGTCATGAATTTTTAAAAATTCGAACAGTGTTACTGTCCTGTTATAAGGTTTATTGACAAATTTGAACGAAATGAAAAATTATCCAAACCGTGTTATAAAATTTTAAAATTTTTGTTGGATAGTCCTGATGTAGCATTAATGGTTATATAAAAGTTTTAGATGATGATCATGCTTAAATAATTTTTAGAAATTCTGACAGTGCTATATCCTAATAAAATCTCGATGATCAATACATAGATTTGCTATAGCAATAAAAAAAGTTTAAATTTTTTTAAAATTTTACAGAAGGTTGATAAGGAAATTCTTAATATCCTATAAAAACTTTAAATCATGATCATCCTCCAGTGAATTTATAAAATTCTTACAAGGCACAGTACCATTAATGTTCTCTCTCTTTTTGATTTTTTAAATATAATATAACAAATGAAGTTCAGTGCTGACATAGATTTGATTGAGCAAACAAAAAGTTAATTTTTTGAAAATTTTATATAATAGTAATAAGGAAATTATTAATCTCTCATAAAAATTTTACATCATGTTCACACTCAAGAAAATTTATAAAATTCGACAAAGTAACTGTCTCAATTATGTTCATTCTGTTTTTGATTTTTAAAGATAACAAATGAACTTCAATTATTTTGAAAATTTTTCTGTATGATTTTACACTGCTCAAGATAGTATCATAAAAGTTTCAGCTCATTATCAAGTCTGTAAAATTTTATAAAAAATCTAATAGTGTTTCTGCCAAAATTTTAAAATATCTTAAAAATTCATTTTTTCAACAAATTTTCATAGAATATCACTTTCTTATGGGTTATTGGACCAAATCCGGTCAAATCTGGCCCTAAAAGCTTAAATTTCGGTCAAAATTCATGAAAGTTCGGCGAAAAATCTGAAATTACTGTAGCAATTTCATTTTTTTTAAATTTGACTGGTAGTTTAAATTTCGTAGAGGCCCGAAATCCAAAATTTCAGCGAAAATTCGCCAAAATTTGCTGAAATTTGTAACCCTGTACCGATAACCTTCACAAGGATGCAGCTCGCTCCTAGCTGCCATTTATTTCTAGGATCAAGGCAAAATTTTCATCCATGGAAGTAGCACCACAGACTGCCATGACAGACAAATTCGACCTAGCTAAGTCTCACACCAGTGAAAATCTCAGAGCAAATGAATTTTTGAAACTACGAATTTTTTTCCTAATGTTATAATGAAGCTTTGTCAAGGATTAATAAATTTCGGCGAGAGTCCTTCGAACTGCTGGAGGTCTTATTTACGTTCTTAAACTCCAGTTTCAGCTTGGCATATCCGTAAGCTACGTAATTACATCAAGTAAAATTCATTTGTTCAATGCAGTTTTTTTTTTAAAAAAACAACATAAATCCTATAAATTCATATCCAAATTCCACATTTCCAACGAAGCCTAAAAATGATTGGGTAAAGTCGCCGAACTTATGGGACACGAATGGAGGAACTCGTCAATATGTTCATCTACACAGGTCTATCTGCCGTGTTGTTGGTGGACAGTGGACTTCGTTTCAGGGTCAATCTTTTCTAGGTTTACTCGTGGTCGTTGGTGACATGGGCGAAACCGCAATCGGGGCGTGGATGGGCTAAAACCCCACCCGCGGCCTAGTAAGTCTTTTATATCCCTTCTTAAATAGGCTTAATAAAACAGTCCAGTATCAGTTTGGTAGTCTCTCAATTCTCTTAACCTTTATATTATTATACACTTACATTATATGTGACTGTTAAACAAATGTTTGCAAACTTTGAACATAGTTGGCTTGTTAGGCTTTTGATGTCTTAGTCTTAACCTCCCTCCTTCTAATTTTCTGGATATGCCTCTGGTTGGTGAGTTCTTATATAGTTGGCAAATTAATGTCCAAAAGAATATGCTCTTGTGTTTAAATTTACAATGTCTAATTTCGCATCCATGTATGTGTGTGTCAACATATTCCTTTGAACGAACCTTAGCCTTGGAGCACAACCTGCACCTTGTCAAAGGCTTAGTCAGACAAATGAAGATGGATATCCAAGTTATATTCTGGTCAAAGCCGCTTGTTCCTCCAACTGCCTCTTGTTCATGATTTTTTTTTTCTAAAATTAAATTCTCTAAGAAGTTCCATTTTATACAAGAGTAGTACGTACATCACTATCGAAGGCTCAGTTATATGGATGTTCCCAGCTTCCCTGTTGATAGACAAACATTACTTATGTTTATATTTTGGGGTTAGGTGAGTTTGGCTCATGTGCGTGATCCCCTTGATAATTTACCGGAGTTTTTTTTAGAAAAAAAAAACGAATAATGACCGACCGCAAAAAACTGGTAGTACTTTCACACTATATAAGTTCTTTCCAAAAAATTTAAAATCACAAATTTGATGTACAACGAGGGCTTGATTTACAAATATCAACTACTTGACAACCAACGATGATGCGTCAATATTTGTGTGATTTTGTTCTTTGGATAGCATGGGAGCACCATTCTTTTTTTTTAACTGCTCCTTTTCTTCTTTGCATTTTCTTTACTACAAGGATAACAAGAAAACTTTATTGAATGATACTATTGTAGCACCATAATTTTAAATTTCAAAATATAAAAAAAACTTTCCTATACGAAAAGACGCCTCCTCGGAACATGGAGATTTTAGGGTTTATTTGCAATCGAGATTTTCGAGGCATTTTTGTACGAACTAAATCCTATAGGAAACTTTATTTTACGGTCGTTTGGAACACATAAATGGAGCTCCCAACAAAGCAAGGTGAAACACCATTTGGAAAATTCTTGTAGAACCACTACTACAGAACGGCACATCAGAATCGGTTCTTTTTTAGCATTAGAATCGGTTCTAGTCGCGATACGATGTCCTTAGATAGTGATGAGGTGGAGCTATCAGAATCGGTTTTGACCCGATCGTGATAAAACGTCATCAGAATCGGTTCTTTAAGGGAAGTGATTGTGATGATACCATCATCAGAATCGGTTCTTTAAGGGAAGTGATTCTGATGACCCCCTCATCAGAATCGGTTCTTTAAGAAAAGTGATTCTGATGACACACTCATCAGAATCGGTTCCACAAAAGAACCGATTCTGATGAGTGTGTCATCGTAATCACTTTTCTTAAAGAACGGATTCGATGAGGGTCATCGTAATCACTTCCCTTAAAGAACCGATTCGATGACCCATGGTGTGCCATTTTGCAAATTCTCCAAAAAAGCACAGATTAAAACAATATGCACAATATATATCATCACATTTGCAATACAGAAGACAGGATGCATATATCACATTCACAGAATAGAAACGCTTTAATTACAACACATATATATCATAGTCGTTCACAATATACAACACAAATTTAACATGGTTGACAATCAGTACATGGACTTCCTCTGATACATATCACATTGACATATATTATTAATATTGTTTACATATGGACTAGTACGATGCGTCAGGATCTCTAAACCCGCCATCCTCTCGATATAACTTCTAACCAAGCACTAACGCCATAAGTGGTCTCGTAAATTGTTGAGTGCTTTTGTTGCCTAAACTCTTTCGGGGATATTGATCTTCGCAAAATGTAAATGATCGTATTAATTTCAGTTTCAAAATTTCTATGTAAAAGGCTAAGTATATTATTATGCACGACATATACCTTAGGAAAAGTTGTGAGTTGCTTCACCACGATGAGCATGTGTCGCATGACATAGAAGCATAATGGTCACCGCCGCCTGTTGATGGCAATCGTGAAGAGAGAAAAGAAATTCAGCCCACGAAGATTAGATGTCAAAAAATTAATCATATATATGCTAGGCACTTGTACCTTAAATCGCTTATATCGCAGTTGTCTTGCCTTTTTTGTCGTCGTCGCCCCTCCTTCATCGACATAGTCCGAGAAACCCCTACATACATTGGAGAGCACCATTGAGTCAAAAAAATAAATGTAGTTAAATTCCTCGATGTGTTAGGTTTCAATAATGCGCTTATCGCAAAGAAGGCTTGATCACAGATGCCATCGGTCTCTTCTCGATCGAGTTAAATGTGTAGACGTGTTTTCACTCTAACGAGGACGAGTAGAACCCAATGGTTGCTTATTAAATAAAATGTAGTGCAAGGAAATAAGTTCACATACGGTTTTAAGTGCGCATAAGTAATTGAATCGAAAAGTACTACTTACTCCTCGTGGTACGGCAATACAATGAAGTCCTTCTTCGACTCACTTGCAATACCCCTTGATGTAGCTAGCAACGAACCCCGGTTGAAGTCTAGCCATGATCGCAGACGCAAGCTCGGGGTCGACAAACCCAACTTCGTAGATTCGTCACTACTGGTTGTCTCATTATCTTGCAACTCGTGTTGAATGTGAGAAAACATAATGCAAAATCCTATAAAAGTCATGGCGCAAGCTATATGGTGTGATACTCACGGCGTCCATGATCGTAAAGTAGAAATATCGACGGCTTTCATTTGGTACACACGAATAGATCCTCAAACCGACGGGAATATTCCATGCTCCTCACGGTGAAAATGTACCATTTTATACTTCACGTTGAAGTCGACTCGACGCTCTTCACCCTTCACCTTATCAAGGTACCATCCATGGAGGAGGCGAGTCCACTAGCCTAGATCATTCAGTTCGTGCGATGCAATCAGGGGCTTTCCATGCTCGTAGACCTTATAATCATACAGGGTGCCTGTGGCCTGTGCTGACTTTTCTTTCTGGGCCGAAGGAGTCTCCGAGGTCGGGGCATTGGGCTTTTCAGGTACCTTAAGGGGTGTTGTGGCCTCTTCAGCTTTGCCCTCTTGGCGGAAGGAGTCTCGGAGGCCTCCTGTGGTTCTACAGGAGTCTCGGAGGCCTCCTGTGGTTCTACGGGAGCGGGAGCAGGAGGAGGCGCAAGCGCAGGAGCAGGAGCAGGTGGAGGAGCAGGAGCATGATCAGGCGCAGGATCAGGAGCAGGAGCAAAGTGAGGAGCAGGAGCAGGATCAGCAGGAGCAGGAGCAGAGCAAAGCAGGAGGAACCTACGGCTAACGCATATATTTAACTTACTTCAGTAGTACTGGAATGGTAGAGAAGACGTGGAGGGACTTTTTACCTTGACCAGTACGACACCTATCGTGGGCCACTTGATGAACGACATGCGTGCTTGCCCGAGAGTGGTGATATTTTCGTTGGGGGGAAATCGAGCACATGTGATAAGAAGTCTTCGTGGACGTAGTCCACCGCACCCTCATGTAGCCCTTCCCCACAGTCGACCATGCATGCAGGTTCGGTCTCGTTGCATGGAAATGCAACCTCAGCGGCAACCTCGACAGAAATCCATCCTCCGTCATGATGATGAGCGGCACTTCGCAGCACCGCAAGAAGTGTACAACTTGAGGAAAAACATTGCGGAGTTACACTCAGTAGCTTTAACTCAGGAAAAATTAATTATTACCTTCACCGGGACCGGTCTTATCATTTTGGAACCGCAATGCTAGGTCGGGCACGACTTCTCTACGAGTCGAGGGCATCCGCTCGACTGGGAAATCATCGCCATCATCTCGCCCTCAGCGATCCTCACGTGTCGTCATCTCCTCTTATCTCCTCCTCACGTGCCATCATCTCCCCTCATCTCCTCCTTAATCTCCTTCCTCACCTGTTCCTTAGTGCGTTGAGGCGCTCCGACGCCTGCCATGACCTTGATACTAAGACTCGCAGCATCATCTTGAAAGTAGGACTTCTTTGTGTGTCCCGCCTCGGCAAGCACCGCCTTATGGTCGACTTCCGATCGCAGCATTTACGTGATGTCCTTAGACCCTTGGCTCAGAAGGTCCCTGTTCTTTTCATTGGCCGACCTCTTCTGTAATAAGCTTAGTACTGAATTAGATTTGAAATACAACAAGTTGGGTCAATTGTATTGTACTAAGTTAGATGTCTTACGATGGTAGAGACGACTTGAGCGGTAGCGTGGTTTGCAACTACAAGTCGCCCCGTCAGGTTTTTTGTCCTCGCTAATACCTGGATTATGCGTTCGCCTCGAGATATGTGGGAGTAAGGCATCACCGCCCCGAGTGAGCGACTCCTCGGCTTGTCGCGCCCACTCGCCTTCTTTCCCTCATAGCACTGCATCGAGGTGGTGCGGTGCGTGTTATGCCTCTCGACAGCGATGTTCATCTCTCACCGCTCGCCTCAAGCGCATTCTTCATCCTCGTGAACTCCGCCCAAACATCGTGGGTCACAAATGGATACCTCTCGAATGGTGTACGGCCTTTCAAAGACGCATTGCTGTGCATAAGGGTCTTGAAGTGCCTCAAGGCCACACCCATCCTCTTCAAGGCGCATCGCCTCGCTTTGGGTTCATCTTCCTCCTCTATAATCCATTTACTCTTAACCTCGCCCCACAACCGATTCTTTTCGCCACGACTTCCTTTCTCCAATCCTTAATTGTTATGGGCACTCTCTCCTCACCAATTGGCCAAGAAATGACCAGATCGCCCCATGTACTTAGGAGGGCCCGCAGCACTTCGTGGCATTGAAGCGAGAACCTGCGGCGTTCTCCTCAGAGCCCCTTTGTTTGGTCCTCGGTCTTCCTCACCTTACTCGCCCTTCAAGAATTGCAACCATGCTCGGCCCTCAAGAAGATTTTCTACTGTTCTGCGACGAGCCGATGCTCTCTAATTGCGACATTTTGATTTTTCTTATCTGATAAGGTCATATGTGTGACAATGAGAGAAAGCAATTTGAAGCTACTATATGCACTTGACAATAAATCTTGTAAAGGATCAACAGATAATTCATAGTATGCAATTGTTCCAAACAAAAGTCTATCTATTGACCAACTAAATAAGTTCGAATGATAACTCCTAATCTCTAAATTCGAACGGATACATGTGGGTTATGCAACTTAAACTCTAACCTATGCTCAGATAAAAAAACAAAAGCCCATTCCATATGACAAGTGAATTTAGCACTAGCAGATGTTTGGAAATACCAACAAGTTTCAGATTTCACAACATCAACAGAGAATTTGAGCATTAATGTACTAATGCAATGGCAATAATACTTGCAAGACAATGGGAACAATAGGTCGGTTTTCGATACTTGCAAGAATAGCAACACAAGAAGGTCAAGTTAGTGTTTACATAATATGCAATATCTCAATGACCAACTAAATACGCACTCAACGATAACCCCTAATCTCTAAATAGGTTTGGTCCTAATCCCATTCGAGGATATGGGTTCGAGTAAGTTCTTGTTGTACAACTTCAGAGAAAATTTCAAGAAGATCTTCGCTGTTCTCTAGATACACGCCTCGACAACAGTCAAGAGGTGTGTATCCAGAGAACACCAGGAAACGCTACCAAATCAACTCGGTTGTACAACATAGCTCAGAACTTGCCCAACCACATATCTCGAACTCGCCCAAAAACGTGGACAATTCGAGATCGCTTGCTTATGAATATGCTATTCCAAAGATATTTATAAATAAGCACTTTAACGGGAGACGAGGTTACGCAACCTAAACTCTAACATATGCCGAGATAAAACAAAAGTAATATGTGAAAGTAAACACATGTCTAAACAAAAGTAATATGCTAAAAGTAAACACATGTCTAAACAAAATTAATATGCCGAAAATAAGCCATTAGCAAAACTGTGATTCGTATATCTACATATGCCAAAAAAAAGCTGGATCCAATTATTAACCATGTTTTTATTTCCAACCAAATAGGATCCAATTATTTGGCACTTCCGGAATCACATGAATATACATTTGATAGTAAGCCAAGGCATAAAAGATTTTCATTGTGAACATGTACTAAAAATCATATTCGTACACACAAGTGATGAGATTTATGCATTACTGAATTCATAAACAAGTACTCTCGAACGGGAGACGATGTTACGATTTTGAACTCTAACGAGATAGAAATCTCACATATACATAGAAATCTCACACATACATAGAAATCTCACATATACATAGAAACTGATCAATAAAAATAGAAATCAAAGTATCAGTACATCTAGCATAAATCAAATTAATCATTTATGTTGTTCTCAGATGTCGGGTTGCCTTAAAAGGCCGTCCTCGCCACTAGGGCAAGATATTGACAAGTTTGTGACAACCTTACCACAAATTGATAGATTCAATACTTGGCAGTTTTAGAACTTAATCAATTTGTCATTCTATAACAGTGAACTAGATATATATATGGACATTCAGATTCAGCAGCTTAATAAAAGAATCTAACTGCAGTTAGACTACCAAATTAATAAGAGAATCGATTCCAATGGAAAATAGCTTATCGGACAATGAAATGACTAAGGTATGGGCAAACAATAGCACAAATTGATATTGAATATTGACAGAGGCTATCGGACCATCAAAACCTAATGACAAGAAGCAATCTATCATATGCAATACAAATTCATAAAGAGAGCCAACAACAAAATGATCTAACCAAGCATTGCAGCAGGTGAAAGATAATTTTGTTGTCACAAACTGTCAACCTTAACCCAAATCCTCACAGAACAATCAACCCCCACATGCAAGGTCCCCAAGCCACAGATCGACTGGGCCCTTTGCAAGCCTCTGACCGGATAGATGTTCTTGCTCATACAAGGATTGAAGGAGGCTTTACCGTAGGTGAGGAAGACGGAGGCAGATGACGAGGCACCCAAGCGTGAGGTGAGGGTCGCCTGGTCGCTTGGGTGAGGCTTACCGTAGGTGAGGAAGACGGAGGCAGATGATGAGGCACCCAAGCGACAAGGGGGAGGCGAGGCGAGGCACCAAAGCACGGACGGCGGCGAGGCGAGGCACCCAAGCGACAAGGAGGCGAGGCAGGCACCCCAAGACGGACGGGCGGCGAGGCGAGGCACCCAAGCGGGAGGCGGGCGGGCGAGGAAGGGCACCGGCGACGGGACGGGCGGCGAGGCGAGGCACCCAAGCGACTGGCCGAGGTGGCGTGAGGCGGGCGGGATGGGGAGAGGAGGCGTGGGCACCCAAGCACGGATGGGCGGCGAGCGAGGCACCGGCCATGGCTAGTGGCTAGGTTAAGCGTGAGTGGTCACATGCCTAATGCCTATGTGAGATGGGCCGGGTTTTAAGAAAATCGATAGATTGCACACTCATTAATTACCCTTCTTTTAGGAAAACCGACATTGATGAGTTATTATTAGTATCACTCTTTTAATAAAACCGATACTGATGCTTTATCATTAGTATCACTCTTTTAAGAAAAGCGATACTGATGCTTCATCATTAGTATCACTCTTTTAAGAAAACCAATACCGATGCTTTATCATTAGTATCACTTTTTAATAAAACCGACATCGATGCTTTATCATCACTTTTCTAATAGAACATCGATGTTAGTCATCAAGATCACTTGTTTAATAAAACCGACATCGATACTTTATCATTACTATCACTTTTTTAATAAAACAGAATCGATGTTTTATCATTAGTATCACTTTTTAATAAAACCGACATCGATGCTTTATCATCACTTTTCTAATAGAACATCGATGTTAGTCATCAAGATCACTTGTTTAATAAAACCGACATCGATGCTTTATCATTACTATCACTTTTTTTAATAAAACCGACATCGATGCTTTATCATTAGTATCACTTTTTAATAGAAACCGACATCGATGCTTTATCATCACTTTTCTAATAGAACATCGATGTTAGTCATCAAGATCACTTGTTTAATAAAACCGACATCGATGCTTGATCATCACTTTTCTAATAAAACATCGATAGTTAGTCATCAAGATTACTTTTTTAATAAAACCGACATCGATGTAGTTTATTGCACTATTTCTTTTCGCATATCTCGCAAGTTCTCGATTTTCAGCATTTCATCAAAGAGAGACAATGCCATAACTTTGTCATACATTGTTGAAATTATTAGAAATTTTGCGAAACATATTTCAGATCTTGCAAAACTTTTCATAAAATAATTTTTGGAAAAAGCGACTCATTCAAGAAATATGCCAAAATTCATTTCAGAGACATGATTTGTGCGTAAAAGCGTAGAAAAGTCAAAACTTTTTCAAATTAATCTGAATTGTACGAAAATTTGCGAAATGAACTTTCGACTATTTACAAGCTTTCCCAACAATAATTTCATCAAATGGAATTTTCTTTCACAAATTATGGCACAAAGTGCAGCATAAAGAGAAATTGCATGCATTTCCATCGAAGCCTCCAAACAAAGAATTCATCCCTTGGATTTTTAGTTGGAAAGCGTTGCAAACTATTTTACATACATTATAATAGTCCATTTATTTACAATACGCCTTCATGATGATCTACTCGCATGTAATTGGCTCCATGTGTGTCGTCATCCCCGCTAAGGCAAGCCCCATCCGCAAATGAAGGTATCTCATCGAATTGGTTATACTCTTCTTCATTTACAACATCTTCAACTCCTACGATCCGTCTCTTGCCATGAAGAACGACGCAACCTCGGATTGGCCGGATCGCAGACGAAAAGACTTGAGTTGCTTGCTTCAAGGACAAACGGATCATCTTTGTAGGCTAGTCCACCGAGATCCACAATAGTAAAGCCTCTCTTGTCGACCTTCACTCCATGTGGAAGTCGATCCACTTACATCGAACAATGGAACTTGGTATATTCCGTAATCGAGCTCCCAAATTTCTTCGATCATCCCATAGTAGGAGTTCATTGCGGTTGGGAGACTGCTGAAAGTGATGATCATCGAGAAAGCATTTATACTCACACCACTGCTTTTGGACAAGACTTGGCATCTTGACTCTCATGTAAAAGGTGTAACCATTAATATCGCACCCTCGCCATGTCTCAGACATTAAATCTTGGTCCGTCACCAACCATTTTACATTCTCAACAAAGGAGACCTCCGTTTTTTTTGAACCATGCGAGGAATCGATCATTGTGTTTCAGCGATGGAAAGCTCATCCATTTGTGGATTCTCTTCCGTAATATCAACTTATGCCGCTCGATGTATGGACGAACTTCGCTTATTCTCGCAAGATCGTGAAATGCGCCTTGCAATACATATCAAACTCGAACTCATTAGTTTGGACCCAACGGTTCCTTTACAAAGAAGTCCGCCTCATGACGAGATACAGAACACCGATTGCTTGTCTTTACCCGTAGTCCACGCAAAACTCAATAACCTCTTCACCCCATAACCTTCAACAATACTACCCTCAAAGCCAACCGATTCCTCACGCACGACTTTAATATACCCATGTACCTCTCGAACGGATACATGTAACGAGGAAAGCGGGTCCACATATCTTAATCTCTCGACAAGGTGAACAATAAGGTGGACCATTACGCCAAAGAACGACGGTGGGAAATGCATCTCAAGGTGACACAGAGTCGCATCACCTCACTTTGTAAGTTGTCTAGTACATCGGGTCAATAACTTTGCAGGAGATCGCATTGAAGAAATAACACAACTTTGTGATTGCCAACCGGACATCCTCTCGGGAGAATATTTCGATTGCAACCGGAGCATTTGGGTCATCAAGACATGGCACTATGGACTTCATGCCCAACAACTTCAAATCATCCATAGACACAAGCTTCCTAATGTTCATGAGTAGCCGATGGAACTTTAATACTTTGGAGACATTTGCAGAGATCTTCTTTCTCCTTCTTGGACAGGTGTAGCATGCAACAGGATGTACTGACCTTTTCCATCCTCTATCACCGCAAGTCTGGCCCGATTCCCATGTAGGCCATGTCGCGACGAGCATTGACACCATCTTTGGTCTTCCTGTGTATGTTCATCAGATGCCAACCAAGTTGTCGCAGACATTCTTCTCAACATGCATGACATCAATACAATGCCGACATCTAACTCCATCCAAAGACGGTAAGTCCCGCAATATTGACCTCTTCTTCCAAATGGTCCTAGGATGAACAGATTTACTACTTTTTCCAGATCAACATCGATATCCTCTACACGTGAATATACTTGGCTTCCACTCATAGGTCATGTGTCGAACGAACTTCCCTCTTCCCATCAAATTTGTCATCCATCTTACTAAGATCGATGACTTCGAGGTAGAAACCTACGGTGACCCATATATACATTTTCTTAGAATTCGTGCACCATAGACTCTCGGCCTCTTCACAAATAGGACACGCTTTGGCTCCTTTCAGATCAGAATCGCCAAATTACCAAGGGCCGGAAATCATTTATGGTGCAAAATACCATAGCCCGTGAGGGTGAAATGCTCTTTGTACGCATCCCACACGACGACCCCTCATTCCACAATTTTACCAAATCCTCGATCAATGGTGCAAGGTACACATCAATATCATTTCCTACTGCTTGGGTCCCGAGATTAGTAATGACATCATGATATACTTCCGCTTCATGCATGACCAAGGAGGGAGGTTGTAGATACACAATGAATCGCCAGTGTCTTGGACGAGTGCTCATGTTACCAAACGGATTCATTCCGCTTCAGACTCAACCCAAATCTTATGTTCCTCATTTCAGCACCAAACTCCTCATGTTTCCAATCGATGTTTCTCCATTGAGCCGAATCAGCAGGTGTCTCACCTTGCCATCTTCCTTTCGAGACTCGTAATGCCAACGCAACAATTTTGCCTCTCTCGGATTTGCAAACAACCGCCCAGACGGGAATGATGGGCAAGTACCACAATACCTTGGCCGGTGCACCTTTAGTGACCTCTTCACCGTCGCTGTTCCGGCCTACGCTTCTTGTCGTTACGCTTCTCCTTTTGTTTGTACCGGCACACCGCAACCGGACAAACGTGTAGCTCGATGTGCATTACGGACAAGATGCAATCATTCTGACATGCATGTATCCTTTCTATTTCCATTCCCATGGGACATAATAGCTTCTTCGCTTCATAAATGCTTGTTGGCAACTCGCTTCTCCCAAGCAGATCCGATAGAAGAACTAGTAGTGCGTTGAAACTTGTATCCGCCCAACGGTGTTTTGCCTTCGCTCAACAATGCAAGGACCGAACCCAACTCGGTGTATTCCGCTTTGCAACCCGTGAACAGCGGTTTGGCATCGCCTTCTATCAAGCTTTTAAACTTTTCAAATTCTTCTTTCCGTAATTACCTCCACATCCCGCAACATTTGCTCCAAATTATCCTCCTCAAACATATCAGTCAAGAACTCGCCATCCGGTTCCACCGTATCTTCGCTGCATGCGGAAGGGTACTACCTGCCTCCCCGTGATGGATCCAACATGTGTAATTCCTCACGGCCACGCCAAATCGTGGTCCTCAATTTGAGATGAGTTGTTAAATCTCCTCGATTCGTGCAATCAATGCAAGGACAATATATGAAGTTTACACCCTCCTCACCATGTCGCCTTCTCGCAATTTTTTGAATTCCTTAACACCCTCTCAAATTCAGCACTCACACGGCTTTTCCGATACATCCATTCCTCACGGTCCATCTGCAATTAAATTTCGCACAATAAATTAAGGAAAATCTGGAGCGACAACTAGCTATAGCTATTTTAAATATTGAGACATCATTTCAATTAATATTACCTTTGCAAAATAGTGGACGTGTTCCAAGATATATAAATGTACTCCCGATCGATACCTAGCTTCTTCCCCGGTTTAAAGCTTCCAATTCCTACATAAGAGACACAAATTTTAACATCAACAATGATATCAAATAATCTAATTATATAGCTAGTGCAAGAGCTTGCAAATCTTTCTACTACAACTAAACAAAACAAGGGTACCAACGATGACTCCTAATCTCTAAATAGGTTAGGTCCTAATCCCATTCGAGGATATATGGTGGGCAAGTTGTTGCGTAGTACAACTCGAGAGAAGAAGATCTTCGCCGTTCTCCGTGATACACGCCTCGACAACAGTCAAGAGGGTGTGTATCCGGAGAACACCAGAGAGACGCTATCAAATCTACTCTGGTTGTACAACATGTACCAGAACTTGCTCGAACCATATATCCTCGAATCTGTCCAAAAACGTGGACAATTCGAGATCGCCGCTTATAAATATGCCCTTTCGCTCAAAGATATTTATAAATAAGCACCTCGAACGGGAGACGAGGTTACGCCGCCTAAACTCTAATAACAAGCTACTACATGATAGCAATAATAATTCCATATAAACAGAGATCGTGACTACAAAATTAAATAGATATGTGCTTGTCAAATAAAGAGTGTGAAATCTGAAAGCACGACACAATTCCAAAGGCAACCTAAACTTTATTGACGACATATCGAAATTACCAAAGGCAAAATTGAAGGGTTTAAAGAATTGCTGATCACATTTTGAAGAAAACCGCAAAACAGGGCAAAACAGGGAATCTCCTCAAGATAGGGTTTCAATTTTGCCCTCTTAATACCCACCCATGAGGACTTCAAATTTTCTTACCCAAGTATTGTTTCCAACCACACAATATGAGCTATTTTCTGTGGTGGCGGAGAAATCTCCTCCGAGCAACAACAGAGAAGAGTTCAATCATGAGTGGTATATATAACCTAGCGAGGCACATCGTAATCGGTTCTTTTCAAAAGCGATAGTGATGTGCACGGCCATCACTTGGTCGACAAGCACGAGCACATCGTAATCGGTTCTTTTCAACAAGCGATAGTGATGTGCACGGTCATCACTATCGCTTCTATAAAAAGAACCGATAGTGATAACCATGCACATCGAATCGGTTCTTTTCTAAAAGTGATAGTGATGTGCACGGTCATCATTATCGCTTCTTTTCATAGAAGTGATAGTGATGATCACGCACATCACTATCACTTTATGAAAAGAACCGATAGTGATGACCGCTCACATCACTATCACTTTTAGTAGAGAACCGATTCGGATGTGTCCAGACTACATCACAATCACTTATAATCTCAGAACCGATAGTGATTATTTCTAACACCCCTCCGGTTACTTATCACAATCGCTTTTTTTAAAAACTTAAGAACCGATACGATATGTGATAGTGATGTGTCGTTCTGTAGTAGTGAACCTCGCCTTCATCCCTGCAAAATTGATGTGTTTTTTCTGTCCCATGTTTTTTCATTTCTTGCATTCAACATGTGCATGCAAATAGTTAGCACGATGCACACAATCCATTTTTCATTGATAATTTTTCAGCTAGACAAAAATATTAAGATTACCACCAGTACCAGAAGATGGAAGGAGAAGAAGCATAGAGCAAAGATAGGTGTTCGCTAATGATTCACCTCCTTTCTTTCTCATGACATCACGAAATCCCCTCGGCCGAGGAACCTCTCCGGCCATTGCCGCCATTTTGCGCCGCCGCCACAAGCATTGACGCCGCTCATTATCCGGCTTTGCTCACGATGGCTAACCTCAAAACCGATCACGCCGCCCTGCCGCCGTCGGTTCGCGTGAGCAGTGGCCCTAGATAAACGCCCCGAGATTGAAGCAAAGGCGAACTAGTACTACAGAAACGAGAATAGTGTCATCGGCCGAATATTTTTGTCGCGCCAGAAACTACCGACGACAAAAAGTTTGCCTATGTCGACGCTTTAACGCCACCCGACGATTACATATACACCCAAAGAAGATCGTGGTCACGCAAAAATTTAGCCGCCGATATAGAACACGATGACGATTTGGTACGGATGAAATTTGAATTCGAGATCCCGCCAACACGTAAGCCGTGGTCGCATTATATTAAACCCACGACATCGCACTCCACCCAACACAGAGAGTTCACCGTGCTCCCACATGTCGACGGAAAAACATCGCCGCCATGTGGGACCAACCAGATGATTCTTTATCGCCGAGAGAGAAACAAATTACGATATAAAGTAGGCTATGTCTGTGTATTAATCTTGCCGATTTATTACGATGAAATTTTGTCGACGGTTTTATTTTAGTGATTTACAATAGTAATTCCATACTAATTTAAAAATCTATTTGAAAATGTTTTGTTGTTTTTAAAATTAAGAAAAATTAAATAGAGCTTTTAGAATAGTTGTTAGGCAACATACATCTATATAACATGTAATTTTTTATTATTTAATTAATTGGTAGGTGATGGCGCTGTGTGTATGTCTCCGTACGTTACCTCGAGTTTGAGTAGAACCTTGTGACGATCCAACGAGGCCAATTGAAGAGCGAGGAATGACCAAATAAGTTTGGCATGTCGTGAAACCTTAAGGTGACCCTAGAAATGTCTCGCTCGACTGGTCAGAGGCTACAAAAGTATCAAGAACGACGTGGTGGCGACTAATTACATTCTCCTTGAGTTTTCAAGAACTTGTTGTGACGATGAAATGCTCGAGGCTAAAGAAGAGCGAGCAATCACCGAATAGGTTGTGCATGTTCTAAAAACCTTAAATTGGCCTTAAAATGTCTTGTTGAATGTTTTGCATGTGGTACGGAATGGGCCCAATGTCGGGCGGTATTGACATGGCCACGACAAAGTGTGACCTGTGGTCGCTTGCTTCTCTCTCAACCGCAGACATCAGATTGTCTCTCCGATCAGGCCCGTGCATGTTGTGTGCGAGGGTACGGAATAGGACCCAAAGTCGGAGATATTTATATGGCCGCCGATACAAGTGTGACTCAGGTCGTTCGGCTTTCTCACCATGACATCAGATTGTCTCTCCGATCAGGCCCTGCATGCTGTGGTGCGAGAACCCAAGAGGTGGTCCGCGTCCTGTGTTAGCCACCGACACTATCTTGGCTATCTGACAGTAGGCCCGTGCGTGCTGTCTGTGTCGGTGGCTTAAGTGTGGCCGACGACATGTGTCCGCTGTTATGAACCCGCAGACGCGAATTCGGCGGACTCTCCGCTCTCTCGCCGCTCACGATTTCGCCGCCTCGCAATTTTGCCTCCACGTGTTCGGCCGCCGCTTCACGTCCGGCCGCCCACCTCCACGTGCCTCGGCCGCCTCCTCGGTTCGGCTGGCCCGCCCACCCGGCCGCCGCCTGATCCGCCGCCCGCCCACCCGCTTGGTCGCGGGCTCGAGAAGCACACCGGCCTGGTGAGTGGTGCCGTCGATTGGTTGGAATCGGTGCCCGTGATTCTTACTTCGATGGTGTGTTGATTGCGCTTGTTTGGTTAGGTGGGTTTGCGGGTTGGAGTTTAGCGAGCTCACGCCGAATCGGCTCACTTGTGGGTCGACGAGGGGAGCTTGCATCCGGGATCTCAAGAATCCTTGCGAGCTGGGCCGTGTTCCCACCACTCAAGGTATTTCGGCACCGCACATATCTTGTTGTCATAGAAGGATTGTGACCTTATTGTTAACCTTTATAATGCATGATTTGTGCAACTTTTCCGCTTCCATTGATGTAGGCTCCTTTGTTTGTGTGTGCAAAGCATGGTGTTATGTATTTGTGAGTGTCCTAGCATGATTACACCCAATTCAGATGGGCATTTCTTCCGTTGAGGCGCAATTGTTGAATACTTCAACATTTTTGTTGGATGTATTTATTAGGTGTAAAGCAATCGTTTTATTTTCAACTCGCTCAACACTAC
Source organism: Guadua angustifolia (assembly GCA_036346375.1). NCBI lineage: Eukaryota > Viridiplantae > Streptophyta > Magnoliopsida > Poales > Poaceae > Guadua > Guadua angustifolia. The sequence continues at coordinate 38,462,843 of CM070507.1, forward strand.
TTGATGTAGGGCTTAAAAATATCTTGCCGATATGCCATTTGTAGTTTTTGCATACACGCTTATTCACCATCGGCTTAAAAATAGAAATTAGGCTCTGCTTGGGCTTAATTGTGTGTTAAGATCAAATGTGTCTTTCTAAAGATTCTTAATGTTTGCTTGTTGCAAACAGATCGTGCACTTCTCATTTCTTTCCATCAAGATGCATTTTATTTCCAAATGTTTGATGGGGAAAGTTAATTTGATCGAAATAAACGCCATTGGAGTCTCGGCCTTTTTTTTGGTGTGGGTGAATTAAGGAATGATTCAAATAAACATTTAAAAGAAAATATATAAGTCCAAGGTGTTTAGAATACAATAGGAATGCATTCATAACCGCCAATAAGTTAGTTATGGAGATTCATATGTGTTTGAGGTCCTCCATTCTGGATCATTTTGAACTCAGATGCCGCATCAACCTTATGAAAGTCGGCCGCTAGCAAAACATTTGTCATCATGTTGCGATGGCTTAGTTATGTACATGGCTCTATCTCGCAGTGTCTTCGCCTTCAATCTAATTTGCCAATGTTGTTACTTTAACTACACCCATTGATCTATCAGATAGATTAAGTTGCGCAGCTTATATGTTTGAATGTATGACTACGCTTGAAATTAATAGTTTTCTCGATAGATCTAGCTTGCAAATGCTCATAAGAGTGTGCCAATGAATTAATTAAAGCACGATTGATGGCCAAGGTATGTAACAAAGATGCATAATATGAACCTTAGCCCTCGGTTTTGGATATGTGTATCGTGCCTAATGCTCATGCAAGGTGTCAATGACATGTAGTATTAATGTTAATCAAGTCTTTGGGTATTAGTTGCTATATGTGGTTGTTATTATATTAAATACTATCTTTTGTCCGCCGAGTGGATGTCCTAGTTTTAGGGAGGTGTCCGAAATTTCTAATAAATTTCTAATAATTTCAAAGAACGCCAACCGAGCCGTAGTTAGACCTGCTCGGGCGCCATATTTTCGTAAGGAGCCAGACGGTGATTCGCTGGGTTCCATTATGAAAAGTGTTGCGCCTCGAGCTGTCCACGTTTTGGACAAACACCTGACAAAAGCGCTGAGTACAAAGGGTCGTGACACGAGGGTGTACGGGTTGGGATTCCGACGGTATTTCCTTGTCGCTCTCCTAGTGCATAACATAAGTGGTACGCCGCACTCCATCGCTGCACTTGGAGAACAACGGGTTATGTCGCCGAATTCTCGACCCGAGCACCCTCGTACACGCACCACTGCATTTAAGCCCACATCGTGGTGGGTAAGCCCTTCTATTTAGCAAGGCTTAAACCTGCCTAAATCTGAAATTTGGATGCATGCATTGACGTTAGGTAGTGTTTATCTTTGGATGGAAGATCGGCGGTGGATGTACGATGGTTGGATGAAGTCCGGAAGACACACTTGACGAGTGGATCGAGAAGGCTAGAGCATTCGTGGATGATGCTTTCCAAGATTCCCGACCCTAATGTAATGCGGTCGTGTGGTGTCCTTATGCTGCGTGTTTCTAACACCGAGAAGAGGACCAAGAAGGATATTAGCCATCACCTATGTAGGTATGGCTTCAAACCAAATTACTTTGTATGGGTAGCTCATGGTGAGAGGAAGGTCCCCCACGGTGTGGCCCTGTGGATTTTGAAGAGGGCTACGACGAAGTCGGTTGATAGATTAGACGAGCTCATGGATGATGTGGCTTGGCTTACGATCTCTCCCCGAGGAAGAGTCCGAGCCACTTGTCAACAATTCGAGAAGCTCCTTGATTCTCGCCAAGTTGCCGCCGCATGAGCATACCGATGTGATCAGATTTCCGGCAGTTGTCGCGATCTAATGCCTCGGTGAAGACCAAGTACAACCTGTCACCCAATTGCTTCAATGACCTTTGCAAACCGCTGGATAGCCTCCTTCCGAGTGGACACAATATGGCTCGAATCTTTACGAAGTCGAAGAAACTTCTTCGCATGTTAGGCATGCCGTATGAGAGGATAGACTATTGCCCAAAGTTCTGCATGCTTTATTGGAAGACCGATTCTAGGCCGACTCATCAGAAGCATTGTAATGAGAGCTTGATGACGAGGAAGTTAAATGTACTGTAATATGGAATGAGACAGACGATGGTGGCCCTGAAAACATTCTGCTTTTTTCCGATCATCGAACGCCTGCAGCTGGCTCAGACATGTCCAAGGCCACAGCCGAGACACATGAGGTGGCACAAAGAGGGCAAGTGTAGAAAGGAGGGCGTGATGATTCATCCGTCTCGATGCGTGCTTGGAGGCACTTTGACCAACAACACTCAATTTGCGGCGGAGCCTAGGAATATGCGATAGGCCTTCGACCGACGGGTTCACGCCATTCAATATGATGGCGCACCAGACTCGCTTGGCCGTGTTCGCAATCCCATACAACCCGCCGCCTCAACTCGCTTGAAAGAAGAGTACATGTTTTTTTCATATAATACCGGGCCTAAGTCTCCAAAAAACTTAGATCTATTCATGCAACCTCCGTAGAAGTGCCGATCGACTGTGGACTAAAGGAGTCTTGACACATGATAGCTACAAGGGGAAGAACTTTAGGATGCGTCGTGATACCGCGGGTCAATACACGATTTTCCTGTATGGCATGTTCTCGGTGGAGCATGCATGGAAAGTTGTCATACCCTATATGCTCAGCAGAATAATCGATGCTTTCACACCGAAAAATAGGGTAAGTCCCGTTGGTTCGACCGTCACCGTTGTTTCGGAGCCGAAGCACCCATTTAGGAATCAAAAGGCATTTCGCAAAGGCAAGATCGTGAAGAAGGGGCCACTCAACATTTCGGCGCGTGATATCATCGACCGCATGACGATCTAGCGGATATCGGTATGTGAAAGACTATGGTGAGGAGCACCATTGACTCATAAGTGCAGCATCTACAACCTTCCTTATGCAAAGACCAAGGTACCTCACAACATCGACGTGATGCACCAAGAGAAAAATATGTGCGAGCCGGCCGTGAACACAAACCGACGCCCCACGAAGACTAAAGATAACAAGAAAGCACGCCCGGATCAAGGCTCGATATGTGATCGCCGCACATAAACCTTGATGAGAATCGAGGAAACCTAGGGCAAAATTCTTCCTTACATGGGCAAATAAAGCGATTCTTGATTGGATTAAGGAAAAGGTTAAATTCTCAGATGGTTATGCTACGAACCTTCGACATGCCGTTAGTATAGAGCAATGCAAGTTAAATGATGAATGCCCACGACTACAAAGTCTTCATAGAGCGTTTGTTTCCAACTGTGTGGCGTGGATATATTGACGATGATATATAGATCACTTTGGCAGAGCGTAGATTCTTCTATCGAGAGCTCTGCACAAAAGAGATATCCGCATCGAGGATAGAGGAATTGGAGAAGGACATTGTCGTGCTTGTGACAAAGCTCGAGAAAATTTATGTCCCTGGGTTTTTCAATTGTATGCAACATCTATCGTTCATCCGCCATATGAAGCAAAAGTTGGGGGCCATGCATTTAGGTGGATGTATCATGTGGAGCGATGATGAAAAGTCTTAGAGCGAAGGTGAAGAACAAAACACGAGTCGAAGGCAAGATTGTCAAGCTTGGCCGATTCAGAGATCGCTTACTTCTTCGGACAAATACTTTATGCGACAAAAACAAGGTCCATGTGCCACAACCAAGGTATAAGAAGGCACGTCATAAGCACTTCCAACTTGGAGGTGTTCCATGACCAAGTGGGATGCAATGTCGGCAAAAGCACCACACGTGACTTGGACACAATGAAAAGGATTTGATTCAGCTTGTACGGTACGACAACATGGATGAAATGAAGGTGTACATCGAGTATGTCAATAAATGTCTCAAATAAGTCATAAATACGCACTTATGAAATAAATGTCTGAAATAAATATTAAATCTTGTAGTCAATTTATTCAAGAAGAGTGGAAGGATCGTGAACCTTCTAAGTAACAAATTGACAATCTGAAACGGCGAGGTCATGGACAAGGCCGTCCAAACTTTCTAACCTGGTTTCATTACCACGTAACCTTCTTCCTCTTATACAAGTTCACTTAATTTACAAATGTGTGGCATTTATTCCTTAATGAATTTTGCTCGAATGCTTATGCAAGGTCAAAGACACCGCAGCTGCGGCACAACGATCTCCGACTAAATGTCACGGATGCAACAGAGAATTAAGGTCCATGGATGCTATGATTGCCATGGATATCGATTTCGATCCGGTTACCGAGTCATTTCGCCCCAATGCAACTACGGTGAACAAAGCCGGTGTCGGAGTTATGTCACCGATGACTCGTGGTCCGCATATAGAGTACTATGGGATCATCGAGGATATTGTAGAAATTTCGTATGAAAGCAACAAAGATCTCTCGCCAGGCTTTTCGTTGCGTAGATGGTTCCATCCAACTAGTGGGGTGCGGCGACTCCAAAACTAGGACTAGTGGAGATCAATCACAAGAAGTCAGATCAAAAGCCCCGACGTGTTCATTCCGCCTTAACAGTCGAGCTAGTGTTCTATCCGCCAGACGCCCACCCGAATTACAAAAGTTGGTGGATTGTACATAAATGTCTTCCACCGGTAGATTGCCCGATCTCACTGAAGACGACTACGATTCTCACCCAGACGTGGAGGTATTCCAAGAACAAGAGTTACCGTGAGAGTCTGACGCCGATATTGGTGATGGGCTAGATAATATTTTGGGATCAAGATACCCATCTCATGTAGAAGGAGAAGAAGAGGAGGAAACGGAGAGGCAGTATGCAGAGGCAGAGGAAGAGGCAGAGGCAAGAGGAAGAGGAAGAGGCAGAGGAAGAGGAAGTCAAGATTTTAAGCTATTTAATTTTATAGGTTTAATTTTATATACTTTATGTCATTTAATTTTATATACATTTATATTTTATTCGCTTCAATTAATATCAATGTACTTTATGTCATTTAATTTAATTTGTGTGATGGCCGGAGGTGCAAAGAAGTTGGCTTCAAAATTGAAGAAGGTCTTGGGAGGGGGGCATGAGGAGGCAGGCCGTGGCAGCCACCTCAAGACGACGCTTCCCAAGAGTTGGAGGAGGAGGAGGTGGCTACCACCGACTCCTGTGAGGAGGAGGAGGAGGAGGAGGAGGTGGATGACGGCGAGCGCTGCTGGGGTTCTGGCATCGTGCACTTGAGGAGGGGGATGAGGATGGGGACGAGGACCGAGTCCATGGGAGTCTGCTGGTACCGAGTCAGGGGTGCCTCCGCCGAGCTCAAGGATCCAAGAAGAGCTCTGGGCGGAATAAATTGCCAAAGCCCCACAGATCCAAATGACAGATGTCGATAGTTGTTTCTAGCGAGCCAAGGTATGTGCTACAAATTTTCGATGTCTTTTATTGCTAACCACAAACTTGCTAACTACTTGTTATGAATTCTTCATGCAAAGGGCTTGGTTTGCCTCAACAAGGGTAAGCAGAGCGGGCCACTTGCTAGGGGTGATCTTGAAGCGCCTCTACCCCGGCAGTGGGCGAGGGTGGTGCTCGACCACGATGACTAGATGGAGCGACTACTCGCCGTGGAGGACGACCAGGAGGCACTGTCATGATCATTGCATAGCCGAGTTCGGGTAAGTTGTCATTTCTATTGATGTTTTCATGTTTATAGCTTCACGGTTTGTTTCTGCTTTCAGCAGGTATCGCCTTGGCCCGACGCATCCCAGACGACTATCATGCTTGTCGCCTGCGTTCGACAAAATGGCGCAAAAGACGATCGTGACGCCATCAAAGTTATGTCACGGACGCAGTGATGAAGCACTACAAGAGCACGGGATGAAGATCTCGAGGGCACATGCCTTGCAAAGCAGACTCGAGGCTTAAAGAGTACCGCCTTTTTGCGCCCCGGACCGATGGACAAGTGTCCATACTGGAGGAGCTCTCGCAAGATGTGGGCATCAAGGAGTGGATCGAGACGCCCAAGAGGAACAGGGGAATCGAGAAGACAACCCCGAGATCTCAGGTGACCTACCTAGGTGGACTAGGCATGGGTCATGTGTCGCTGCGCGATATCGTAAGTATACTAAGTACAACTCTAGCATTCTTGTCAATTCAGCTTTTTCATTTCACATTTGAAATTGAATCGCAGGAGTTTCTTGACGGACTTGAGCCCGACGAGTTCACCGTGGTGGACGCAGCACACGCCCGTGTCCGCCTAATTCAAGACGCGAACCACCGATGTCCCCCCCGCCCAGAGAAGATTGTAAGTGACCTGCTCTTTTGCTACTCTACAGCCTACTTCAATTGTGGCCGAGCTAATCCACTTCATATCTTATTTGTTTCACAGATACATACAAGGCAGCCATGAAGGAGAAGCACGATGCCGACAGACCCCTTGACCATGCCGGCCGACCTCCGGGTCATCTACGCACCAGGCCGGTGGGAGGAGTCACGCAGTGCCTGGCTCATGGACTCGGGCAGGCGCCTGACTCAGACAGGCCAAGTCGTAACATCGCCGACAAGAAGCCTTCTTCCGCCAATGCATGCCTAGAAGCCCAGCGAAGATGATCGCAGAAGGGCAGCAAGCAGAGGCAAAGGACGAGCAGCAGAGGCGCATAAGAGCGAGAGGAGGTTAGGAGGCTAAGATGAGGCCCTCCGAGTTAGAACCTCCGATGTACAACTATTTCCAAGTAATTAAGATTGTATACGAGCTACATTGTATTTACACGCTTCAGATGCTAACATATCATATCCACACGTTGCAGGTATGGACCTCGGCCACCAAGCAGATGTTAACCTCCGCCGTTTTTCACGCAGACACGACGACGGGTAATGAATTTTGTTTCGCCGCTTAACTATTCATACAAGTACACAAATGCACACAAGTTTTGAACATTGTGGTTTCCTCTAGTCTTGTAGGTGTCATCACCGCTACCGCCTCGTGATTTAATGCTCCATAGGAGGTTATTCCAAAGGCACAAGATCTACCGCAGATCAATTCGCCGACGCTGTGTTTGTCGATCCGCTTGTCGGGTTCACGCACTTAGTTAGTTATTGCTTTTGCTGGTTCATAGACTTGTTGATTGTGAATGTGATGTACTCTTTTGGTTTGTGAGCTGAATTTGTGAATTATTAATGCATTTTGCTATATGTGCTTAGGATCAATTGTGAATTGTATTTGTGAATGCGAATGTGATGTACTCACATGTTTACTCAATTCCCTTTGTCTGCATTTAAACATCCAAAATGTTAAAGAAAATTTCCTTTTTTTCTTCTTCAAGATATTCACATGCAGTAAGTTTTTTGTCACTATAGGCCTACTACTAATTTGCAATGTGAGTTACTTTTACTGCTCTACTAAGTTGTTTATCTCGTAATCGTTATATGCTCGCTAGTGGCAGTGAACAAGAGGTACGGGATGAACTATTGTCTGTTGTTTCATAAAGACATAAATGCATCATGACTACCCAATCAGCTTTGAGGTAGGTGTTCTGTTTCTTTTCGATATGCAAAGACAATGAGGATCATATTTTTGATGATGACTTAACATTCTGCTTTTCAAATTGTTTTGTGGCTAATCCTATTTCACGATTGTCAGACTTGTTCGAGTCGACAAATGGTGTTTCGTCTTTGCCTTGTGGTCATACCATTCATGTAAATTGCTTAAAAGAAATGGAGGAGCACCGCCAAGAAGTTGATTATGCTTGGCCCTTTGTTCACATTGGTTTATCATATGTAGTACTAGGTTTTGACATGCCTAAAATTAATGCTCAGGTTTGCATGTCCACTATGCTCCAAGTCAGTTTGTGACATGTCAAAAGCATGGGAGAGACTGGACATGGAACTAGCTACTTTGTCCAACTCCTGTGACAATAAAACGGTAACGCTCACTTTCTGTACCTGTTTATTTACTCTCATGGTTCTAGTGTTTAGTAAATGAGACTTTTAGAGTAAGACCACTAAAAAGCCTAGTAGAAATTTTTGCTGACGAACTGGCACTATCGGAGTCTGGTTGCTATTTTGTCTTGTAACATTTATCACCACCGACATAGAAACTGTGTTCTAATATCTTGAATGCTAGTCATGACATTGTTCTTAGTGTGAAAAGCTTAAATTCGTGCCAAAATACATCATTTTCATCATCTTTACAACTGAATGCTGAATTTGTTGGCCACTGATCACTTGATTTATTTCCCCTTTTTTTCTTCTTCAAGATATTCACATGCTATGGGGAACAGTAATGGAAATATTGATGCATATTGATGGCCATAGACAACACTGGGACTCCAAGGAGGTTTTATATGGACCGGGCTGATCAAAGTTATGAGCTATTTACTTTTATGATTTTATCCCATACTTGTCTTTTTGTAGTACAAAGATGCCATGCCAAAAAAATGGTTTGCATTTACACATGTCTTTTGCATGATCTTGGTATCTAAGGCATCCATATGTGACTCACTAGGTGGATCAAAGTTATGACTGCTTTTTGATTATTGGATAAAACAGTAAAAAATGCGATCATGACAAACTAACTTTCTTTATCTTTTGTTACATAGAGGTTGCAGATAACTTTTGCCATAGCATAAATCTGTGTCATGCTAATCTAGAACATCGCTAACAAAAGTGAATGCCAAAATGGATCACTAATGCTATTTCTTTCTCATATAACGCCATAAGTTCCTTTTCAACTCTATTCTTTTCCTTTTTCATTTCGTGGTTCACTAAAGGTGGATGTCGATGGATCTAAATTTTGGGCATATGTGTTGGTGTTATGCCCTTGAGGCACTATATAGATGATTGTAACATGACTATGCTTATGAATAATAATATGATTATTGGTCCAATGAATGTATATCATTATATTGATCGCCAAGTATGTGACTTGCTTATGAAACTCTCTACTTATTGATATAATTTAAGTATCTTCGACGGTATCATCGTGATAGGACAACGATGAATAGATCAAGACATGTATTGATCGATGATTATGTTTCATAGATCATAGGATATGGAGATATCATCAATACATTGTGAACTCATGATGAAGAACATGGGTTAGATAGACTCGCAATGGGACACCATGAGAATGTTACATTCTTATGTGTCATCAAGCATCTCATACATAGTGGATGTATGATCCTTAGACCTGAGATTGTCACATTCCTACATGTGTAATAGTTTACCTTGGGGCCACCAAACGCTATTCCCTAACCGGATAGTTATAAAGGTAGCTTTCATGTTTGCTAGAAACATGCAGAGGGAAGTGAGCAACAAGATGGAATTTGCCACTCCTGTAATCTGAGATATATGTCTAGGCCACTCGTGTGATATGATTAAGGAAGTGCATGGCCATGCTGTGATTGAGAAGTCAATCACAACTTGTTAATATATCACTTGACACGAGAGATGGATTGAACTATCAAAGGATGACATACTTTCTACTTTGAGTTTGATCTTCATATAGTTTGGCAAAGGGATTATTACATGAGTACTTTTGAAAGGTTCTATCTCGATTTGATCATATGCGCTTGGGAGTTGGCATGCTCGCAAGGAACCGCTACTACTATTGGATTGGAAAAGAGGTTTTCAATCTATGTCCAAATGTACATGAACCTGCTGTGGTCACACACTTAACGGGTCGAACGCATTAATCTGGATTGGATCCGTAATTAATGGACCTCGTGGGCTTAACGCTACCGATGGGCCCCGCTTAGGGTTTTCGCTGCTATATAAGGAGAGGGAAGGGTGGGCGGCATGTGGTTGTTCACGCCCGTAACCCTAGCCTCCACCTCTCATTGCCCCTGCCGAGCGACACGGCTGCTTGCACGCGACGCACGCTGCTCCATCCCGGACGTGTGGATCGTTGTGGTGATTGCTGCTATCGGGCGAGCGAGGATGAACCGCAACGAGGACGAACCGCAGCGAGGATGATCCGCATAAGGACGATCTGCGTAAGGACAATCCGCCTGAGGACGATCCGCGTGAGGACGATCCACGGCGAGGACGATCCACTACACCAACGCTACGAAGGATTCCGCAACTACGCTGCCTAGTGGTAATCCAATCAGGATCCTTTCTTGCAGTAGCTTTTCTCGTTATGCGGTAGAAATGTTAATTTGTGCTAGCGTGAGCATACCGCTCCCCAACAATATGGTGGTGACTTTGGAGACATTTCAATGACTTGTGAATTTGTGATTTGAGCTCTTCGATGATGTTTTTTATATTTAAGTGATCTATGCCTCACACTGTAAGCTACCGCCATGAGTTATCCTCAGATCAAAACAAAGTCCTTGTCTTGGTTTTCATGGTTTTTATTCTTGGTGCGCTTTGTGATCAATTGTGAATTGTATTTGAATGCTAATATGATGATGTGTGAAATTATATATTGTGATCGTTTCGCAATTGGGAATATAAAACTACCGGGAATGGGGGTTTTTTGCAAGTTAAAATTGGATTTTGTAAAATTTCCAGTATTTTTTTTTATTTTTACAACATTTGTCGTCGGCTATAGACAAAGCCGACGACAAAAATAGCCCCAGGCTGGTTCTGGACCCAATCCCAGTAGGGGTCTGTGTCGCCACACCCCCAAGGCAACCGACGACACAGATGTGGCATTTTTGCTCTGGTGGCCTCAATGAAACCGACGACACAGATGTGGCATTTTTGTTTGCGGTCGCATTGAGCCGATTTATTACGATGTGGCATCTCAGACGGCATTTCTTTTTAGCCGATTTACATAGATGTGGCATCAGATCGCAGCCTTTTTAGCCGATTTACATAGATGTGGCATCCAGACGTTGTTTTTTAGCCGACGACAAAAGTCCGTGTCGGCCAACCCAGATGGCATTTGTGTCGCCGGTTTTATGCTTGCCGACGACATAGGTTAGTTTTGTCGCCGACTCGTGTCGTGGACTTGTGTCGTCAAGCAGTCGACGCACCAAGCTCGTGGTTTGCGGGTTTTGGGATCTCGTGGTCGCCGTGAAAAGCCGAGGACAAAGGAGCAAGATCCCTGTAGTATAGGGATGCTAGGTATGCCCTGGCACCCTAAAATTATGAGACTTGGCGTTGTCACTCTGGCCGATGGCTAGCTAATGGCCAGAAAGTTGTCGTGAAGCAACTAAGCGTTGGCATGTCTGGGCAAGGCGAATCCGAGTTCTTCATCGAAGTGAGCATGATAACAAGCATCCAACACAAGAATCTTGTCTCCTTGTAGGGTGCTGCTCGTCGATTCGAAAGTGCAGGCCGACGGGTTCGACGAAAAGGAGAGAAGGAGTTCATGCAGGTGTGTCAGATCGCATTGCTCTATGTGCAGCTATATCCAAACCTAAGGCCGGCAATGTCGGAAGTTGTGTTGATGCTTATGATGAAGATCGAGCAGTCCATCCCTCCTCTGGTGAGCTGGCATTTCTGGACAGAAAGAACGCCATGTCAGACACGGCGGCTGAGAAGAGGTCAACATCGCATTGGCTTAACACATCGTCGCCAAGCTAGCGGCGGCGCAGAAGTCGCCGCCATCGGGCGGCAAATAGAGGCGCATAGGCGTTGCAAGTGGCTTGGGCCGTCGAGCACACGCAAGACAGAGGCGGCGGCAAACACGCAAGTGGCGCTGCGTGGTATGGCACAGACACACCTATAAAAAAAATTCTATTTCAGCTACTAGATTGAAGTTTCTCGCCGCCACCGACACCGATCGTCACCACCGCCCTCGCCACTCGCCGCTGACAAATTGTTCTCACGCCGCCGGGCCGATAGTGATAGGTGATCCTTTTCGCTTTACCGCCTCCATTGATACTCTCGCAACTCTCCCTCTCAAACAACGGACAGACGACGATCCATCCCGGCTAAGCGCCCGCCACCGTAGCTGGATGAGGACTAATCTAGGGCCCCAAAGGTGGGTTGGGGCAGAGGCTCGTGGGATGAGTTACTAAGAGTTTAACAGGGTGGTGGCACACCTACCCAATGGCGAGCCAGATTCACAAAGCCTCTGCCAAAAATTAAGCGACAATAACTAACGCCAAAATATACACACACCGAGATACAATAAAAACACTACACAAATACACAATTAAAGATAAATTTGAATTCCATGCTTAACATTTCAATAAAATAGATAAATTGTTCATCATGTATTTTCTATTACATCAAATTGAGTTCAATCAATTAACTATGAAATGTATAAATTGTTCTAATCAATATACTCAAATCTAGCATCAGCATAACCATAATAACTAATTCATAGATACAATCATACAACTATCCTTTTCAACAGCTCAATCAAGAATCAGAATAACTAACAAATAGAAAATAATACCAAGCAATACAATCAAGAATCTATAATCATTCAACATTTCAACAGCTAACCTGAATTACCAACTATGGACTATCATTCTATCATTGAATCATTCATTCATTCTATAGGTATAGTCTGTATGAGGAAGAGTAGTATGCTATGGACTTGGCTATTATTGATCCTTGCTTTCTCATGGTTCTCCGAAGATATGAGTAATAATTATCGATATTATACATTATCGATAGTATAGTATAACCGCTATTTAGTTTCTAGCTCAAGATCAAGAAACCATATGCTAGTTTAAACTAAAATAAGCCGACTCAGTCTGCGTGTCTCGCATGGAGGTTCGGCACTTCATCAGAGTTGCACTTTGTATTGGTAATTGTTCCTTGATTAGAGCCGTGAATTGCATTTAGTGTTCCTTGTTAGCATATAAAGCTTGTGCCCAAGTTAAGTTAGTTAGCTTTGCATTATCCTGTTACGCATTACTTTTTATTATCGCATGAGTGCACTAGTTGTGTGGATGTTTTGCATGTAGTTCGTGACGCATGTTCACACACTACTACAAAACAAAGACATAGGTGACGCCCTATTTGTGGCGGTTCTTTTGGAACCGCCACAAATACATGTATCGCTGGCGGTTCTATGTGGAAATTGGCGGAGGAACATTTGTATGTTTCATCCAAAAACCGCCACAGATAATACATTATCTCGTGACGGTTTATATTTGAAACCGCCATCGATAACGCTAGACTATTTGTATGTTGGTAGATGGAACCGCCACGATAATAAATTATCTATGGCGTTTGGTTTTAGAACCGCCACTAATATATTATCGTGGCGGTTTTAATTTAAAACCGCCACAAATAATGTTTTCTATATAAAGCCACCGCTATTGCCAATCGTTGTTGGTCATCTTCCTCTCTCTCCGCCCGAGAAGAAAAGTTAGCTTTTTCATTTCAGATTTTGTTTGGGTAAGATCTTGTGCTTCTACTTCCTAGAATTGTTCCAAGGTGTGTAAAATATGTCCCCTCTCTTCATTTGTACTGTAAAATTGCCATTAAAGGTTTATTCCTAGCTTAATTAAGGTTTAGATGCAAGGTCTACATTTAGTTTGTTTTTTATTTACCTAGCAATTTGTAGATGATGAATTTATTACCTTGTCAGATTAGATTAAGTTGTCTACCTTGTTTAGATGATGAATGTTTTGTTAAGCATATATCAAATTTATGTATTTACGATTATTGGATATTAATGAAAAATAAATTATAGTTAATATGATAGATGGGTGATCATGAAGTTAATTGCCTTGCATTTTGAGATGAGGAAATTTATTATGTTGCTCTTCCGAAGGATATGTATAAAAATTACGTAGTTAATATTTTTCTTAGTTACCATTAATTTTTTTCGTTAGCGCGTGCATATATCCATTAGCGGGTATTGTTAGTGAATTTTTATGAAGCATATAAACCCAATTTATGTAATTAAGATTGTTGGATGTGAATGATAAATAAATTTTAGTTAATATGGTAGTCGGGTGATCATGAAATTTTGAGGTGAGGAATTTATTATGTTGATCTTCCGGAGGATATATATAATTTTTTGGTTACGTATGAGTATATATTAAAATTAATTAATTAAGTTTGCAACATTTACTTAGTATTAATGTTGTCCCGTTAGTGGATATTGTTGAATATTCAATAACAATTTATTTAATTAAGATTTTTGGATATTAATAAATTGCTTAAATTAATGAACTGAGATGGACCTGAGATGGATGTACGATGCTAAACGTTGTACCAAGAATATATCGACTTGCATCTGTTTTTCAAGGGTAGCCGAGGAGAACAAATTTTGCAAAAGAAGACGGAGTACATACATCGTCCATGCATTGATTGCAAGAATGAGAAGATGTTTTGAACAAAAACCATATCCATTTGCACTTGATTCGGTGGGGTTTTGTACCTGGCTATACAAGTTGGACAAGGCACGGTGAAGAGGAGATCATACTTGAACGTGATAACGTCGACGATGACGGAGCCGGCAATGTGGCAGCTGACATCAGTTATGGATCCGATGAGGATAGGTTGGTCGTCGATGACGACATTAACTGCTCAAATGTTGCGCGATGCGTAAGAGAACTACACTAGTCGAGAGAGTTTAATCAATTCACGGGTTTGATGGAGGATTCGAGAAACCTTTGTTCCCGGTTGTAAGGAGGAATACACAAAGTTGCACATGGTGCTCTCGCCATGTAAATTGAAGGCAACCAATGGTTGGTCCGACAAGAGTTTCATGGCGTTGTTACATCTCTTAGCGGACATATTGCTCAAGGAAACGTGTTGCCTAAAACCATATATCTAGCTAAGAAGGTTGTATGTCCCTTGGGATTGGAAGTAGAAAGAATACATGCTTGTCCAAACGATCAGATACTCTATCGCAAAGACTATGCGTATATTCATGTATGTCCGTGTGCAAAGCGTCGCGATACAAGCGTAAGGGCGATGACAAATGGGTTATGGAGGTGAAGAAAGGAGCTCCCGCAAAAATGGTGTGGTATTTGCCAAGAATACTCGCTTGAAGCGCTTATTTGTCAACAAAAAGCACGCCAAATTGATGCGATGGCACTTTAAGACCGTAAGAGGGATGGAAAATCGAGACACCCTACCGATTCTCGCCAAAGGAGAACCATCGATAGACTCTTCAGGAGAACTTCGAAATGAACCGAGGAATGTAAGGTTTGGCTTGAGTACGGATGGAATGAATCCTTTCGTGAACATGAGCAAGATTCATAGCACTTGGCCCGTGACTGTATATACAACCTTCCACCTCGGTTGTGTATGAAGCGAAGTACATTATGATGTCCTTGCTTATCCAAGGGCCGAGACA
The DNA here is from genome assembly GCA_036346375.1 of Guadua angustifolia. NCBI lineage: Eukaryota > Viridiplantae > Streptophyta > Magnoliopsida > Poales > Poaceae > Guadua > Guadua angustifolia. Next base: position 38,478,039 of record CM070507.1, read on the forward strand.
ACTCGCAACGATATTGATGTATACCTAGAACCATTGGTGGAAGATCTTGTGATATTGTGGAACGAAGGTGTATGTGTATGGGACGAGTACAAACGAGAGTACTTCACTCTACGCGCATTGTTGTTCTCGCACCATCAATGATTTTCTGCGCTTGGTAACCCGTCCTACCGCATTATAAAAGGAGTAAAGCATGCCCCCAAAGGCATGGATGAAACCGCTAGTGTGTGGCTCAACAACTTGAGGAAAATAAAGGTACATGCGCCACCGGAGGTTCCTTCGCAGAATCATCCGCATCGCAATATGAAGAAACAATTCGACGGGACAAAGGAGGACGGTTTAGCTCCAAGGCGCCTTCGTGGGGAAGAGGTGTATGATATGGTTAGGGATCTTAATGTTGTACTTGGAAAGGGAGTACTGGTAATACATCGCGTCCCGCATCGAGAAGACCATGTGGAAGAAGAGATCCATCTTTGGGACTTACCCTACCGAAGGACTTGAAGTTCGACATCGTGATCGACGCCATGCATGTAGAGAAGAATGTATGTGACAGCGTGGTTGGTCTTTTTACTGAATATTCCTAGCAAAACAAAGGATGGACTCAAGGCACGAAGGGATCTCGAAGACATGAAAATCGAGCCGAAGCTACATCCTCAAGACACTCGAAAGGCCGGCTTTACCTTCCCCCAATTTGCTACACTTTGAGTAAGAAAGAGAAAATGAACTCGCAAGTGCTCGCATGGTGTGAAAGTTCCGTCCTTACATTCGCAAACATCAAGAAACCGTATCGGCGAAAGATTTGAAGTTAATCGGCATGAAGTCTCACGATTGTCATGTGATGATGACACAAATGCTCCTCGCTGTAATTAGAGGTGTTTTGTTCGACAAGGTCCGAGAGGCAATCACGAGGTTGTGTTCCTTCTTCAACATGATTTCACGAAGGTCATCGATCCCGTTGGACTTTATGAACTTCAGATCGATGTGGTAAAGACTCTGTGCCACCGGAGATGTATTTTCCCCGCCATTTTTGATATCATGGTTCATCTCATTGTTCACCTTGTCAATGAGATAAATATTTCTTGCCTCAGATTCTCAAGATCGATGTACCCATTTGAAAGGTATATGGGTGTTTCAAGAAATATGTACGAATCGATCTCTACGGAAGGCTCAATTGTAGAAGGTTATGCAACCGAGGAGGTTATTGAGTTCTGGTCGATTACATGGAGGAGGTCGAACCAGTAGGAGTGCTCAGATCTCGCCATGAGGGTAGGCTAGGTGGGAAAGGTGTAATAGGAAAGAAATCTACAAATTCTTACGATAATATTTTGTTCGAACAAGCCCATTTCACAAGATTGCAACATAATACTTGAGGTGTGCCCAGATATGGACATACACAAGGGTAAGCTAAGGAGGGAAAGGCAAGGAAAGTCGAGATTTGATAACAAAAGAGCACAATCGCTTGTTCACCATTGGTTCAGTGGAGCACATGTATGGTGAAGAAACGAGTGTTATATTGAGGTGGTTGGCAAAAGGGCCTTCGTGTACAATCACGACATGGCAAGGATATGACATCAATGGATATACATTTTACACGAGAGCTCAGATAGCAAGAGCACTTACCAAAACAAAGGTGTCCAGATAGATGCGCACGACAACACGAAAAGACGAAGAGCATCTACTACGGGTTCATAGAGGAGATTTGGGAGTCGGATCATCGATTTTTAAGATCCCTGTTTCGATGTCATTGGGTACGACTCGAATGGTGTCAAGGTGGACAAGCACGGCTTTACTATCATGGACATCGAACATGTCGGATACAGAGATTTAACCATTCGTACTTCATGAATCAAGTAGCACAAGTATTCTACATAATCGACCCTACAGATAAGAAGCGCCATGTAGTTCTCGCAAGAAAAAGAAGGATCGTTGGAGTTGAGAATGTCGTGATGAGGAAGAGTACAACCGCTTTGATGAGTTGCCTCCTTTCGCAGCGACAAAGATCGTGCCCGAGGAAGAAACCACTCAAGAAGTTACCTATCATCGCGATGATCACAACGAAGGCCAAATTGTGAAAGAAAATAATTAGTTAGGAGTAATGGCAACATGTCGCCATTTGTATGGAGTAATGGAAATGTGATGTAAGAAATGTACATTTCTCGTGGAATTAATAGGAAATAAATATGCACGATTTTGATGAGAAAACTTCAAACTTCAAATCTCGACGAGGCGATGGTGGAGTCTTGTTCAATTGAATTCAGTGTTTCTATGGCTTTTAGGAAATGTAGTAGCTTGAATAATTCTATTTACTCATTTTTTCTGTGTTTCTAGGATATAAACATTTAAATGCTTGTAGGACTTATGTTATACATGCTTCATATGTATTAATGTATGGAAGAAAAAAATTATGTATTGTGATATGCATGCTTCCCGGAGTTTAATATGATTGTCATCTCAGATCTATGGTGTGGGAGGAGTATCTCGTGGCGGTTAAGAACAATGCCCCGATAGCGCCTGTGTTATGCAAAGGTCCAGTGGACACTAGAGTTACGCTTTGTCGACATCGGGCTAGAAAACCCGCCAATGATGAGATAATAACTCGGGAGGTGCCGCCCACTCATTCATCCAAAGGCGCAAGCGTGACATCATCTTGGACCATGCAATGGCACCCTCTCCGACATCGTCTTGGATCATGCATCGCCACCTCTCCGTAGTACAATCTGCAAGATCACCACGAGCACGTGAGAGTGAAACTGAAGAAGCAAGATGAGGTAGAAAAGAATCCATTGAGGGCCCCATAAATATGGCCTCGTTAGTACTCCAACGCATAAACTCAGAACACCGGTACTTCAAAGGACAAACCTATAACCCCGATCCCAAAAATGGCACATGAGACAAGCCGTGACGCCTAGATCGGGAAGCCAGACCGAGTATGATGTCGCGAGAAAAAGTAAGGGCAAGACAAAGTCTCGATGAACAAGAAAATCAACCAAAATTGAAATTCAAGGTTGGGAAGCCCTTAGTCACCGATTCGGTTAAAAGTCTAACACCCATGATGCAAATGATTACATGCATGGTACATGGAGCGATCCAACCAAGACGCACTCTCGAAGGTGATCACCGCAGTTGTTCCGTGAGGAACATTTTCACCACGAGGGCTATGGCTACTTCTTAATAGAATTCGATAACATGCACAACTTGTTCTATCATGACGCCATCGACATATGTTTTTTGAGATGCTGGACACTGTAAGTGTCTAATATATCAATCTTGGTCTACATTCACGTAATACCGATAAATGTCATGTCTAACTATTTCGTTATATAGATACGAGATTCAAGAACTACGAAGAACCAAGGGCGATTGGGATTCTCGACCGGGAACGGTTTGCCAAGACGAAATCGTGAGAGTACCAAAGGAGGTCGAGGAGTACGATATAAAGCTTTGCTTAAACTACAAGACAAGGAGTTTATACTTGTACCATACAATTTTAAGTAAGTTCTCACTAGCGAAGTTAAATTACTCGTTGGTTTCGTTATTTACTCCGACGTAACGACTAATGGCTATGGCATCCGGTTCCACTGGATTCTCGTAGTAATTCATCTAGACAAGAGCAAGATGCTGATCATGGATCCACTGGATAAACCTAAAGCAGACTATGAAGTGATGACATGTTTAATCAACGAGGCGTTCAAAAGATATTGTCAGAAGAGCACGAGACACCGCCCATACCACAAAACCATTACAATCCGTACTAAATTTCCGGTACGCACGCAAGGAATATTCTTATATCGTATTTCATAGTAAATAGCTCCTTCGATGACATCTTAGTTCATTCGATTTTCGCAGTGTCACAAGCAGAAGCAAGGAACAAATCTATGTGGGTACTTCGTGTGCCAGTACATGCGGGAAATCTTAAGTTGCACAATAAAAGACAATGACGTGGAGGTCATCATGCCGACATGACACATCGATTCGCACCACTCGATTTCTATATGCTCTCTTAATTTTTTTTCATACCTACAATACAAAGTCAGCTCTACTAGAGGATCTGCTTGCTTCAAATCCAAGCCGCTCAGTACACCGCCTACTTCATCATGAAGGAAATACTCAACAAAAAAGGTGAGTTTTATGATGAAGACAACAACGATCCACTTCTCCATACTCATGTCTCACATCACGTGTCTCCAACCTCCGAAGACCCGTAGGCCAGCTTCTAGTTTAGGAAACTACGAAGGCTTTTGTTACTTCAATTTTTTTTCATTACAAAGTGTAAATAACTCTTTGTACCTTTGAAATGGGAGCCCCTTCTTTTGTGAATGCCACTTCTCTTGTCAGTGGATCTGCTACTGTAGCATGTACGTTTGTCTTCTTGAGGAACACATGTACACACATGCGAGTGGCACTTCTAAATATTTCATGTGTTTGCCTTACATGGTTATTTTTTCATATGAAGTTATTTCATGTGTTTGTAATAGTTTGATAAACTAACCAAGTGAAAAATTACTTGGTTACTTTGATAAACTAACCAAGTGAAAAATGTTGAATGTCGCCATATAGCTTCGCAGTTCAATGTCGGGCCTGTTTTGCCGAACATTTCCAAATGAGATAATTGTCGCTAATGATCGCAGGAGGAACCAACCGCCTGCTGTAAGTACATGTTTCATGTTTAGATGTCTATCATCATTTTTTGTAAATGATTTTGATTTTCTTGTTCAACACTTGAAATGGTTAGTGCCGATAGTTCTACAACCTTTTCATTGTATTGAAGGTTTCATGAGCACCTAGGGAAGAAAGTTATTAGTGGGTTCATCAATGTAGATTATAAGAATAAAACTCGTCTGTTGAGGTGAGTCCTTTCATAGGATTTTCTTTTTAATTTTAACCTCAATGTGCATATATAACTCAAGTGATGACCGCTATCCAGCATCATCATTACTTGCCCGCCGCTTCGCACGATACGAGCAATCTATGTAACATTCGCTTATGGTGTTCAATGTAGCTCACTATGCCTCAAGATGCATCTCGCTACACTATTAGGGATGAGAGGACTTTCGTGTACATACTGACTTCTCATAGTTGTAAGAGCACATGTGGACAATCGCCCATATATAATAGGATCAAATTGGCTTCCATGATCACCTTACTACTTTCAGCTTGCTCATCTAATAAATAATGGCTTCATGCGAATGAGTCGTTATATGTTGAAGTTGAGTATATGCAGAAAAGGGTAAGTAAAATTTATGATGCATGCATTCATCTTCCGCAAAATAGTTTTTTTTCTCACCAAATAACAAGCAACATTTTCATTTCAGAAATGGAGCTACGTAATGACATCATGTACCGAGGAGCAAGGTAAAATATATACCCACCTAGCTTGTTCATCGAAGAGAACAGATCGTATAGGTACTATTATTATAGCTTATAAATGTATACTAGTGTTTCATATTACTCTAGCGTAATATTGATATTTTATCAATTATAACTATCTTACACTATTGCTTTAGGGTTTTCAAGATGCCGATATTTCAGCAGATGAGGATGATCGAGTCGAGATAAATATGGAGATAGCTTTATTGATGATCGGACAACTCCTACCGCCAATTTACCAAAAGTACGTGGACAAGGTGGTGAAAATATCGTGGCATGGTGGCTTTCTCTGGGTATATTACAAGATGATCGACAACTCCTTTGTGTGCCAATAAATTGGTCTCTTTTATGTAAAATGTATGTGAATGCAATGTATCCGCTTTTTATTTTGATATTTGGGCCTGAACATGCTTGATGGTTCGTCACTTCACGATGGTTTTTCATTTACTTTTGTGCTTTCAGATGAATTAGTCTTGCAAGGCCGTGAGAGGTGAATGGATTTTGATTCATGTATGCTATTGTTACCGGTGGTAAGACTTATTTACTAATGGTTTCATGCTTTAGATTTATGAGGAGGCCAAGAAGTTCTCTTACCAAACTGGACTCAGGGTTGTGGTGGCCTATGGAGGAACTCCAATGTATAACCAGGTGATTGCTACTGGCATGCTTTCTTTTTTCTGTGTTGCCTTTTGTTTCTTTGCTTATTTGTGATGATTGGTTTGACTTGCTGAGTAGCTCATATGTGCAGAACAGTATAGTACATATTGTGATGAGGACATCACCAACATGGATACGACCAGCGTGACCGCTGCCCCTCCTTCCTCTCCGGCTTCTCCAATGACTACCGACGTTGCTCCATCTTCGTCACAAATGATCGACGCTGCGGCAACTTCGTCGCCGGGAGGCCTTAATCCAAAAGCTCAGCTATTCAAGCCCACATCGACAGACAAGGGCCTCAAGCACACACCCCAAGAACAGCCCACGCGTTAAGGAAGGCCCATATGGAAGCCCAAGATGCCAAAAAGCCCGGTTCGGCTATCCAGCAGCACGCCAACTTCAAACGGGCATAACTCGGGCTCCCGGACTCCGTTTTCAGCGTGCGACCACCCGTTTGAAAGCTTAGGAGATAAGCTTTCCAATGGATCAGGCCCCACTTCCAAATTCAGTACAAAACGACGGGAAAATGCGGAACAATGTCACGGGCCAGAAATTCAGGGTGCTGCACCACCTTTCTTTTGGGCCCAAGGCCCATGTATCTTAGGGTTTTGGTGGCCACCGCTGTTTTGGCTGCCCCACACCTCCTGGCCGCCGCTATATATGTGGCCGCCATCGTTTTTTACGCTTAGGTTTTGTTGTGTTTTGTAGACCCTTGTGCGCCCCTCCTCGTGTTCAAGGCAGTGTCGACTAGACCACCAGACGAGAAACGTAACCTCAACTTGTTGGTGAGATTACCCATTTGCTATCAACTTGTTCTTGCTTGTTCTCGATTGCTAGCAGGTTCAAGGATCGATCGTGTTTGGCTCGGTTGATCGCCTCGTCGTGGTGACTTTGCGATTGTTCGGTTGTCGATCCCGTGGATTGGTAGCGCCGCCACTACACCAAATCGACGATCGTTCTCATCAGAAGATCGGGCCGACCCTCGTGCGCATCAAGTGGTATCAGAGCGACGGTTGCCTGGTGAGAACACCCTTATCTTTGTTTAGTTCATCTTGTTCGTCCTAGAGTCCAGAAAAATAACCCCCCCAAAAAAAAATCTGTTCGTCGTGTGTTTGATCTAATCCGAGCCCGTTTTGGCCTTTACTTTTACTGCCTAGTTTAATTCTTGTTGAATTTGCGTTGCATCGTCGTGTCGTTGCTGGTCTTAGTATTTTGATCTTTAGAGTTTCGAGTTCTTGTCACGTTCTTGTCACCGAGTTGAACTCCAACACGTCGCCACGTCCAATTCGGATCCTCCTCTGTCCAGTTCGGTATTTCGGTCATAACTCCCTCATACGAAGTCAGATTTTCCAGTTCTTGTACTTTCCTGAAAGCTTGAGAAATTATCTATAACTTTGTCCATTGTGAAACTTTCCAGAAACGCCGTCTTCTTGCCCAAAATCGCGTTGGATTGGAATCTGTTTTCATCCTGGATTTTCTGAGCAGTCTGTATTTCGGGGTCAATATCTTTGGCTTCCCTTATCCAAAATAGACGTTCCATATATGCAAATTGATCAGCTCGAAAAGATCTACAACTTTCTAGTTATACGTTTTTGCATTGGAAGCCAATAAAAATCCGAAAACAGCGTTTGAAGTTTCTGCATAGTAGATCTGTTTGCAGCAGGGAAAAAAGTTTGAGTTGTAATTCATATGTGCCACTTTTTGATATAGAAGGAAGAAAAATAAAGAAAAAAAGGCAAGTGCATATAAAAGAGCCGCACTAAAAGGTGGTAAAAAGAAGCCCTAGCAATTTGGTTGTGCTGTGGTCAATCTGGTTGCTGTTTCTGTGACTTCATTGGTGTCCAGGCTCGCGTCTCTAGTTTGGTCTAGCCTAGGACCAGCAAAGTACCGCCGTTGAACGTTCTTTCAACTTGTTTTGGCTAGTGTGGTTCTAGTATATCCTTTGCTACATATTATACCTATCCAAGCTCCACCTACTATTAACCACAGGAGAAGCACCTTGCAATCGCTTTGTCACCCCCGAAAGTGCAGATTACCATCATCCTCGATTGAACCTTGAAAAGTCAGTAGGTAAGAACTGGTAAGAACTTGGTGTGAGCTTGAGCGTGTGAGATCCTCCACCGTCCACATATTAGTAGTTAGGAATATACATTTTTGCAGTATTTTTCTTGTCTACCACTAATAATGGCAGTCCATGAAAGAACGATGATCTATACTTCGAGGATGATCCAAGCATTCCGCCAGAACAAAGAAATATATGCGAAACTTAATCATGAGTTTGAGAAAAGAGAAGAAATTGAAAGAAAGCACAAAGTGAGTTTATGGAGAAATGGCAAAATGGAGAATTAAAAATGAAAAGGTCGAAAGATGGGACTATCCCTTCAACCAAGAATGAGAAGGAACCATCAAGAAAGAAGTCAAGCCTACACAATCTAAGAAGAAGGATAGTAAGTGTATTTCAATATGTAACGATAAGAATGTGCTTGCTATTCCTGCGACTAACCCAGTAGGCAAGAATGATCAAGATGGTGTGCACTTGAGTGCTGCAATGACGGACAACTACATGAGCCTCATGTCTCATCGCCTACTTAGTGCACCAAAGGAACATGCTAATGAAACTCAACGCAACAACTTATTCCAAACTAAGTTTGTTGTGCAAGAACGCCGGTACACGCCATCATTGATGGAGGAAACAGTAGCAACCTCGCAAGTCTACACATGGTCGAGAAACTTGGCTTGACCACGACTCACTTCAAAGAACCTTACTCAATGGAATGGTTCAACTCAATTGGTAAGGTTCTGTAACACAAATCGTGCAAGTTCCTCGCTCCATTGGTTCATACCATGATCATGTTTGTTGTGATGTCATACCTATGGAATCATGTTCACTTTTATTAGGTAGACCTTGGTTATATGATGTTGACGCTTATTCACTATGGTAGAACCAATCAATATACTTTCAAGTTTAATGGAAAGAAATTGGTTTTGAATCCAATGACTCCTGCTGAGCTAGCCAAAATTAATGCAAAAAGAACTAATGGTAAAGAACATGAGGATGACAAACTTGCTAGTGGTGTACAACAATCTAAAACAATGTTCAAGAAAGAAATTCTTTTAAATAAGATTGTTTCCTCACATGATATTGCTTTGTAGACATCTGTTTCCTTGCCTCCTGTTGCCACTAACCTTTTGCAAGATCATGAGAAGGAGTCGAGGACGACTCCAATTCAAGAAGGGGAGGATGATGAGGACATCACCAACATGGATACGACCAGCGTGACCGCTGCCCCTCCTTCCTCTCCGGCTTCTCCAATGACTACCGACGTTGCTCCATCTTCGCCACAAATGATCGACGCTGCGGCAACTTGCAGCCGGAGGCCTTAATCCAAAAGCTCAGCTATTCAAGCCCACATCAACAGACAAGGGCCTCAAGCACACACCCCAAGAACAGCCCACGCGTCAGAAGGCCCATATGGAAGCCCAAGATGCCAAAAGCCCGGTTCGGCTATCCAGAGCACGCCAACTTCAAACGGGCATAACTCGGGCTCCCGGACTCCGCTTTCAGCGCGGCGACCACCCGCTTGAAAGCTTAGGAGATAAGCTTTCCAATGGATCAGGCCCCACTTCCAAATTCAGTACAAAACGACGGGAAAATGCGGAACAATGTCACGGGCCAGAAATTCAGGTGCTGCACCACCTTTCTTTTTGGGCCCAAGGCCCATGTATCTTAGGGTTTTGGTGGCCACCGCTGTTTTGGCTGCCCTACACCTCCTGGCCGCCGCTATATATGTGGCCGCCATCGTTTTTTACGCTTAGGTTTTGTTGTGTTTTGGTAGACCCTTGTGCGCCCCTCCTCGTGTTCGCGGTGTCGACTAGACCACCCAGACGAGAAACAGTAACCTCAACTTGTTGGTGAGATTACCCATTTGCTATCAACTTGTTCTTGCTTGTTCTCGATTGCTAGCAGGTTCAAGGATCGATCGTGTTTGGCTCGGTTGATCGCCTCGCGTGGTGACTTTGCGATTGTTCGGTTGCTGATCCCGTGGATTGGTAGCGTCGTCACTACACCAAATCGACGTATCGTTCTCATCAGAAGATCGGGCCGAACCCCGTGCGCATCATATTGTCGCCTTCAATTTCTGAAAGAATCATTTGCTTAGTGCTACTTTCATGGTTCTTTGGTATGGGCATTCATCTTGTTGTTTGTTACAAAGTCACTAAACAGTGTTTAGGTAGGCATCATAAAGTTGTTTCAGAGTAGTCTTTGATCACGGCAAGATGTTACTCTCTTCATTTATATCGTTGATAACCCCATGAGTTCTAAGTGAAACATGGTGTATGAAATCCAAGAATTTCTTTTGGTCGATTATGTGTCAAAAGATTTCCATTGAGGTCAAGCAGGATTGGCTCTATTCTTTTGGTCAACAGATTGGCCTTTGTTACAATTGCTCTATTCTCGATTGCAAATATGGGATGGTTCATTGTTTTAGCAGCCAAGTTATATGGGCATCTGCAAATTACTTGGTTGTTATGGGGTTTCGAGGTTTTTGTATTCTATTGTAGGAGTTTTGATCTCCTTGAAGCATTGCGTCTCTAGTTGGAACTTTAAAAGCGGCTTCATGAATGTTTTGAGGTACATAACATTGTAACCAATTGCTACTTGATGCTAGGGAGGAGGGAGGGTGCAGATGCTTTTGTAATTCTTTCATATATGATGTGTTTGTATTTAGTTCCACTTTGGCACAAGATAAAATAAGCAAGAAACCATATAATACTACCTCCAGTCTGTGATTATTTTCTGTACGTTATTTTCATTATGCAGAGGGCATGGCTAGCACTGCCTGAGGCTAGACACAAATGCCAGTTTTTTTATTTTCGTGAGCGGGATTATCAGTGACGGTTCTAGCCAAAAACCGCCATCGATACCTCGATATCGATGACGGTTTTGGTTAGAACCGTCACTGATAACCATGATATCAGTGACGGTTCTAGCCAAAAACCATCACAAATAATGTTATCTGTGGCGGTTCTAGAACCGTCACCGATAATCCTAGATTATCGATGGCACTAATTCGTGGCGTTCGAAACCGCCATCGATGGCGATTCGAATCGCCATCGATTACCTTTTTCAAGGTAGTGACACGTCCTAGCTTATTTTTCGTGCCATGTTCGTGACGCACGTCGCACGATCGTGGAGATAAGATGGCCTGGGTTGTGGCTTAAGAAGCGCCCAGGTTTGTTCATTCCGTTAGTTTCTGTTGAGAATAAATAGAGATGAAGTCACCCGTAAAAGTCTGCATCAATTACGCAAGAACAATTCCATTGTCTTCCAGCTTGTTTTGTGCTCGCGTGTGTTTACATCTTGCCACTTTGTTTTTGGTTAGCTGCAATATTTCGGTAGGTCTAACATTCTCAGATTTGAGCCGGGCTCGGGGCCCAGGCCCCAGTGGCCCCAGGCCCAGCTCCGCCCCTGGCCCTACCCGTCGTCCATCGAGGGGGATCTTGATTAGTCGTATGCGTATACAGTATGATGTATAATGTACGCTGTATATGCATACAGTATGTTGCATATATGATACAGTAATGTTATACACATACGCATCCACCAGGTAATAGCGCGGAGATTATCTCTACGGAGGCAATTTTTTTAGAAAATATTTTTATAGCTTCGCGTGTAAACTGAGAAATTTAGTTTCGTATTCACAACTCTAAATGTCGATTTTCCTTACAAAAAATTAATTATCAATTTCTAGTTTCACGTAATAAGAATTTTTTTTGCTTCACGTGTTAGCTGAGAAATTTAGTATCAGATTCACAACTACAAAAATCGATTTTCCTCACAAAAAATTATAAATATCAATATCTAGTTTCACGTAATAACATGTCTTGAGTGCTATTGTGTACGCTAGCTTTTTCATATATTTCAAAGAACATGAACGCTTGGAAAACTCGACTTGTCTCATCCAACTATCAACAGTCATCTAATCTCAGTGAACAAAAACTAACTGAAAAACATATGTTTTGTCTTCTTGTTCAGGATATCCATGTTATATTCGTGTTAAAGCTTTGTTCCTTGGACTGCCTCATGTTCAAGATTTCTTGATTAAATTCTCCAAGAAGTTCCATTTTATACAAGAGTAGTATAGTGAGGGTTAATAATATCGATATTAGAAAAAACCACTTGAAAAACAAAATTTGAAAATCGGCAATATCGACTCAAAAATCAACTAAAAATTGTTAAAAACCGAAGGTTTCTGAAATCAAAATTTTTCAACAAACAAAAAAAAATTGACCAGTTTTCACCATAAATCGGTTGATTTTCACTGATGAAAATCGACCGACCAATCGAATTTGTTTGCTGACCAATTTTCAACAATTTTAGACCGATTTACGTCGCATAAATTTTTCTAAGTTTTTTGAATTGGACTGGTTTATCAATCGGTTTCTAATGTTGAACCGGCTCGATACGGTTGAAAATTGTGATTTTCAAGCGTTTTTCGTCGAATTTTGAATCCTCGAGTATAGTACATCATTTTCAGGAGTTCATTTAAAATTTGGATCCTCCCTTCCATGTTGCTAATAAATGCTGCTTATATAAATTTCAATTTACACCACCAAATCTTACCTAGTTTCACAAAACACTAGAGCTTGCGATTCTTTCCACTTAAGGCCACATTCCCTTATCTCTTGTTGCAGATTGCACCAAGGAATTGGTTTGGCTTTGTCAGGGACTGAGTAAACTCTGACAAAGTCAATGCGCAGTCAACAGGATCCCCAGCTTGAGGCAATACAGCAGGGGGCTTCGACCACGACCTAGGCGGGCCGAGTCCCCCGACCTCGAGCTTAGGCATTGATGATTTGTCTCCGACGACTCGACCTTGGCTCGAGGGCGGCGCTTACTCGGCGGTTACCAAGACCAAAGATCTCGGAGTTAATGCGACGTGGGCGGCAGATCCGGATGGTTGCAAAGACGACTTCAATGCACGATATGCACGCCTCTGAATCTCTCCGCCGCTCTCGCAACGGCTAGGTATAAAATCCTTGAAGCAAGCAGGACGAGACAAGCCATCGGCAGACTAGCAATAGACCATTAGACACACAAAGAATGCTCAAGCTCAAGCTGTAATAGACTCCCTGTGCTCACGGCTAGTAAATTCCTCTGCCTCAGGAGAAGACTGGAGTAGGGCTATTACCCTCACGGGGGCTCAAACCAGTATAATCTGCTGTCTTCTGCTCGTTGACGCCTCGCCTCGACCAACGTCCGATCCTTCATTGAGCACTGCGCTTTTTGGGTTCCCTGTTTACACTAACCCCCATTTCCATATTTGCGGTCAGGCGATCCCGATCGTCGACAGCTGGCGCCCACCGTGGGGCCCGAAAGCTTCGCTCATCCAGAAGAAGTTCCAGACTTTGGAGGTATGGCGTCTTCTGCAGCAACACATTCCACGAGCTCGGGTTCAAACGCGGTTCCCGAGCATGGAAGCTCCACGTCCCTGTTCTCCCCTTCTCCACCGCCGCACAATTAGCTCGTTCTCATGGCTGCGAGTCATGACGCGGGCGGGGAGGAGGGGGAACGCGACCCGTAGACTCCTGAAGACGCTCGCTGGATGGTGCATGTCGCCATCAACCAGGCCATAACAGCCCTCCAGCGAGAGGACCAGGAAAAGGCCGGCGCCTCATCTGCCATCCTGTGCTCCCTCCCTCGAGAACGCCATGCTATCGCCTCGTCATGATCGATCCAAACCGGGTGAGGTCGGAACTCTTCGGCCGTGCTCTGGCCGACGAGCTCGATCGTGCCGCGATGGAGGTCATACCTCCGCAGCATCAGAGTTACCGCTCAGGCACTCATTCCCTGAGAAGCGACGACAACTCATCGTACCGACGCCGGCACACTCACCGATCGTCAACCCGACAGGAGGTACCTTCTCGCCAACAACCCCGGGAAGTGTCCCTGATTCCACCTCGTCGCCACCCCGCGGACGTAGTCCCGAGTGGTGTTCGGCGTCAGCCATGCTACGTCAGTTCACCTTCGAACAGTGGTGGGTCTGATAGCCTTTCCCCAGACATCCCGCCAAGGCGCCGTAGAGTCCAAGACCGCATGGGATATCTCCCGGGTGATTCCCGCGCTTGGCGCCACGACCGCTCTCGCCGAAGGTCGGGGCACCGGGGCAGCCTCGACCTTGAGTCCGATAGCAGTAAAAGCCTCGCCGACGACGACCTCCCCAGGCATGCCCCTGTTCCGGCCTACGGCTGCGCGGCGTACTCCAACGACCTTCGGCGGGTGCGCTGGCCGGCTCGTTTCAAGCCCGCCTTGATTGAGCGATTCGACGGAACGAAGAACCCCGATGAGTTCCTGTCGATCTACACCACCGCTATTTTGGCCGCAGGGGGAGACGAATACGTGATGGCCAATTACCTCCCTACCATCTTGGACGGTGCTGCCCGCACCTGGCTCTTCAACCAAAAACCAGGTACTTTCCGTTCGTGGCGCCAAATTCAAAGCGCCCTCCGCTCGAACTTCCAGAGCTGCTACGAGTGACCCGGCAGGGAGAAGGACCTGGATCGTGTGATCCAGGGAAAGAACGAACCGCTCTGCGACTTCGTGCGGCGGTTCATTCGCACTAGGAATCTGATCCCTAGTGTATCTGACGAGGCCGTGATCAAGGCCTTCAAGTTCGGCGTTCACGATTGGCACCTCACCGAAGACCTGGAGATTACGGCGAGACTCATCGTCGGCAAGCTTTTTCACATGGCGGAGCGCTACGCGGATGCGAACGACGCGGTCCGCTGGAAGCGCGACTACGATCAGGGTAAGCTTGGCGTCAATTCGGGCGAGGCCGACCCCTCCAACGCCAAGAATATCGACCAAGGCTCGGCCGCCAAGAAGCGGAAGAGGGACCGCAAGTGTGAGGGTGGTCGGCCTCAGGTGACCGTTTCGGCGGACGGCCGTCGCGAGGTCATGGAAGTTCAGGACTCGGCTCAGGAGAGGCTCCGTTCTCAGCAAAATCGATCACGGTCCCAAAGAGAAGCCGCCGACCTCGGCAGAGGACCGCGGCCCGGTCACAGCGAGTCGATGGTCGCCGCAAGGTTTTGAGGGGCGGCCTCGGTTTGACGAAGGTAAATTTCGCTGTTTACATGACCCCGTGCCACGACACGTGAGGTCTGCAGGCTCGGCAGCCAAGCTTGAGGCCTTCTACGACGGGTGTGGAGAAATGCCAACGCTCCCGAAGGAAGGAGATCAACCCGACAGGGTAAACGCGGGGAGGACCAGGCCAACCTCGACCTGGATTTCCAGCAAGGCGACCGTCGGATCGAAGTTATCTTCGGCGGATCATCGGTGTACCAGTCTCGGTGCGAGATCAAGGATGCCGCGCACGTGGTCTACCAAGCCACCGTAGGGAAGCCCGCGGACCAACCCTGCAAATGGGCTGGGATGACGATCACCTTCACGCCGGAGGATGCCTCCCAAGGTATGTCCAAGGATCTCAAGACTTCCTTGGTCATGACCCCGACCATCAGCAACACCATGGTCGGGCGGGTCATGGTCGACGGTGGTAGTTCCCTCAATTTGCTGCTGGCTAGTGCGCTCAACCGGATGCAAATCCCCCGGTCGAAGGTCAAGAGCATCGCGATTCCGTTCTTCGGGATCGTTGCTGGGAGCTCGCCCACACCTCTAGGGCAGGTGGTTCTGCCCGTCACCTTCGGCGCCTCGGATAACTTCCGCACCGAGCTGATCACCTTTGAGGTGGTCGAGGGTGACATCCCCTACAACGCCATCCTCGGGCGTCCCGCCCTGGTCAAGTTCATGGCGGCCAACCATTACGGTCACCGTTGCATGAAACTCCCGGGGCCAAGTGGCATCATCACTATGCGCGGCGACCTCAAAGCGGTGCACGGCTGCGAGACTCAAGCCCTGGCTCTCGCCGGCATGCTGCCTCAGCAGGGCCCAGCAGTAACCACGAAGGTCACCCGCCAGAAGGTAGTCATCCAACCCAGTGGGCTACGAAGGCCGTGCCGCTCGTGGAGGGGGACTCATCCAAGTGCGTCCACATCTCGGCCGAGCTGAGTTCCAAATAGGAACTCGAGCTCATCACCTTCCTCTGCGCCAATAAAGATATATTCGCTTGGGAACCGACGGACATGCCGAGTGTCCCGAGTAAGGTGGTCGAGCATAGATTGCAGGCTCGAATGTCCCTGTGCGCCAGAAGCTGTGGCGCTTCTCCCCCGAGAAGGTCGCCATAATCAAGGAGAACCTTGACAAGCTGTTGAAGGCCGGCTTCATTCGTGAGATCGACTACTCGAATGGTCGCCAATCCGCCATCGTGCGTAAGAAGGGCGGAAGTGGAGGATGTGTGGATCACACGGGTTGAACTTCGGCGTGCTGGCGACAACTTCCTCTCCCACGCATCGACCGGATCGCCGACTCCACGGCGAATGCCAAGTCGCCGAGCTTCGGACGCTTATTCCGGTACCACGAGATCAAGTCGGCGGCTGACGACGAGAGCAAGACGTCGTTCATCACGCCGCTCGACCTCATCGCTATACGACCACGTCATTTTGTCTCCGCAACGCTGGCGCAACCTTCCAGTGCCTAATGACCAAGACATTCGAGCCTCAAATCGGCCGTAACCTCGAGGTCTACGTGGACGACATCATTGTCAAGAGCTCCGTCGAGGCTAACCACGTTCAAGACCTTGAGGAGACCTTCGCCAACCTGAACAAGCACAAGATCAAACTTAACCTGGAGAAGTGTGTGTTTGGTGCTGCTTCAGGGAAGGTGCTCGGGGGCTCGGGGGTCGGCCCGAACCCGGAGAAGATCGAGGCAATAGAAAAGATGGCCTCTCTGAGTTCGGTGAGGCAGGTGCAGTGCCTTACCGACTGTATGGCCGCCCTCAGCCGGTTCATCTCGAGGCTCGGCGAGCGCAGATTACCTTTCTTCAGGGTCTTGCGCAAGCAGGGGAGTTTCGAGTGGACGCCTGAGGCTCAGCGGTCCTTCGACGAGTTGAAGGTATACCTGTCAACACCACCCTTACTTACAACCCCGCGGCCAGGCAAAAAGTTGCTGCTCTACCTCGCGGCCACCGCCCAGGCCGTCAGCGCTGTCCTGGTGGCCGAGCGGAGTGCGTAGCAGCACCTGATCTACTACGTTAGCGAGGCCCTCCATGGGCCGAAGGAGCGTTACCCTCAAGTCCAGAAGCTGCTCTATGCCCTCCTCATGGCTTCGCGCAAGCTCTAGCACTATTTCCAGGCTCACTATGTGGTCATCCCGAGCAACTTTCCGCTCGGGGAAATCCTGAGGAACCCGGAGGCCGGAGGTCTCATTGCCAAGTGGGCCATGGAGCTGGCCGTCTTCGACCTCCAGTTCGTGGCACGCACGGCTATCAAGTCGCAGGTGCTGGCTGACTTCGTGGTCGAGCAGACCTCACAGCCGGCTCCCAAGCTCGAGGTCGACAAGGAGAAGCCCTGGGTCATGTACTTCGACGGCTCCACGGTCCTTCAAGCGCCGGGCTAGGATCCTCATTCTCACCCTTGCAGACGACAGTCAGGGTATGTAGTTCACTTGGATTTCAAAGAACAAATAATGCAAGAGAGCTGAAGCCCTTCTGGTGGGGCTCCGGCTTGCAAGGCACTGGGTGTTCGCCGGTTGGTCGTCAAGGGCGATTCACAGCTCGTCATCAACCAGTTCAACAAGGGTTACCAGTGTTCGAAGGACTCTATGGCCAAATACCTCACCGAGGCACGCAAGATGGAGAAATGGTTCCAGAACCTGGAGGTCATGCACGTAGTGAGGAAGGACAACTCCGACGCAGATTTTCTCTCCAAGCTCGGGTCGTCTGACGACGCAGTTCCCCCATATGTGATCCTGGAGACCCTGGCGTCGCCCTCGATCTCCGACCAAGGGGCCTCGGTCACCTTCATCGAAGGTATTCCCTCGTGGGCCGAGCTGATCCACAATTTCCTGGCGACGGGGTAGCTCCCGACCGATCCTGCCGAGCGGAGCAGAGTCAAGCGTCGGGTAAGCTCATACAGACTTGTGGACAGCAAGCTTTATCGTCGAAATGTTTCTAGCGTCCTGACGAAGTGTGTCACCATAGAGGAGGGTAAGTACCTGTTAAATAACATTCATTCAGGTCTCTTTGGAGCGCATTCTTCTTTCAGGACCATGGTCGGGAAAGCTTTCCGCATGGGATTCTATTGGCCAACGGCGCTCCAGGATGCTCGCAACATCGTACGCGCCTGTCGAGCTTGCCAGTTCCATGCTCGAAAGTCACACCAGCTTGCTTACGCCCTCCAGACCATCCCGCTAGTCTGGCCTTTCTCGACCTGGGGGTTGGACATCCTCGGTCCCTTCCCGTAGGCGACGAGGGGGAAGAAGTTTTTGTTCGTCGCCATCGATACCTTCACCAAATGGATCGAAGCCGAACCCGTCTCGACCATCATAGCTCGCGCAGTGGTCAAGTTCTTCCACTTGTCCGTGGTCACCAGGTATGGCGTTCCATGCAGAATCATCACTGACAATGGAACACAATTTACTAGTGAGCTGTTCCAGGAATACTGCGAAGACATCGGCACCAAAGTATGCTATGGTTCGGTGGCCCACCCACAGAGCAATGGAGCAGTGGAACGCGCCAATGGACAAATCGTTCAAGGCGTCAAGAAGCGAGTGTCGGATGAGCTTGAACGACACGGCCAGACCTGGGTGGATGAACTCCCCACCGTCTTATGGTCTATTCGTACCACAGTCAGCCGAGCAACGAGGTACACACCCTTCCGGCTCATGTTCGGTGACAAGGCCGCCCCGCCTCCCGAGGTCACGCTTAGGCTCGCCAGGTCACTTTGGTTGACCAGACGATTTTCGAGTAAGAACGGTCTCTTGACCTTACCTGGCGGAAGAAGATGCCGCACCTCGCCACGATCGGCAAGACTACCTGTAAGCTCTTCGCAGACATGCGTCGGTCGATGACGACCTAGGAGCTCCTTGTTGGGGACTTAGCCTCGAGACGGATTCAGCTCCATCCAACACCAACAAGTTATCCCCGCTGTGGGAGGGCCCCTATAGAGTTGTTTCAATAGATCGCACAGGGGCTTACCGGCTAGCGCTGCCCGATGGCAGAGAGCTCTCTAGCTCGTGGAAAATATTGACTAGCTTTGAAAATTCTATGTGTAACCCTTTCATCTCAATTTTCAATAAATCTCTTGTTCAATTGTCATGTTGGTCTTTGCGCACTTTCTTTTTTCCGTTCTATATTTCGTGTTGGCTTGAGTTCAGAGCATCTTTGAGTCCGATCTATGGATGAGCGCACTTGCTCTTGGCCCAGGTGTCAGGGGCTTACACTTCACCCCCAGAGGTCGAGTTACTTGTAAGCCGAACCTCTTCGCATTAATGCTCCCCCTGTGACAGGGTTCGAACTAAGCCCGTGACCCGGTCCAACGAGCAAAGCGCAAATCGTTGTCATGACTCAAGAGCCTCACTCTAAATCCTAAGTTTTTTCTCTCGTGCGACCATGTTATGCTCCCTATGGGCCTTTCTCGATCTTGCAGGTCTTGGTCTCTGCAGGATTTCTAATTTGCGCACAAGGTCGGTGTCGCTCGACCTTGAGCCTAACGGGGGCTGGGCAGGATATACCACGGCCAGAAAAGGCTAAGTGCACGATTAGGAAAAAAATTTTAATCAAGCAAACCAAGACGCTGAACTATTTTTGCCAAAATAACGGTGTTTCATTAAACCTTTTTGGCTTTACAAAAAGTCTTGCTTACAGAAAATCTAGCCCTATTTACAGGTTAGCCATCTCACACGTAAGCTTCTCCTGCTCGTGCTCGGCGACCTTGGCCCTTAGGGTCGAAAGCTCGCCTTGGAGTCGGAGGGCTTCGGTAGAGGGTTCAGCGGCGCGGCATCGTTCTTCTTGAAGTTGGGCCAAGGCGCTCTTGGCCACCTTGCTTGTTCGACCCAGCTTCTCCTCGAGCTCTTTCGCCTTGGCCTCGAGCTCAGGGGAGGTCCTCGACGAGACGGCTGCCTGGTCCGCAGCGGCCTTGCATCGTTCTTTGGCTTTGGCCCGCTCAGCCTCGAGCGCCTTGGCCGACCTCGCGTGCTCGTCCTCGACGGCTTTGTACGCGTGGTCCCGCTCTGAGGCGATGGCCCGCTCCAGCTCAGCCTTATGGGTGGCCTCGAGCGTCTTCACCACCTCCCGGAGGCCGGCGATCTCGTTGGAGTCCTCTGCCACCTTTAGCGCGGCCTCCTCCCGCTCGGCTTGCAGATCCTCCACGAGCTTGAGCGCTGCCTCTCCCTCCAAAGACGCCGGCGGGGCCCTTAGCGGCGTCACAGACGCTTGAAGGCCCTTGCAGCCCTTGGGTGATTGAGCCGATGGCCTGTGGGGGTCGAAGGGTTAACACGGCACTCGTCGGAAGAAAGAGAAAGAAGGAAAAAGGCTAAGTCCGAGCCAAGGTCTGGGAGACTCAAGTACCTGGGTAAGACGACTCTCGAAGATCGCACGAGAGTACGCGGCAGAGCCACTGCCCGACGTTCCTGGGGCGGCGTAATCCGCCACTGCCGCTGGGTTGTTGGGGGTGTGGCCTTCGGGCGCTTTGTTGTGGGCAGCCGTGTCTCGAGCTTCCTCCTCGAGGGGGCTCGATTCGCCCCCATGCTTGGCTCCGGTGGTGGCTTCAGCCTTGCCCCTCGCAGTTGGGGGGGGTCTCTAACCCCCACCCCTGCGGTGGTCCTGGCCTGGTCCGCAACTCGGTCCTCCGTGCTTGTCGCGGCCGGAGCATCTTCAGGGCTTGCAGCTCGGTGGGTTCCGACCACCACGGTCGAGGCGACCTCGATGGTCGTGTCAGGGGCATCTCCGGCGCCGTTCCCTTCGGCGGCCTTAGGCGGGTTGACGTCGTCTTCGGCGTCTACTTCGCCGGTGTCAAAATCCTCGCTGGTCGCGGGGAGGACCTCCTCTTCGTCCGGGTCATCGAGCCCTTGGTCGAACTCGTCGACCGAGGCCCTGCTTTGGGGGCTCGAAGGAATGCGTCCTTGGCCCGAGGATCAGCGGGGCGCCAGCACGTAATCGGCCTTCTCCTCCTCTTCGGACCCGGACTCACCCTGGACGATAGTCATTGTCAAAACGGGCAGGTGTTGAGCTCGGGCGCTCAAGGTCTGCGATTAAGAGCGACTACTAAGCTAAAAAGGTACAGAGAGGGCTGAGCAAATGAAGGATTGGAGACCTGCCTGGGTCGGCAGTCTCCGCTTTGCAGGAGGTTAGCGAGAACTCTGACTCCTCGAGATAGTCATAGTCTTAGGAAATCTAGCATTTTGAGCAAACACATTGCTATATTTATATCTCCTAAGCAAATGAATATCACTATTTTGAATAGTCTTAGGAGAATTGACAATCTTGGTAAACACATTGCCATTTTTGTCCTTCCTAAACAAATAATAATCATCATATATAATAGGCTTAGAAGAGATACCTTTGGGACAATCCTTACCGAAATATCCCTTTTCTTGACAATTGAAGCATGTCACGCTGTTTGGCCCTCTCTTGATCTTCTTGATTTACACATTGCCGGTTTGCCTCTTTGTTGATGTCCTAGACTTGACATCCTCTTGGTTTGGGCACACCGAGACGTAGTGACCCTTCTCATAACATCCAATGCACTTGATGTTCTTTATGTGTCTTGCGTTGTGCCTTGTCTTGCTATTCACTTTCTTCTTGGGGATATAGCCGATTCCTCTCTTATCATGCAAGACTCGTTGTTTACTTAGGATGTTGTCGAGGGTGGCCTTCCCTTTATAATACTTTTCTAAGCGACTTCTCAATTTAGTGACTTGTTCCTTGAGCTCTTTGTTCTCCTCTACAAGATTAGTCTCTAAGCATATAGAGGAACTTGAAGCAATTTCATTAGAGCAACAAGGCATATCAATTAAATCCTCACAAGAGGTGGACATTTCTATTTTAGATGAAATGCAAGAATTATTATTTAAGCATGGCATATCATCTATTAAATCACAAGTTATGCCTATGTCCACCCTAGGCTTAATGGTTTCCTTGAGAAGGAGAGATTCATGATTTTCTTTAAGCACATTATAATCATTTTGAAGTGATTCATGTTCAAGCTTCAAAATCTTATATTTTGCTTTCTCCTTCCCAAGAAATTCATTGAGCTCCTCTACCAAATTCATTAAATCATCATATGAGGGCTCTTCGTCATCACATACCTCATTTTTACCTTTAGCCATGAAGCAACGAATTCGCAATGGAAGTGAATCTTCATCGTCGCTTGAGGCAGAGGTCGAGGTCGATGGAGATGTCGGTTCTTCATCACTTGATGTAGAGGTTGAAGAATCATCAACTAACATCTCTTCCTTAATGCAATCCTCAATTGATGTGAATGGTTTAAATAGTTCATGAAGCTTTATCCACATTTCATGAGCGCTCTTGAGATTGCATATTTTATTAAATACATCTACACTCACAACGCTAAATAAAACGTTAGTAGCTTGAGCGTCGAGATGTAGGCATTTCTCTTCTCCTTTAGTTGGAGCAATTTCGTTCAACTGAAGAGAAAAGCCCACACCTACGATCCACCATATTTGGGGGCTCATGGATTTAAAATGAGAAATCATGAATAATTTTCGTGAAGCATAATTTGAGCCATCAAAAATATGTGAATCGGTGTAGTGCACTAATCCGCTAGTCGCCATCCTTTACTCTCTAGAAGGTTAAGTCTAATAAAATGAGAGACCAAGCTCTGATACCACTTGTAAGATCAAGGATGCGCCTAGAGGGGGGTGAATAGGCGTTTTACAAAATTAATCGCTCTCTAAAATAACTCGCTCTAATCAACCCCTAAGTCAAAACCTAATCAATGATAATGCGGAAGTGATAAACTAGGTTTTGACAATTAAGGCCTAAATCAACTAGGCTCACTAGTGCACTAACTAAATTTTGTCTCTACACAATAATTGCTAGATTGAACAAACAAGTTAAACTAAGCAATTCTATCTCAATTAAGTAATCAATAATATAGCAATAATGTAAATGAGACAAGAGACACGATACTTTTTACCGTGGTGTTCGGAGACTTGCCGGTCTCCCCTAATCCACGTTGAGGCTAGCCCAAACCACTTTGGACCGGCTCCATGAATTGAGCACCCGCCTCGATTCCACTAGTGGTTGCTCTTTCCCGCTCCGGGTAGGCGAACACCGACCTTCACAACTTGCCGGGGCTTCCCACAACCTTCATTGAGAAGCTCATCGCATGATGACGCCCACGCCGCCTAGGTGTCGGCAAACACCAAGAGTAACAAGCCAAGCTTTCCGCTTGACTTCACCTAGTGCAACACATGCACTCGGTGATCACCAAGTGCAACACATGCACAATGGCTCCCTCAAGTGCAACACATGCACAAGAGACTCTCAATCCACTTCCTAATTGCAACACATGCAATTAGGACTCACTCTTAGCTCAAGAGACAAATAGAAGAGGCCAACACAAGCACACAACCTTTACAAACACCCAAATGCTCCAGCCACTCTCAAATGTCAGCCCCAAGACTCCTTCTATAGCCTCCCCAAAGAAAACTAGCCGTTGGAGGGCAAATGGGGCAAAAACGCAGTCAATCCGGTGCTACCGCCCTACTAGGGCCGGTAGCACCGGCCTTTAGGCTAACGGTCACATTCGTGCATTAAAAACATCAAAAACTAGCCGTTGTTCTGAGACCCGTGTTACCGCCCATCTACGACCGGTAGCATCGGCCATTTAAACCAAAAAACACTTCTCTAGAGTTTTTACACCGCCTCTGGGCGGGTAGTACCGCCTCGGGCGGTGCTACGCCTATCTAGGGCTAGTAGCACCGCTGCTACCACCCATGTAGGATCGGTGCTACCACTGGTTCAGCCACGAAAAAGCTCATAACTTTTTACTCCGAACTCCGATTTAGGTGATTTTTGATTCTATGCGAAGCTTATCATAAGGGCTATAATCTCCACCTATTTTCAAGATTTAAGCAACCATAGATATTTTTAAATATCACCAAAACCAACTTCTAATGTAGTCATTCAAGTCTAAAATCTAATTTTTCGAAATCCCTCGCATAGACTTGATCGAGAACATGACTACAAGCTAGCAAGAGTCAATAAGATCAAATCTTGAGCTATGTGATGATCAACTCATGATCAAAACTATTTTGTAAAACACATTTGCAAATTCTAATCACATGCTCCAAAAATCAAATGAACACCAATATTTTGCAAAACACATTTACAAATAATCCGAAAAGTTATAAGATCAATCCTCTAGCCATGTAAGGATCAACACATGATCCCGACACTTTGCAAAACACATTTGCAAATGCTAACACAAGCTTTAGGACTGAAACCCATAACCTCTAGCTTATTTGCAAACCACATTTGTAAATAACAAATCAACATTTTGCAAAAACACATTTTGCAAAACAACATCAAGCATGAGCTACGACTATTTGCAAAACACATTCGCAAATATTCGCTCCATGCAACAACCAAATCAAGAGAGAGTGAGCTAGAGTGAACCGGATTGTGTTCATCAACACATGATGAAGATCAAGCTATAAGACTCGACCCCTCTTAATAGTACGGCACCTAACTAGCAATCCGGTCTTCCATCAAAACACCGAGACCAGTCAAAGACTAGGAAAACATCCTTAGCCCTAGCTAGTTACCTTTGCTTCTGGCAATCCATTTGGAGCTTTTATGATTTTCAATCATCTTCTCTCCATGATCAAATAAATTCTTCTTCTTGTTCATCTACACATGATGAACCTTCTCTAGCCCTTCTCTTCACTTCGGGATCTTCTCTTGAAGCTCATCAACACATGATGACTTTTCATTCCCGATTCTTTCTCTTCTCGGACTCAACCTACTTCACAACTCATGGAAAAGGTTAGTCCAACAAACACGGTTGCCTCAATCATCACTTGCACTCTATTAACACATAATGGATGCCTCTACGATCGATTGAGCACAACCAAAATCAATTTGAATGATTAAAAGATGTCTTGAGTACTTTGATGCAACTAATGCTTCATTATACTCAAGAACTTTCTGCTTGTCCTTAATCAACAAAGAGACACCATCAACACATGATGAAATGTTCTTTAGTTGATTGAAAGATAACCGAACTCAATTTAAACTTAATTTAAATTGATATGTGTATATATAACTACACAAGTTTCATATACTCAATATGATGGAATGTAATGATCCAAATATTATGTGAAGTGGTGGAAAGGGATCAATACATTGTAAACCATCAACTATAGAATAAACTCCATTAAATATGTGCATATAAATAATTGAACTTGGAATCAATATGCACATAATCAATCTTAGATAGCATTTGAGTTTATCCCATATTAACATGAGTATACTACAACTACACAAGTTACATATACTCAAAGGATTGTTTCAAAGTTTTGATCCTATATGTTGTTTGGAAAGAGGATATGGATCAATACTATTGAAACATCAAGTTAAATTATTAACTCCCTAGATGTGTGCATTCATGTATATATAGATTTGGAAACATAATGCACATATTTAAAACGAGGCAATGGAAGAGTTCATCTTTTAATTTGAATCCTAAGTATGCATTAAGATATTATAAAATGAATACGAGTGTATACCTTGAGTTTTTCATTTTTCAATGAGACTTTGATATTTCCATCTTTTTCATCCAAAAGAGACTAATAAGGTTAAGCTCAACAAAGGAGTTAGTCTCATAAAAAGATTTGTCATTAATTAATAATTGAGACTAATCAATATTATGATTGTCAAAAGAGTTAGTCTCAATATTAGATTTGTCATTAACACCAAAACCAACTTAATGGAGTTTGAACTTTCATCGGTCCACGGGCCAAGGGAGTCCCGAGATTGGATTTTGGGAAGGCCCATGGGATCCCGCCGCGTTCGAAGTAAAGACATCCGACCACGGGTCTTTCCCAGAGCGAAGAGATTGAAGAAACGAAAGAAGAGCGAGGGGTGGGAAGGATTCCAAGGAACCCCTCGCACAGGTGAGAGAAGATAGAAAGGAGAAGGACGGAATTGAGCACCAGGTTGATGAGCTCTATCTCGCAATGGGCAAGGACTGCTGCCATGAAGTCGCTCTCCGGTGTCCGCAGGCCGAAGAGCGCATAATGCTCGGTGCAGACGAGCTCGTCGTTCCTGGGATGTGGCTCGGTCTCGCCGTCTGGCAGCCGCCACATCGCTGGGTCGAGCAGCCCCAGACCCTCGAGTTCCTTCATCCTCGCCAACGACATGGAGCTTCTTCCGAGTTTTGCCATGGTGATTACTTTCAGTCTTGGTCGAGGAAGGGAGAGTTGTACGAGCAAAAGGCTAAGGGGCAAGAAGCGCAAAGAAGTCGGGAGCTTTTCGGAGGTCGCAGAAGGTTTGGGCTTATAGGCCCGGATTGTCGCCTCAAAAGGTGGGCCGATGGCGGTTTGACAGGTGCAATTAAAGATCGGGCGGCGGCTTTGAGGTGTTGCTGGCGCTTCCTCTAACCGATCGAGACCGTACCAGTACCGTGAAGTCCAAGGGGTGCCAGGTGTCTTGGAGCCGAAGCTTTTTCCTGGAGGTCTCCGCCCGACCTCGACCTCAGGCTCGAAAGTTCCAGAAATCAGTCCCCTTTGTCTGCGTGGAGGCTCGAGGTTGGCCCGTGTTCCTGCCACAACCTTGAGCCTCGGGGGCTAGCTGTCGGGGACTGAGTAAACTCTGACAAAATCAACGCGCGGTCAACAGGATCCCCAGCTTGAGGCAATACAGCAGGGGGCTTCGACCACGACCTAGGCGGCGCTGAGTCCCCCCGACCTCGAGCTTAGGCAATGGATGATTCCGTCTCCGCACGACCTCGACCTTGGCTCGAGGGCGTGCGCTTACTCGGCGGTTACCAAGACCAAAGATCTCGGAGTTAATGCGGACGTGGGCGGCAGATCTGGGACGGTTGCAGCACGACTTCAATGCACGACATGCACATCCCTGGGAATCTCTCCTAGCCGTTCCTGGCAACGGCTAGGGTATAAAATCCCTTGAAGCAGTGTGACGAGATAGGCCATCGGCAGACTAGCAATAGGCCATTAGACACACAAAGAACACTCAAGCTCGAGCTGTAATAGACTCCCTGTGCTCACGGCTAGTGAATTCCTCCGCCTCAGGAGAAGACTGGAGTAGGGCTATTAAATACATCTACACTCACAACGCTAAATAAAACGTTAGTAGCTTGAGCGTCGAGATGTAGGCATTTCTCTTCTCCTTTAGTTGCAGAAATTTCGTTCAACCGAAGAGAAAAGCAAACACCTACGATCCACCATATTTGGGGGCTCATGGATTTAAAATGAGAAATCATGAATAATTTCCGTGAAGCATAATTTGAGCCATCAAAAATATGTGAATCGGTGTAGTGCACTAATCCGCTAGTCGCCATCCTTTACTCTCTAGACGGTTAAGTCTAATAAAATGAGAGACCAAACTCTGATACCACTTGTAAGATCGAGGATGCGCCTAGAGGGGGGTGAATAGGCGTTTTACAAAATTAATCGCTCTCTAAAATAACTTGCTCTAATCAACCCCTAAGTCAAAACCTAATCAATGATAATGCGGAAGTGATAAACTAGGTTTTGACAATTAAGGCCTAAATCAACTAGGCTCACTAGTGCACTTACTAAATTTTGTCTCTACACAATAATTGCTAGATTGAACAAACAAGTTAAACTAAGCAATTCTATCTCAATTAAGTAATCAATAATATAGCAATAATGTAAATGCTTGAATGTAAATGAGACAAGAGACACGATACTTTTTACCGTGGTGTGTTGGGGCAGAGGTTGATCTGCACCCAGAACTTGGCACTCTTCAATGCAGAGAAACTTCAGCAAAGCAGTTGCCGGATTGACTACAGGAGCCTGATGAAACTTTTGGGAGAAACACTAACACACACGAAAGAGCGAAATTCAGAGAGTTTTTGGACGCAGCCTTCAAGCGCTGCTTTTTGGTATTTTTGATGTTTATATAACACAAGCATTTGCTTACAATCCGGGCCACTAACCCGGGCTTATTTGGCGATGTGCTCCACTACTGAGCGGAAGACTCGCACGCCTGAGAACAGAATAGGAACAAGTCTGTGTGCTAACTAACTCAGAGAAAAAACCAGAAGACATGACACAGTGCTACGGGATTACATGCTAACAAATCACCCCCTAATCCCGTAGAACCTCAACTATTCCCAGTTGTTGCCGTAATTCCACGAACTTATTCCGCCCCAACGCCTTGGTTAATATGTCTGCCAGCTGCTCATTTGTTTTAACATAATCAATCTCTACTCTCCCTTCTTCGATGCACTCCCTAATGAAATGAAATCGAGTATCTATGTGCTTACTCCTCTCATGATGCACCGGAATATTCTTGCTTAGAGCAATTGCAGACTTGTTATCTACCATCAACTTCACTTTGGGCATCCCGCTTCCTGTCAGTTCACCAAGAAGGCGACTGAGCCATACGGCCTGGCAGGCAGCCGCTGCACTGGCTATGTACTCCGCTTCACAGGATGAGAGGGCAACAACTCTTTGCTTCTGTGATGTCTAGGTGATCAGGCTTGTTCCAAGAAAGAACACGAATCCACTGGTACTTTTGCGATCGTTTATATCACCGGCGTGATCACTGTCACAAAACCCCACCAGTGCTGATTCACCTAATCCTGTTTTCTTGTAGCAGCACCCATGGTTGATTGTGCCTGCTATATACCGAAGGATCTGCTTAACAGCTGCCCAATGCGTCATCTTTGGATTGTCCATGTATCTGCTTACGATTCCCATTGAGTAAGCCAAATCTGGCCGAGAATTAACGAGATAACGCAGACATCCAATCACACTGCGATACATCGTTGCATCCACTGCAGCTCCTTCTCCTTCCTTACTAAGCTTTAACCTGTTCTCCATTGGGATGCAGCACGCATTGCATCTGACCATCCCTGTCATCTCAAGAATTTTAACTGCATATGAACTTTGACAAATGGTGATCTCACCTTCTCCCTGATGTACTTCAATTCCCAAGTAGTAACTCAGCAGACCAAGATCACTCATGCTGAATCTCTTCTTCATCTGTTCCTTGAATACATCAATGTCTCCCTTGCTCGGTCCAGTGATGATGAGGTCATCAACATAGACCCCGATAAGGTGAATCCTTCATCGCCTTGCGCTCAGAGACGGAGTGCTCCAAAGGGTTCCAACAAAACCAAGCCCCAAAGAATTCCATGTCGATTTAGATTCCGTGCACGAGGTGCCTGACGCAAACCATAAAGAGCCTTTTTGAGTTTCAGAACTTTACCACTACTACCGTTGATGATGAAGCCAGGGGGCTGTTGCACATAGACGTCCTCCGACAAATCACCATTCAAGAAGGCGGACTTCACGTCCATGTGATGGACCTCCCAAGAACCATGTGCGGCAAGAGCAAGCAGCAACCGCACAGTTTCCATCCTTGCGACTGGAGCATATACTTCGTCGTAGTCCACCCCCTCCCGCTGTGCATAACCTTTGGCGACGAGGCGAGCCTTGTACTTGACGATGTTTCCTACTGGATCCTTCTTCACCTTAAAGACCCACTTGAGTCCGATGGCTTTGTGCCCTGGTGGGAGCGAGGAGAACTCCCAGGTCTTGTTAGCACTGATCGACTCCATCTTAGCCTGCATTGCTTCACGCCAAACTTCTTCTTCTAACGCCTCCTCAACATTCGCCGGCTCCTCGGCCGCAAGGAAACACAGCCCACTGTATTCATACCCGGCCCGGTGATCTCCTTGGTGGTGTCATACAGATTCTTCAACGTGCGGTATCGTTGTGGCACCCCCTCAGAGTCGCACGTACGTACCGTTGGTTGGCGGTGTCGCGAACTCTATTGCCGGTGTGCGCGAGGCTGATGTTGGTGAAGATGCCCCTGGCGTTGAAGGCCACGAGCTTGTCGCTGAAGGTGTCGATGCCGGTGTGCCTGAAGTTGGTAACGGTGTCCATGGATCAAGCGTGTTGCCGCCCGTGCTTTCACCCTCGACCACAGTATAGAACTCGACAGTGAACATGGCCGGTGGGGGGTTGTCGCCATCTTCCTCCTTCCAATTCCATGCACGGTGCTCTTCAAACACCACGTCACGAGAAATATGCAGCTTCTTGGCCACCGGATCATAGACTCTGTAGCCCTTCGTCCCTACTTCATAACCCAGAAAAATCATAGGAACAGACCTGTCTGTGAGCTTGTCGATGCCGGGCCCGATGCGCTTGACATGAGCGACACACTCGAATGTGCGCATGTGACGAACTGAGGGCTTCCGATTGTACCAAGCTTCATATGGTGTCTTCCCTTCCAGACTTCTTGTTGGTGCCCGATTCAGTATGTACACGGCGGTTTTCACGGCTTCTCCCCAGAACTGCGCCGGAATGTTCTTGCTCTTGAGAAGACAGCGCGTCATTTCCACCACCGTGCGATTGCGTCGCTCGATGATACCATTCTGCTGCGGCGAGTACGGCATGGTGGTGAAATGCTTGATTCCATGCTCGTCGCAGTACGCTTCGAACTCCAGCGAATTGAACTCGCCTCCGTGATCGGACCGGAACGCCTTGAGCTGGCCACTGATCTCGTTCTCCGCCATAGCCTTCACCTTCTTGAAGCTTTGAAATGCCTCGGCCTTCGTCGTGAGTAAATCCAGCCACATGAATCGGCTGTAGTCATCAACGATCAGGAGGAAATAATTCTTCCCTCCAAGGGTGCTTGGCCGAATCTGTCCACAGAGGTCTGCATGAAGCAAATCCAGACCACGTTCACTTCGACCTCCAGCCATTTGTGGGAACGGCACTCGGTGTTGTTTGCCTAGCGCACACCCATCGCAGAATTCCTCAACGCGTTTGATCGCCAGCAGACCTTCCACCATGTTCTTCAGCCCAAGCTCCCGAAGCGCCCGAAAATTTAGATGGCCGTAGCGAGCATGCCACAGCCATGCACGGTCATTGACTTTGGCCATCAGGCATACCGGCGCGGCGAGCTGGATATTGAGCAGGTACAGCCAGTTGCTGGTGCGTGGCGCATGAACCAGCAGTGTGTGCTCGGCATCAAACACATTGCAAACTCCGGCTTTGAGCACCACCTCGCACCCCTCTTCTTCAAGTTGACCCAGACTCACAATATTACTCTTCAGTTTCGGTATAAAGTATACCTCTGAGAGTACCTTGTGGCCATGGTTCTTCGACTGCAGCACCACCGAGCCAATGCCCCGGATTTCGACGATGGACCCATCGCCGAACCGCCTGAGGTTGCTCACGCATTGTCGTCGAGTCGCCAATGCTGCCTCAAGATCCCGTCATGTGATTACTCGCACCTGTATCGAGTACCCATGTGTTGGCATCGTCGACGTCTTCAGGTATCACCGCTTCTTCAATCGGGTGCACCGCCCGTGACGTTGTGCGCGTGTCCGCACAAGTCGCAACGAGGAACACTGCTGGCTGCTGCACCTCGGCCTTCGCCACGTGCGCTTCCTCCCTGCGTTCCCGCTTCGGCTTCTTGCACTCCTTTGCCCAGTGGCCGTAAATGCCGCAATTGCGACACTTGCCACGGCAGAAATGCGTGCCCTCGGACGTCAGCTTCACAGCAGTGTCATGGCTATCAAACCGCACTCCGCCCTTCGCCTTGCATTGGTTGCTTGCGCTTGCCCTTTCGCCACTCGATGACGACGACTCGGCCGAGCTCGTGCTTGTATTTTGCCGCCGGTCTTCTTCAATGAAAGAGAGCTTGCCCGCCTGCCGATGACGGACTCGACGTTGATCCGATCTTTGGCCGCGCAGTCGCCCAACAAGTTCCTCCACAGACATCGCCTTAAGATCGAGCAGTGTCTCGATCGAAAGTGCTATCTGTGAGTATTGTTGCGGCACAACACGTAAGATCTTTTTCACAACACGTACCTCCTCCACCATCTCGCCAAGAGAACAAAGATTGCTCGCCAGCCCGGAGATGCGCATGGCGAAGTCATCAACGGACTCGCCGTCCTTGAAGCAGATGTTCTCAAACTCCTGCATCAGCCGCTGTGCAGTTGCTTCTTGGACACGAGCAACGCCCATGCGCATCATACGGATCGCCTCCCATGCCTCTTTCGCCGTCCTCTTGACTGTGAGAGTTGATCGCATCTCCGCCAGCACCGCGCAAAGGAGAGCGGCCAAGGCCAGCCGATCCTCACGACGCTCGACGTTATTGCTCTCGATCACTTCCCACAGTCCTTGCGCCTCCAAATTCACCTGCATCACCAGCTCCCATTCGTGGTAGTTGGTTCTCGTCAACTCGGGGTAGATAATCGACGAACCCATCTCCTTCACGACGCGTTCCACCACTACCTCGTGCGAGACACTGCTCTCGCCGGGTCCGCGTATGCGCGGTCGGATCGGTGAATGCGACGGGGACCGAGATGAAGAACGTGAGCCATTGCCAGTCTCCGCCATCGCGACGCCCTGAGATCTTCAACGGGGCTCTGATACCAAATGTTGGGGCAGAGGTTGATCTGCACCCAGAACTTGGCACTCTTCGATGCAGAGAAACTTCAGCAAAGCAGTTGCCGGATTGACTACAGGAGCCTGATGAAACTTTTGGGAGAAACACTAACACACGCGAAAGAGCGAAATTCAGAGAGTTTTTGGATGCGGCCTTCAAGCGCTGCTTTTTGGTATTTTTGATGTTTATATAACACAAGCATTTTCTTACAATCCGGGCCACTAACCCGGGCTTATTTGGCGACGTGCTCCACTACTGAGCGGAAGACTCGCATGCCTGAGAACAGAATAGGAACAAGTCTGTGTGCTAACTAACTCAGAGAAAAAACAGAAGACATGACACAGTGCTGCGGGATTACAGGCTAACATGGTGTTCGGAGACTTGCCGGTCTCCCCTAATCCACGTTGAGGCTAGCCCAAACCACTTTGGACTGGCTCCACGAATTGAGCACCCGCCTCGATTCCACAAGCGGTTGCTCTTTCCCGCTCCGGGTAGGCGAACACCGACCTTCACAACTTGCCGAGGCTTCCCACAACCTTCGTTGAGAAGCTCACCGCGCACGACGCCTCCACGCCGTCTAGGTGTCGGCAAACACCAAGAGTAACAAGCCAAGCTTTCCCGCTTGAACTTCACCTAGTGCAACACATGCACAATGGCTCCCTCAAGTGCAACACATGCACAAGAGACTCTCAATCCACTTCCTAATTGCAACACATGCAATTAGGACTCACTCTTAGCTCAAGAGACAAATAGAAGAGGGCAACACAAGCACACAACCTTTACAAACACCCAAATGCTCTAGCCACTCTCAAATGTCACCAAGACTCCTTTTATAGCCTCCCAAAGAAAACTAGCCGTTGGAGGGCAAATGGGCAAAACGCAGTCAACCGGTGCTACCGCTTCTACTAGGGCAGTAGAGCACCTAATTATTAGGCCAACGGTCACATTCGCTCATTAAAAACATCAAAACTAGCCGTTGTTATAAGACTCGGTGCTACCGCCCATCTAGGACCGGTAGCACCAGCCATTTCAACCAAAAAACACTTCTCTGGAGTTTTTACACCGCCTCTGGGCCGGTAGAACCACCCCGGGCGGTGCTACCGCCTATCTAGGGCCGGTAGCAACGCTCGGGCGGTGCTACCGCCCACGTAAGGGCGGTGCTACCACTGGTTCAGCCACGAAAAAGCTCATAACTTTTTACTCCGAACTCCGATTTAGGTGATTTTTGATTCTATGCGAAGCTTATCATGAGGGCTATAATCTCCACCCTGTTTCAAGATTTAAGCAACCACATATATTTTTAAATATCACCAAAACCAACTTCTAACGTAGTCATTCAAGTCTAAAATCTGATTTTTTGAAATCCCTCACATAGACTTGATCAAGGACATGACTAGAAGCTAGCAACAGTCAATAAGATCAAATCTTGAGCCATGTGATGATCAACTCATGATCAAAACTATTTTGCAAAACACATTTTAAAATTCTAATTACATGCTCCAAAAATCAAATAAACACCAATATTTTGCAAAACACATTTGCAAATAATCCGAAAAGTTATAAGATCAATCCTCTAGCCATGTAAGGATCAACACATGATCCCGACACTTTGCAAAACATATTTGCAAATGCCAACACATGCTTTAGGATGGAAACCCATAACCTCTAGCTTATTTGCAAACCACATTTGTAAATAACAAATCAACATTTTGCAAAAACATATTTTGCAAAACAACATCAAGCATGAGCTACGACTATTTGCAAAACACATTCGCAAATATTCCCTCCATGCAAAAACCAAATCAAGAGAGAGTGAGCTAGAGTGAACCGGATTGTGTTCATCAACACATGATGAAACTCAAGCTATAAGACTCGACCCCTCTTAATAGTACGGCACCTAACTAGCAATCCGGTCTCCCATCCAAACACCGAGACCGGTCAAAGACTAGGAAAACATCCTTAGCCCTAGCTAGTTATACCTTTGCTTCTGGCAATCCATTTGGAGTTTTTATGATTTTCAATCATCTTCTCTCCATGATCAAATAAATTCTTCTTCTTGTTCATCTACACATGATGAACCTTCTCTAGCCCTTCTCTTCACTTCGGGATCTTCTCTTGAAGCTCATCAACACATGATGACTTTTCGTTCCCGATTCTTTCTCTTCTCGGACTCAACCTACTTCACAACTCATGGAAAAGGTTAGTCCAATAAACACAGTTGCCTCAATCATCACTTGCACTCCATTAACACATAATGGATGCCTCTATGATCGATTGAGCACAACCAAAATCAATTTCAATGATTAAAAGATGTCTTGAGTATTTTGATGCAACTAATGCTTCATTATACTCAAGAACTTTCTGCTTGTCCTTAATCAACAAAGAGACACCATCAACACATGATGAAATGTTCTTTAGTTGATTGAAAGATAACCGAACTCAATTTAAACTTAATTTAAATTGATATGAGTATATATAACTACACAAGTTTCATATACTCAATATGATGGAATGTAATAATCCAAATATTTTGTGAAGTGGTGGAAAGGGATCAATACATTGTAAACCATCAACTATAGAATAAACTCCATTAAATATGTGCATATAAATAATTGAACTTGCAATCAATATGCACATAATCAATCTTAGATAGCATTTGAGTTTATTCCATATTAACATGAGTATACTACAACTACACAAGTTACATATACTCAAGGGATTGTTTCAAAGTCTTGATCCTATATGTTGTTTGGAAAGAGGATATGGATCAATACTATTGAAACATCAAGTTAAATTATTAACTCCCCCTAGATGTGTGCATTCATGTATATATATATTTGGAAACATAATGCACATATTTAAAATGAGGCAATGGAAGAGTTCATCTTTTAATTTGAATCCTAAGTATGCATTAAGATATTATAAAATGAATACGAGTGCATACCATGGGTTTTCCATTTTTCAATGAGACTTTGATATTTCCATCTTTTTCATCCAAAAGAGACTAATAAGAGTAAAGCTCAACAAAGGAGTTAGTCTCATAAAAAGATTTGTCATTAATTAACAATTGAGACTAATCAATATTATGATTATCAAAAGAGTTAGTCTCAATATTAGATTTGTCATTAAAACCAAACCAACTTAATGGAGTTTGAACTTTCAATCTCCCCCTTTTTGGTGATTAGTGACAAATCCGAGCTTAATATCCATATTTGAATGAAAATTATCATATTGAGATAATTTAAACTATTTGAACATATATGCATGTCTTTGAGCAATATAAGCATTAATAATTTAGAATGCATATGAGAGATTTTTAGACAAATAATTCTCCCTCTTAACCAAACAAGATATTAAGCTCCAACAAATTCTCCCCCTTTTGGCATTAAACACCAAAAATGGAAAACAAATCCAAAAAGGAGACCTTTTAGAGTGAAGAGCTTGGCAAAGAATTACCACTTTGAAAAAGAAGAGAGTTCGGCAAGAATTTCTCCAAATTAGGTTATAACAAGATTGAAATGAATATATATGACCTATTTAAGTTCACAAGAATTCTTAAATAAAAAACCACTTGTAAGTATTAAGAATTTTCAATAAGATTCAAGAATTCCGTAAACTTTTTCTTTATATGGCCCAAAAGAAGAAAACAAATGAAAATATAGCCATATTTTGAGTTTAGCATGAGAAAGATATTTGGAACACATTCAAATAAGCTCCTGATTTTATTAGGCTTTTCAATTTGTAAACAAACTCACAAAACGAGTCTTTGAGAGCCTAATAGCGCTTAAACAAGGAAAACATCGAAATGAGTTTCGAATTTTCATGAAACCACTTGTAGAAAGTTTTTAAAGAAGTATCACTCTGTAGCATCCCCATTTTCGGCTCTCTGTTAAAAATTTAATTTAAATTATTTAATTTAAAGATTTGGAGTTTATTTGGTTTGAATATCTATTCTGGCATCCTTTCCGTCCGAATTCGGAATTTATTCCAAATTCATCTATAAATTCTAAATCCGCTTCAAATCAAATTTAAATTTAAATTCAAATTTCGAATCAAATTCAAATCCGCCATCACATTCATTCAGTCCGAAATTATATTCTGAATCCATTCCTAATTTTTAGCTATTTTTCTTTTGGGCCGAAATCCATTTGCTAGACTCAAAAACCAAATAGCCTCTTTTTCTCTCTCCTCTCTTTCTTCTTCCATGCGCTCGAACTGGAAACGTGCAGGCAGCCAGCTCTAAGGTCTCTCATGGTTGCCTCTTTCCTTCCAAACTTTCAAAACCAATTCAAGCCAAATTACTTCATCAATCAATTAGGAAACCGAAGCGTTGGAATGGCAAGAATCCGAGGAATCAAATCCCACAGAAGGTTTGCCTTTTCCTCTCCCGAAACGGCCACAATCATGATCAATCCGCGGATCCTTGCTCTCCCCGTATCTCGGCCGTTTCTTTGTCTCCTCGCGTGCCCGAGTACTTCATTTGTTCGTTTCGACGTCCCCGTCGCTGTGCTTCTGTTACCTCTTCGTTTCATCAACGTTTCGACCTCCGAATTCGAGCAAGAACTTCGGCCAACGTTCATCGTCAACGCCGACGAACCAACTTTCAATCCGGTGAGCCAAGCCGTACATTAACCGTGTCATATCGTGTCTTTTAGCCTGTAGATCAAAAGCCCTCAATCGCATTCTATTTTCATTGCAGTTTCGGTCTCCGATTTGACGTTTGTTCGTCGTCAGCCGTTCTGCTGTTCTTCGTCGATTTCTTGCAAATCGATAACTCTCAATCCAATTCCTCGCATACTTATATTCAATCTATCATGTTCTATCAATTGCACTCATCAATTTTGCAAAACGTTGCGAATTAGAGTTTTCCCCAATTTCTTATTCATTCGGTTCCTGTACAAACTCCATTGATGCCGACTCAAGCTCATGCTGCCGCCACTTGGGTCCTTTCTGGCCACCCCTGGTGTGTGCCTTCCCTCCGGCCGCCCTTGCTGTGCCTGCCCCCGCCCTCGTCGACAGCCGCCTCGCCGCCGTTCGCTGTCCCCACGCAAGCCCGGTCGCGCCGGCCATGGCCGCCGTGGGCACGCCATCTCGGTCTTTCTCGCCGGTCGCCGAGCACACCACCGGATTCCCCGGACCCCGCCGCATCTCCTGCACCCCTCCGCCGTGCGCCTTTGCCTTCCGTTCGCCGGCGCGCCGACGAGCTCCGCCGCCGCCACTTGCGGGCCCTGCGCGCGCCGCCTCCGGCCATGCCGCTCCTTGCCGCCGTGCGCCCTCGCTTCCCCGTCGCGTTGCCATCCCGTTTTGATGTACGCCGTTGGTTGTCTTGGTCTCAGTCGCCGGCGTCAATGGAGGCCAGAGACAAGTGATTCTCTATTGCCATGGAAGAGCTGGAGGTTGAAGAAGCTAGTAGAGAATGACAGCCGGGCCCCACCAGTCATAGGCACAAGGAAAATCAGAAAATCAGCCAAAAAGAAGATTCCCGGAATATTCTTTCGTTTTTGATTTTTCAATCTGTGCAAACTTCAAACATTTATATCTTTGTCATCCAAACTCCGAATCAAGTGATTCAAATTGCTAAATTCATCTAAAATCATCCTCTATCTTCCAGTATTTTTATTATAATTTTTAGATTTTATTTATTTTCTGTTATTTTATTTGTTGTCTCGTTTTGCGCGTAGCCGAAGATTCCGCCGTCGTCATCGACAATCCAGAAGAACTTCAGTGTGACGATAACCTTGCGACCAGAGGAGGCAAGTCTCCTTGATGCACTTTGATCCTATGTTTTTAAAAGTCTTTTCGTGATTTTATCAATTGCATGGCTAATTTGAGTAAAAGTTATATTTAAATGGATAGGATGATTAGTTAATCCAATCTATTGTTAACTCCTTGCTAATTGTTGTTCATGCCTTTGTAACCCTAAGTTAATTCTTGTTATCATTTATATAATGATTTCCTTGACTAGAGCGGTAGATCAATGCTTAGGTGCAAAATTGATAAAACGCCTATTGGGAAAAATAAGTTAAAATTTGTTATGAAAGCGTATTTATAAAAATGGTAGCAATGTATTTGCTGCTGTATTTGCAAAATAAAATGAAAATAAAAATAATTTTGACTTGAGCGGATCGGTCCGATGGGCGGGTGCGGATGGAGCACTAACGTTTGGTTTTGCGCAAGTGCCACTCAAGTTGATTAAGGACCGACGCTTGTGATTGTCCATTCTAAGCAAAACAGTACAACCACATGTTCGAAATGGGTACGACCTGGCCGATTAATTTGTAGTAATTTAACTTAGACTCGCCGGATGGTTGGATGTGGGTGCCGGATGGAGGCAGAGTGGTTTATTCCCACACCTGCGAAGAGGGGCTTCGACGGGTGGATGGAACCTTCACGGTGAAACCTTAGCGGTCGAGTCGGATTAAATTGTTACATTGTAAAAGCCTTGTCATGATCGCTCGCCGACACACCAAAGGAAGTGTGTTAATTGCATGGCACCAAGGGTTGATCATGTCGTGTGGGTAAAGTGTACAAACTCGCAGAGTAAATAAACTATTCAATAGCCGTGCTCACGGCCAAGAGCGGGCAAAGAATGCTTTCATATTGGTAGAGTTGGTTTTAATTTTTGAAAACTGTGGATTTGGGAATTCAGGAGTGGTTAGAACTCTCGGATATTTATTGGCGGATTGAGCCAATCAGGTAGAGGGAACCTGTTTTGAACATGACGGATGGAGTCATGAGTTGGATTACCTTAATCTTTTAAATTGTGCGGATAGAGCCTGTATACTATGTGATAGTGGTTAGAACCATCGCTACAAATAATAATAAATTCATATGTTACAAATAATTGATAAAGTTGCTTTACATAAACTATACGTGTACTGTTTAATAAAAATTGCTTTATGCAAAAATGAACCATATAAGCCTTTCTTTGGAAAGCCCTGCATGTCATAATTTCCCAGACTTACGAAGTACGTTTGTACTCACGTGCTACAATTCAACCTCTTCAGAGCTGTTTGAAGATACCGCTGAGGGAGAAGAATTCTTCGCTTGTGGCTTTGAGGAGGGCGAGCCTGAAGAGTAGGTGTGCGTTCCCAGTCGTCTGCCTGTGGTGAATGAGTTGGCCTTTTTATTTGATGTCTTCCGCTATGTGGTGCTGCAGGTCTTCTGATCTGCGGTTGCAATAAGTGATCATATGATCAGTACTTCATTTTATTATCGTTTAATACAATGTTCTGGTTATGATTATCACTGCTTCACTGTGTGTACTAGCAACTGATCAGGGACTAGTACGGTTATACACAGGAGGTTCCGAATGGTAAATCTGGGGTCTCACACTCATAATGCCATTTGAGGAAAATATAAAGTTTGTAAATACCAATTTTAAAGAGATGCCACTTGAAATGTTCATTTTTTTATTGACACCTCAAATAAAGAATGCTTTTCAAATGATACTATTTAAAATAGATACCACTTGTAAAGATTATTTTGCATAAGGATACCACTTTTTGAGAAAAACCTTGATATTTGTTTCAAAAACAAGCTCATTTTCTCAAAGATAAGCACTATATATCAATTCAATGTCAACTTGATATTATGACATAGCCAAAAGGAGAGTCTTTTTCAAACACACAAAACTCGATTAAACAAGCTCCAAAAGGATCATAAGGTAAATCATAGAGCTAATATATTTAAACATCCTCAAGTTTTATTTTGGGAGGTTCTTTCCATTTTAATCCAATTTGAATACATGAAAACCACAAAGATTTCAATGAACTACAATTTCAGATTTTCAGATTTTGGCATTTCATTTAGGCTTCAAAAGAGGGCTGAAAAACTACTCAAATGAGGTCTAAAAAATCTGATAAAATTTGAAATAATAGACCAACTATTGAGGATGAATTCTTGGAAAGATGGTCCCCTCAAATTATGCTTTAATTTGAAGATACAAAAATCACAATTCAGCTCAAAATCATGCAAAAGTCTGAATTTTCAGCATTTGATCAAAGAGAGAAAAAGCCATAACTTTTTCAAATGAGTTTAAATTCTTTGAAATTATTCAGAAACATACTTTGTACTCCTAAGAAACTTTTCTAAAAAGAATTTTCCAAAAAGGAGCCTCCAATCAAAAGATATGCCAAATTTTGCTTTGTAGGCATGATTTTTACTTAAAGAGGAGAAAAGTCAAAAAATTTTCAAATAAAGTCCAAATAATTTGAAAATTTCCAAAAATGAACTTTGAACTATTTAGAAGGTTTCTCAAAAAGAATTGCCTTAAAAGCACATTTCATTCGAAAGATATGGCAGATTGCGCTTTGTAGGTATGAAAAGAAGTCGAATTTGCATCGAATGCCCAAAATGCAATCTGATTTGAAATTTATGGAGATTTGAACTTTCATAGTTTTGAATGAGTTAAAAATACTATTTAAAGTCAAGATACACAAAGAAATCCAATCGAAATAGCAAAACCCACAATATGCAAGAAAAGGTCGTTTTGGATCAATTGAAGGATTTTGGCGAATTTCAAATGGCTATAACTTTTGAATGGTTGGTCGATTGGAAAAACTTTGAACTAAAGAAATACTTAAAATGACCAACTCTACGAGTTTTGTATTGATCATTTTTTCAAAAACTCAATAGATTTTAACTTATAAAAATATTTCATTTAATCCAAAAATAAGATCATATAAGATCCATTTGAGGCCAAATTTGCTATTTTGTTCCTAAAATGGGAATTCTTGATCCGAAAGCATTGTAAAATGTTTAAAATGTATATTTGAGAGCTTTTATAAAGATTTTCACAAATATGGGTCTTTTAAACAAAAATTTTGACTTTTGACTAAAGAGACTCATATGAAGGATACGCATGCATATGGTTTTCAACATTATTCCAAAAAGTATCAAATGAAGTAAATGAGAAGATATTTGATTGGAATTGGTATGTATGAGTTTGAAATACTATTTTGAAACAAGATATTGCTAAGAATCTGGTCCAAGAGGTGAAACTCATAATGTGCTAGAATGTGACCAATATAGGTTAAGCATAGTTTTTGGGTGAGTTTCAAAATCAAATAACTTTTAATAGATTGGTCTTTTGGAAATCTTTTTGAATACAATAATTGTTAAGAATGATCAATTCTATGTTTTTCGTTTTGGAGCTATATTCAAAATTATTTTACAATTAATTCTATGAAAATTATAAATTTAGAGTCAAAACAAGATACTAGTAACTAGTTTTTAGGCTAAAAACATATTTTCTTTTGAAATTAGTTTTTGTAAAGCTAAAACCATTGAAAAACATTTTGAGAGCATTTGTATACATTTTTCAACTAGTTTTTCATAAGATTAGTAATAGTTACTAAGACTTTTCACTTTTGCTAAATGGCTTGATTTTGAAAGTATATTAGCACTTATATGAATATGGGCACACATAGGGATGTGATATACATGATTATGATTTAACACTCCCCATTAATGTACCACTTTCCAAACTTGCTCAAGATTGCAATCAATACAACTAGTAAGCATGAGAAAGAACATGAACAAGCAATTTAAATTGATTTTTCATGAATAATGCAATATAACCTACACAAGGTTATAAGCTATAAGAATCGATTTAAATACTTGTTGCCTGAGATGGCATTGGCTCGTGATTGGAAGCGATCATCCTAATGCTTGGCTCCATTTTGCAATTGATAAAGTCTTCATTCCCTTGAAGAAGCCAAGCGTCCAATGCATCTCCAAATGCCTATAAATCTTTTAGGCACTTTTTGGTACCCAATTTTTGTTGGGTCCACGAATGTTAGTCACAAGAGATTTAGGAACCCAAATGGCCCTAACATTAATAGTCTTAGGTGAACTAACATGACTAGCAGTGGATTTGCGATTGTTATTACCCCTAAGCGATTTATCGGCATTGAATTGAGGAGACTTAGGGGTTTTAGCACTTTTAACAAATCCATTCCTAGTTTGATCCTTTCTAATCACATAATAATTATTATAATGAGGACGCTTAGAGGATCTAGCATTTCTAGCAAATGTTTTGCTATCATTATTTTTTCTAAGCACATAATTTACATGATTCTTTATAGTCTTAGGAAATCTAGCATTTTGAGCAAACACATTGCTATATTTATATCTCCTAAGCAAATGATTATCACTATTTTGAATAGTCTTAGGAGAATTGACAATCTTGGTAAACACATTGCCATTTTTGTCCTTCCTAAGCACATAATAATCATCATATATAATAGGCTTAGGAGAGATACCTTTGGGACAATCCTTACCGAAATATCCCTTTTCTTGACAATTGAAGCATGTCACGCTGTTTGACCCTCTCTTGATCTTCTTGATTTGCACATTGCCGGTTTGCCTCTTTGTTGATGTCCTAGACTTGACATCCTCTTGGTTTGGGCACACCGAGACGTAGTGACCCTTCTCATAACATCCAATGCACTTGATGTTCTTTATGTGTCTTGCATTGTGCCTTGTCTTGCTATTCACTTTCTTCTTGGGGATATAGCTGATTCCTCTCTAATCGTGCAAGACCCGTTGTTTACTTAGAATGTTGTCGAGGGTGGCCTTCCCTTTATAATACTTTTCTAAGTCACTTCTCAATTTAGTGACAATTTCATTAGAGCAACAAGGCATATCAATTAAATCCTCACAAGAGGTGGACATTTCTATTTTAGATGAAATGCAAGAATTATTATTTAAGCATGGCATATCATCTATTAAATCACACGTTATGCCTATGTCCACCCTAGGCTTAATGGTTTCCTTGAGAAGGAGAGATTCATGATTTTCTTTAAGCACATTATAATCATTTTGAAGTGATTCATGTTCAAGCTTCAAAATCTTATATTTTGCTTTCTCCTTCCCAAGAAATTCATTGAGCTCCTCTACCAAATTCATTAAATCATCATATGAGGGCTCTTCGTCATCACATACCTCATTTTTACCTTTAGCCATGAAGCAACGAATTCGCAATGGAAGTGAATCTTCATCGTCGCTTGAGGCAGAGGTCGAGGTCGATGGAGATGTCAGTTCTTCATCACTTGATGTAGGGTTGAAGAATCATCAACCGACATCTCTTACTTAATGCAATCCTCAATTGATGTGAATGGTTTAAATAGTTCATGAAACTTTATCCACATTTCATGAGCGCTCTTGAGATTGCATATTTTATTAAATACATCTACACTCACAACGCTAAATAAAACATTAGTAGCTTGAGCGTCGAGATGTAGGCATTTCTCTTCTCCTTTAGTTGGAACAATTTCGTTCAACCGAAGAGAAAAGCCCACACCTACGATCCACCATATTTGGGGGCTCGTGGATTTAAAATGAGAAATCATGAATAATTTCCGTGAAGCATAATTTGAGCCATCAAAAATATGTGAATCGGTGTAGTGCACTAATCCGCTAGTCGCCATCCTTTACTCTCTAGACGGTTAAATCTAATAAAATGAGAGACCAAGCTCTGATACCACTTGTAAGATCGAGGATGCGCCTAGAGGCGGGTGAATAGGCGTTTTACAAAATTAATCGCTCTCTAAAATAACTCGCTCTAATCAACCCCTAAGTCAAAACCTAATCAATGATAATGCGGAAGTGATAAACTAGGTTTTGATAATTAAGGCCTAAATCAACAAGGCTCACTAGTGCACTAACTAAATTTTGTCTCTACACAATAATTGCTAGATTGAACAAACAAGTTAAACTAAGCAATTCTATCTCAATTAAGTAATCAATAATATAGCAATAATGTAAATGCTTGAATGTAAATGAGACAAGAGACACGATACTTTTTACCGAGGTGTTCGGGGACTTGCCGGTCTCCCCTAATCCGCGTTGAGGCTAGCCCAAACCACTTTGGACCGGCTCCACGAATTGAGCACCCGCCTCGATTCCACTAGTGGTTACTCTTTCCCGCTCCGGGTAGGCGAACACCGACCTTCACAACTTGCCGGGGCTTCCCACAACCTTCATTGAGAAGCTCACTGCGCATGACGTCTCCACGCCGTCTAGGTGTCGGCAAACACCAAGAGTAACAAGCCAAGCTTTCCCGCTTGGACTTCACCTAGTGCAACACATGCACTCCGGTGATCACCAAGTGCAACACATGCACAATGGCTCCCTCAAGTGCAACACATGCACAAGAGACTCTCAATCCACTTCCAAATTGCAACACATGCAATTAGGACTCACTCTTAGCTGAAGAGACAAATAGAAGAGGCCAATACAAGCACACAACCTTTACAAACACCCAAATGCTCCAACCACTCTCAAATGTCAGCCCCAAGACTCCTTCTATAGTCTCCCTAAAGAAAACTAGTCTTTGGAGGGCAAATGGGGCAAAAGCGCAGTCAATCCGGTGCTACCGCCCTACTAGGGCCGGTAGCA
Organism: Guadua angustifolia; assembly: GCA_036346375.1. Taxonomy (NCBI): domain Eukaryota; kingdom Viridiplantae; phylum Streptophyta; class Magnoliopsida; order Poales; family Poaceae; genus Guadua; species Guadua angustifolia. The sequence continues at coordinate 38,522,996 of CM070507.1, forward strand.
CCGGCCTTTAGGCCAACGGTCACATTCGTGCATTAAAAACATCAAAAACTAGCCGTTGCTACAGTACCCCGGTGCTACCGCCCATCTACGACCGGTAGCATCGGCCATTTAAACCAAAAAACACTTCTCTAGAGTTTTTACACCGCCTCTGGGCGGGTAGTACCGCCAGGCGGTGCTCGCTTATCTAGGGCCAAGAGCAATCACTGCTACTGCCCATGTAGGAGCAAGTGCTACCACTGGTTCAGCCACGAAAAAGCTCATAACTTTTTACTCCGAACTCCGATTTAGGTGATTTTTGATTCTATGCGAAGCTTATCATAAGGGCTATAATCTCCACCCATTTTCAAGATTTAAGCAACCATAGATATTTTTAAATATCACCAAAACCAACTTCTAATGTAGTCATTCAAGTCTAAAATCTAATTTTTCGAAATCTCTCACATAGACTTGATCAAGGACATGACTACAAGCTAGCAAGAGTCAATAAGATCAAATCTTGAGCCATGTGATGATCACCTCATGATCAAAACTATTTTGCAAAACACATTTGCAAATTCTAATCATATGCTCCAAAATTCAAATGAACACCAATATTTTGCAAAACACATTTGCAAATAATCCGAAAAGTTATAAGATCAATCCTCTAGCCATGTAAGGATCAACACATGATCCCAACACTTTGCAAAACACATTTGCAAATGCTAACACATGCTTTAGGACTGAAACCCATAACCTCTAGCATATTTGCAAACCACATTTGTAAATAACAAATCAACATTTTGCAAAAACACATTTTGCAAAACAACATCAAGCATGAGCTACGACTATTTGCAAAACACATTCGCAAATATTCGCTCCATGCAACAACCAAATCAAGAGAGAGTGAGCTAGAGTGAACCGGATTGTGTTCATCAACACATGATGAAGATCAAGCTATAAGACTCGACCCCTCTTAATAGTACGGCACCTAACTAGCAATCCGGTCTTCCATCAAAACACCGAGACCACCAAAGACTAGGAAAACATCCTTAGCCCTAGCTAGTTACCTTTGCTTCGGCAATCCATTTGGAGCTTTTATGATTTTCAATCATCTTCTCTCCATGATCAAATAAATTCTTCTTCTTGTTCATCTACACATGATGAACCTTCTCTAGCCCTTCTCTTCACTTCGGGATCTTCTCTTGAAGCTCATCAACACATGATGACTTTTCGTTCCCGATTCTTTCTCTTCTCGGACTCAACCTACTTCACAACTCATGGAAAAGGTTAGTCCAACAAACACTGATTGCCTCAATCATCACTTGCACTCTATTAACACATAATGGATGCCTCTACGATCGATTGAGCACAACCAAAATCAATTTGAATGATTAAAAGATGTCTTGAGTACTTTGATGCAACTAATGCTTCATTATACTCAAGAACTTTCTGCTTGCCCTTAATCAACAAAGAGACACCATCAACACATGATGAAATGTTCTTTAGTTGATTGAAAGATAACCGAACTCAATTTAAACTTAATTTAAATTGATATGTGTATATATAACTACACAAGTTTCATATACTCAATATGATGGAATGTAATGATCCAAATATTATGTGAAGTGGTGGAAAGGGATCAATACATTGTAAACCATCAACTATAGAATAAACTCCATTAAATATGTGCATATAAATAATTGAACTTGGAATCAATATGCACATAATCAATCTTAGATAGCATTTGAGTTTATCCCATATTAACATGAGTATACTACAACTACACAAGTTACATATACTCAAAGGATTGTTTCAAAGTTTTGATCCTATATGTTGTTTGGAAAGAGGATATGGATCAATACTATTGAAACATCAAGTTAAATTATTAACTCCCCCTAGATGTGTGCATTCATGTATATATAGATTTGGAAACATAATGCACATATTTAAAACGAGGCAATGGAAGAGTTCATCTTTTAATTTGAATCCTAAGTATGCATTAAGATATTATAAAATGAATACGAGTGTATACCTTGAGTTTTTCATTTTTCAATGAGACTTTGATATTTCCATCTTTTTCATCCAAAAGAGACTAATAAGGTTAAGCTCAACAAAGGAGTTAGTCTCATAAAAAGATTTGTCATTAATTAATAATTGAGACTAATCAATATTATGATTGTCAAAAGAGTTAGTCTCAATATTAGATTTGTCATTAACACCAAAACCAACTTAATGGAGTTTGAACTTTCATCGGTCCACGGGCCAAGGGAGTCCCGAGATTGGATTTTGGGGAAGGCCCATGGGATCCCCGCTCGCAGCCGGAAGTAAAGACATCCGACCACGGGGTCTTTCCCAGAGCGGAAGAGATTGAAGAAACGAAAGAAGAGCGAGGGGGTGGGAAGGATTCCAAGGAACCCCTCGCACAGGTGAGAGAAGATAGAAAGGAGAAGGACGGAATTGGGCACCAGGTTGATGAGCTCTATCTCGCAATGGGCAAGGACTGCTGCCATGAAGTCGCTCTCCGGTGTCCGCAGGCCGAAGAGCGCATAATGCTCGGTGCAGACGAGCTCGTCGTTCCTGGGATGTGGCTCGGTCTCGCCGTCTGGCAGCCGCCACATCATGGGTCGAGCGAGCCCTGCACTCGAAGTTCCTTCATCCTCGCCAACGACATGGAGCTTCTTCGAGTTTTGCCATGGTGATTACTTTCGGTCTTGGTCGAGGAAGGAGAGTTGTACGAGCAAAAGGCTAAGGGCAAGAAGCGCAAAGAAGTCGGGAGCTTTTCGGAGGTCGCAGAAGGTTTGGGCTTATAGGCCCGGATCGTCGCCTCAAAAGGTGGGCCGATGGCGGTTTGACAGGTGCAATTAAAGATCGGGCGGCGGCTTTGAGGTGTTGCTGGCGCTTCCTCTAACCGATCGAGACCGTACCAGTACCGTGAAGTCCAAGGGGTGCCAAGTGTCTTGGAGCCGAAGCTTTTTCTGGAGGTCTCCGCCCGACCTCGACCTCAGGCTCGAAAGTTCCAGAAATCAGTCCCTTTGTCTGCGTGGAGGCTCGAGGTTGGCCCGTGTTCCTGCCACAACCTTGAGCCTCGGGGGCTAGCTGTCGGGGACTGAGTAAACTCTGACAAAATCAACGCGCGGTCAACAGGATCCCCAGCTTGAGGCAATACAGCAGGGGGCTTCGACCACGACCTAGGCGGCGCTGAGTCCCCCCGACCTCGAGCTTAGGCAGTGGATGATTCTGTCTCCGCACCTCGACCTTGGCTCGAGGGCGTGCGCTTACTCGGCGGTTACCAAGACCAAAGATCTCGGAGTTAATGCGGACGTGGGCGGCAGATCCGGGACGGTTGCAGCACGACTTCAATGCACGACATGCACGCCCTCGAATCTCTCCTGGCCGTTCCTGGCAACGGCTAGGGTATAAAATCCCTTGAAGCAGTGTGACGAGATAGGCCATCGGCAGACTAGCAATAGACCATTAGACACACAAAGAACACTCAAGCTCGAGCTGTAATAGACTCCCTGTGCTCACGGCTAGTGAATTCCTCCGCCTCAGGAGAAGACTGGAGTAGGGCTATTACCTTCACAGGGGCTCGAACTAGTATAATCCGCTGTCTTCTGCTCATTGACGCCTCGTCTCGATCAACGTCCGATCCTTCATTAAGCGCTGCGCTTTTTGGGTTCCCTGTTTACACTAACCCCCATTTCCATATTTGCGGTTAGACGATCCCGATCGTCGACGATAACATATCTCAACAAACAAGTAAATAAATCAAATTGTAAACAAATATTTTATGTTAAGTCTCGCCCAATATGAATATAAATAAAGCATCTTTCGGTAGTATACTTGAATGTGTCGCATAGCATCTTCAGTCAGTAAGCAACTAAATTGTTTTTTTAACTAAATCCAACAAGCCACGTTTATCTCAAATTTTTCCACTGTAATTTCATCATGATTAGTGGCGAAGCGAGCAAAAAGATTTTCTTGTGCTGCACAAATACACTAACTAAGCTTTCGATTTTGATCATCCAACTTCTTCTTTTTCTTATGTTTCTTCAATGTTTTAATCAAGAGATTAGTACCAGGACTATCTTCTAAATATTTTCGATTTTCTTCACTAAATATAAACAAATAAATTGTGAAAATTAAATACTGGAGCTCAACAGAATTCCAAACAAATATCTAAAACAATGCTAAAATTCATCTTTGCATAGCAGCATCCCTCTTTGAAAATTAAGTACTACGCATCTCCAACAGTAACCAAATCTATCCAGATCCTGACCCCAAACCACCAGCCAATCTTTTAACCAATGACCCTGGACGACCAATCAAGCAAAGCCTAAGTACAAAACGGACATTTCGAAAAGCCTCGCCGCACTCAACCAATTCGTGCCGTCCGTCCAAGCGAATTTTACAAGATAGGACGATTACGCGAACTATGCTGCACGCTAGTTATAAAAACACCGAAAGGCAAATAGGCATATCATTATTTTGCAAAGAGTTGCATCAATCGACATTACAAACGTGTTTGCAGCTATGGAATAAAGCTTGAGCTATGCGTATGATCACCTCGTGCTAATTTGTAAAGCCATTACTACAGAACGGCACATCAGAATCGGTTCTTTTTTAGCATTAGAATCGGTTCTAGTGGCGATACGATGTCCTTAAATAGTGATGAGGTGGAGCTATCAGAATCGGTTTTGACCCGATCGTGATAAAATGTCATCAGAATCGGTTCTTTAAGGAAGTGATTCGATGACACCTCATCGTAATCACTTCCCTTAAAGAACCGATTCTGATGAGGGGGTCATCAGAATCACTTCCCTTAAAGAACCGATTCTGATGAGGGGGTCATCAGAATCACTTCCCTTAAAGAACCGATTCTGATGACCCATTGGGGTGTGCCATTTTTGCAAATTCTCCAAAAAAAGCACAGATTAAATTCTCAATACAGAATGCACAATATATATCATCACATTCACGTAATGTAACACAGGATGCATATATCACATTCACGTAACGTAAAACTTTAATTACAACACATATATATCATAGTCGCTCACAATATACATCTAAAAATGCTTGACAATCAAGACATGGACTTCCTCGATACATATCAAATTGATATATATTATTAATATTGTTCACATATGGACTAGTAGGATGCTTCGTGATCTCTAAACCTGCCATCCTCTCGATATAACTTCTAACCAAGACCATCGCATAAGTAGTCTCGTAAATTGTTGAGTGCTTTGTTGTCTAAACTCTTTCGGGGATATTGATCTTTCGCAAAATAGAAATGGTCAGTATTAATTTCAGTTTCAAAATTTCTATGTAAAAGGCTAAGTATATTATTATGCATGTACATATACCTTAGGAAATGGTGTGAGTTGCCGACCACGATGAGCATGTATCGCATGACATAGAAGCCGAATGGTCACCGCTGTTCTGTTGATGGCACTGCGAAGAAAGAAAAGAAATTCAGCCCACGAAGATTAGATGTCAAAAAATTAATCATATATATGCTAGGCACTTGTACCTTAAATCGCTTATATTTGCAGTTGTCTTGCCTTTTTTGTCGCCGTATGCCCTCCTTCATCGACATAGTCCGAGAAACCCTACATACATTGGAGAGCACCATTGAGTCAAAAAATAAACGAGTTAAATTCCTCGATGTGTTAGGTTTCAATAATGCGCTACTTACGCAAAGGAGGCTTGATCGCAGATGCCATCGGTCTCTTCTCGATCGAAAGTTAAATATGTAGATCGTGTTTTCACTCGGAACGAGGACAAGTAGAACCCAATGGTTGCTTATTAAATAAAATGTAGTGCAAGGAAATAAGTTCACATACGGTTTTAAGTGCGTATAAGTAATTGAATCGAAAAGTACTACTTACTCGTCGTACGGCAATACAATGAAGTCCTTCTTCGACTCGATTTTGCAATACCTCCTTGATGTAGCTAGCAACGAACCCGGTTGAAGCCTAGCCATGATCGCAGACACAAGCTCGGGTCGACAAACCCAACTTCGTAGATTCGTCATGGCTCGTTGTCTCATTATCCCGCAACTCGTGTTGAATGTGAAAACATAATGCAAAATCCTATAAAAGTCATGAGCGCAAGCTATATGGTGTGATACTCACAGCGTCCATGATCGTAAAGTAGAAATATCGACGGCTTTCATTTGGTACACACGAATAGATCCTCAAATCGACGGAATGTTCCATTCTCCTCATGGTGAAAATGTACCATTTTATACTTCAAGTTGAAGTCGACTCGACGCTCTTCCCCTTCACCTTATCAAGGTACCATCCATGGAGGAGGCGAGTCCACTTGCCTAGCTCATTGGCCATGCGATGCAATCGGGGCTTTCCATGCTCAGAGGTCTTATAATCATACAGGTGCCTATGGCTGTGGCCGACTCTTCTTTTGGGCAAGGAGTCTCCGAGGTCGGGCAAGGGGCTTTTCAGTACCTTAAGGGGCGCCTGGGCTCTGCTGCCTTTGCCCTCTTGGCGAAGGAGTCTTGAGGCCTCTTGTGGTTGTACGGAGTCTTAGAGGCCTCCTATGGTTCTACGGAGCAGAGCAGGAGGAGGCGCAAGCGCAGGAGCAAGAGCAGGAGTGCACAGGAGCAAAGCGGTGTAGCAGAGCAGATCAAAGCAGGAGCAGGAGCAGACGGAGGAGCAGGAGCAGATCAAGCGCAGGAGAGGAGGGAGCGAGCAAGTGTGAAGAACCTACGAAGCACGATATATTTAACTTATCGCAGAGTACCGAATGGTAGAGAAGACATGGAGGGACTTTTTACCTTGACCAAGACGACACCCGTGGGCCACTTGATGAACGACATGCGTGCTTGCCCGAGAGTGGTGATATCTTCGTGGGGGGAAATCGAGCACATGTGATAAGAAGTTCGTGGACGAGTCCACCTGCACCTCATGTAGCCCTTCCCCACAGTCGACCATGCACAAGAATGTCGGTCTCGTTGCATGGAAATGCAACCCCGCGTGCAGCCTCGATGGGAAATCCATCCTCCGTCATGATGGTGAGCTGGCACTTCGCAGGCACCTGCAAGAAGTGTACAACTTGAGGAAAAACATTGTGGGAGTTACACTCGTAGCTTTAACTCAGGAAAAATTAATTATTACCTTCAGCTGGGGACCGGTCTTATTATTTTTGGAACCGCAGCTGCTAGGTCGGGGCACAGACTTCTCTATGAAAGTCGAGGGCATCCGCTCGACTGGGAAATCATCGCCATCATCTCGGCCCTCAGCGATCCTCACGTGCCATCATCTCCCCTCTTATCTCCTCCTCACGTCGTGTCATCTCCCCCCTCATCTCCTCCTTAATCTCCTCCCTCAGCTGCTCCCTTAGTGTGTCCTTGAGGCGCTCCTCACGTGCCTGCCATGACCTTGATACGGCACTCGCAGCGTCATCTTGAAAGTAGGACTTCTTCGTGTGTCCCGCCCCTACGGCAAGCACCCGCCCCTTATGGTCGGACTTCCCGATCGCAGACGACAGGATGTCCTGCGACCCTTGGCTCAGGAAGGTCCCCTGTTCTTTTCATTGGCTTACCTCTTCTGTAATAAGCTTAGCACTAATTAGATTTGAAATACAACAAGTTGGGTCAATTGTATTGTACTAAGTTAGATGTCTTACGATGGTAGAGACGACTTGAGCGGTAGCAGGGTTTGCAACTACAAGCTGCCCGTCAGGGGTTTTCTTTGTCCTCGCTAATACCCAGTTGCGTGCCCGCTCCTCAGATATGTGGGAGTAAGGCATCACCGTCCCGGAGTGAGCGCACTCCTCGGCTTGTCGCGCCCACTCTGCCTTCTTCCCCTCATAGCCGCCTGTACCGAGGTGGTGCGGGTGCGTGTTAAGCCTCCGACAGCGGTGTTCCTATCTCTCAATCAACTGCCTCAGCGCATTCTTCATCCTCGTGAACTCCGCCCAAACATCGTGGGTCACAAATGGATACTTCTCGAATGGTGTACGGCCTTTCAAAGACGCATCGGCAGGCATAAGGGTCTTGAAGTGCCTCAAGGCCACACCCATCCTATTCAAGGCGCACTGCCTCATTGTGGGTTCATCGTCCTCCTCTATAATCCATTTACTTTTAACCTCGCCCCACAACCGATTCTTCCGCCGGTGCTAACTTCCTTTCTCCAATCCTTAATTGTTATGGGCACTCTCCTCACCAATTGGCCAATAAATGACCAGTATCGCCCCATGTACTTAGGAGGGCCCGCAGACCCAGTGGCATTGAAGCGGAGAACTCCGCGGCGTTCTCCTCAGAGCCCCTTTGTTTGGTCCTCGGTCTTCCTCACCTTACTCGCCCTTGAGTAATTGGAACCATGCTCGCCCCTCAAGAAGACTCTTCTACTGTCATGCATGACGAGCCGATGCTCTCTAGTTGCGACATTTTGAGTTTTCTTATCTGATAAGGTCATATGTGTGACATGAGAGAAAGCAATTTGAAGCTACTATATGCACTTGACAATAAATCTTGATAAGGAGTTGGAATGATAACTCCTAATCTCTAAATTCGAACGGATACATGTGGGTTACGCAACTTAAATTCTAACCTCTGCTCAGATAAAAAAACAAAAGCTCATTCCATATGACAAGTGAATTTAGCACTAGCAGATGTTTACTTACACCAACAAGTTTCAGATTTCACAACATCAACAGAGAATATGAGCATTAATGTACTAATGCAAGAATAGCAACACAAGAAGGTCAAGTTAGTAGGTGACATAACATGCAATATCTGTTGACCAACTAAATACGTACCAACGATAACCCCTAATCTCTAAATAGGTTTGGTCCTAATCCCATTCGATATGTGGTTCGGGCAAGTTCTAAGTTATTGTACAACTTCGGAGAAAATTTTGGAAGATCTTCACTGTTCTCCGGATACACGCCTCGACAACAGTCAAGAGGGTGTGTATCCGGAGAACACCAGGAAACGCTATCAAATCAACTCGGTTGTACAACATAGCTCAGAATTTGCCCGAACCACATATCCTCGAATCGCCCAAAAACGTGGACAATTCGAGATCGCCACTTATAAATATGCTATTCCAAAGATATTTATAAATAAGCACTCGAACGGGAGACGAGGTTACGCAACCTAAACTCTAACATATGCCGAGATAAAAACAAAAGTAATATGTTGAAAGTAAACACATGTCTAAACAAAAGTAATATGCTAAAAGTGAATATTACCAAGAAGCAAGAACTAAAGAAAATGACAAAGGATGTAAGATGTAACAAAGAAACTCAAGGTCATACACATGAACATGTACAAGACCATGAATAAATCAACTAACATAGAGCTCAAGTTGATTATTAGAGTGTTCTCAGATGTTGGGTTGCCTTAAGAGGCCCTCCTCGCCACAATAGATGAGAAACAGATAGATTTATGACAACCTTTCCACAATTTCAATTCAATACTTGACAGGTTTTAAGTTAATCAAATGTCGGGTTGCCTTAAGAGGCCCTCCTCGCCACAATAGACGAGAAACAGATAGATTTGTGACAACCTTTCCACAATTTCAATTCAATACTTGACAGGTTTTAAGTTAATCAAATGTCACCAAACATGCACAGTTCAGAATCACTTCAACTACTTTATCGATAGAAATTAGCCCTCGCAATCTCATCGAATCATCATAGAATGAACACTTGAATGAACTGAATTGAGACAAAGCAATTAACAGCAATATAGCAGTGAATATTACCAGTAAGCAAGAACTAAAGAAAATGACAGTGAGCAAATTCCTGAATGAGCATTTCACTGTGAATGACAATTACACTAACCAAGTATATCACAATTATATATATATATATATATACCAGACTGTCAAGTTTGTTGTCACAAATCATCTATTCCAGTCCCAGATATCCTCACGTAACACTTAAGCCCTCATGCAAGGTCCCCAAGTCAAACACATAGATCGCCCTTTGCATTCACTTAAAAGAATAAGGCATGTATATAAAATACTTACGGGACAATGGCGAAACGAAATGCAAACGGCTAGGAGAGGTCGGCGACAGTTAAGATGGCGGCGGCGGTGATGTTTTGATCATCACAGCCGCGCGAAGCGAGCCGAGGTACCACCTCGAGCGAAGCAGGCGGGCGGCGTCGGCGTCGAAGGGCACCGGGAGTGGGGCGTCGGCGTCGGGTGGTGTGGGGGTGGCGTGAGGCGCCTCGGCGACGGCGACGGGCGGAGGCGTCCTCGGCGTCGGCGACAAGGGAGGCGGAGGCGGGCGGCGCAGCACTCGGGCGGCTAGGGTTAAGCGTGGAGGAGAAGGGCAGCGAATGGTTATGGGCAGGGTTTAAGAATTGCGTTAGTCATTAGTATCACTCTTTTAAGAAAACCGACATCGATGCTTAATCATTAGTATCACTCTTTCGTAAAACCGACATCGATGCTTCACCATTAGTATCACTTTTTAATAAAACCGACATCGATGCTTTATCATCACTTTTCTAATAGAACCCCGATGTTAGTCATTAGTATCACTTTTTAATAAAATCGATCATCGATACTTTATCATTAGTATCACTCTTTTAAGAAAACCGACATCGATGCTTAATCATTAGTATCACTCTTTTCGTAAAACCGACATCGATGCTTAACCATTAGTATCACTTTTTAATAAAACCGATATCGATGCTTTATCATCACTTTTATAATAGAACCCGATGTTAGTCATTAGTATCACTTTTTAATAAAACCGATATCGATGCTTTATTATTAGTATCACTCTTTTAAGAAAACCGACATCGATGCTTCATCATTAGTATCACTCTTTTAATAAAACCGACATCGATGCTTGATCATCACTTTTCTAATAGAACAACGATGTTAGTCGTCAAGATTACTTTTTTAATAAAACCGATAATCGATGTAGTTTATTGCACTATTCCTTTTCGCACATCGCAAGTTCTGAATTTTCAGCATTTCATCAAAGAGAGAAAATGCCATAACTTTGTCATACATTGTTGAAATTATTAGAAATTTTGCAGAACATATTTCGTGATACCGCAAAACTTTTCATAAAATAATTTTTGGAAAAAGCGACCTCATTCAAGAAATATGCCAAAATTCATTTCAGAGACATGATTTGTGCGTAAAGCGTAGAAAAGTCAAAACTTTTTCAAATTAATCTGGAATTGTACGAAAATTTCCAGAAATGAACTTTCGACTATTTACAAGCTTTCCCAACAATAATTTCATCAAATGGAATTTTCTTTCACAAATTATGGTACAAAGTGCAGGCATAAAGAGAAATTGCATGCATTTCCATCGATGCCTCCAAACAGCAATTAATCACCTTGGATTTACAATACTATTTTACATACATTATAATAGTTCATTTATTTACAATATTGCCCTTCATGATGATCTACTCGCATGTAATTGGCTCCATGTGTGTCATCATCCCCGCTAAGACAAGCCCAATCTGCAAATGAAGGTATCTCATCGAATTGGTTATACTCTTCTTCATCTACAACATCTTCAACTCCTACGATCCGTCTCTTGCCATGAAGAACGACGTGCAACCTTGATTGGCCGGATCGCGCACGTAAAAGACTTGAGTTGCTTGCTTCAAGGACAAACGGATCATCTTTGTAGGCGAGTCTCATCGAGATCCACAATAGTAAAGCCTCTCTTGTCGACCTTCACTCCATGTGGAAGTCGTACTCCACTTACAACGGAACAATGGAACTTGGTATATTCCGTAATCGAGCTCCCAAATTTCTTCGATCATCCCATAGTAGGAGTTCATTGCGGTTGGGGAGACTGCTGAAAGTGATGATCATCGAGAAAGCATTTATACTCACACCCATTTTGGACAATACTCTTGGCATCTTGACTCTCAAAGGTAAAAGGTGTAACCATTAATATCGCACCTCGCCATGTCTCAGACATTAAATCTTGGTCCGTCACCAACCATTTTACATTCTCGATAAAGGAGACCTCCGCTTTTCTTTGAACCATGTGAGGAATCGATCATTGTGTTCTTGTGCGATGGAAAGCCCATCCATTTGTGGATTCTCTTCTCGTAATATCAACTTATGCTGCTCGATGTATGGATGAACCTGCGCTATTCGCAAGATCGTGAAATGCGCCTTGCAATACATATCAAACCTCTGACTCATTAGTTTGGACCCAACGGTTCCTTTACCAAAGAAGTCTCCCTCATGACGAGATACAGAACACCGATTGCTTGTCTTTACCCGTAGTCCACGAAAACTCAATAACCTCTTCACCCCATAACCTTCAACAATACTACCCTCGGACTTCGACCGATTCCTCACGTCGACTTTAATATACCCATGTACCTCTCGAACGGATACATGTAACGAGGAAAGCGGGTCCACATATCTTAATCTCTCGACAAGGTGAACAACAAGGTGGACCATTACGCCAAAGAACGCGATGGGAAATGCATCTCAAGGTGACATGAGTCCGCACCACCTCACTCTGTAAGTTGTCTAGTACATCGGGTCAATAACTTTGCAGAGATCGCATTGAAGAAATAACACAACTTTGTGATTGCCAACCGGACATCCTCTCGGGAGAATATTTCGATTGCAACCGGGAGTATTTGGGTCATCAAGACATGGCAATCATGGGACTTCATGCCAACAACTTCAAATCATCCATAGACACAAGCTTCCTAATGTTCGGAGTAGCCGATGGAACTTTAATACTTTGGAGACATTTGCGAGATCTTCTTTCTCCTTCTTGGACAGGTGTAGTATGCAGAGGGATGTACGGACCTTTTCCATCCTCCTCTATCACCGCAAGTCTGGGCTCGATTCCCATGTAGGCCATGTCGCGACGAGCATTGACACCATCTTTGGTCTTCCCGGTATGTTCAAGCAGATGCCAACCAAGTTGTCGCAGATATTCTTCTCAACATGCATGACATCAATACAATGCCGACATCTAACTCCTTCCAAGACGGTAAGTCCCGAATATTGACCTCTTCTTCCAAATGGTCCTAAGACTAACAGATTTATGGCTCTTTCCGATCGAACATCGATATCCTCTACACGTGAATATACTTGGCTTCCACTCATAGGTCATGTGTGCGAACGGACTTCCTCTTCCCATCAAATTTGTCATCCATCTTACTAGATCGATGACTTCGAGGTAGAAACCTCACGGTGACCCATATACACGCTTTTCTTGGAATTCGACGACCATAGACTCTCGCCTCTTCACAAATAGGACACGCTTTGGCTCCTTTCAGATCAGAACTCGCCAAATTACCAAGGGCCGGGAAATCATTTATGGTGCAAAATACCATAGCCCGTAGGGTGAAATGCTCTCTTTTGTACGCATCCCACACGACGACCCCCTCATTCCACAATTTTACCAAATCCTCGATCAATGGTGCAAGGTACACATCAATATCATTTCTCGGCTGTTTGGGTCCCGAGATTAGTAATGACATCATGATATACTTTCGCTTCATGCACAGCCAAGGAGGGAGGTTGTAGATACACAATGAATCGGCGTGTCTTTGATTTAGTGCTCATGTTACCAAACGGATTCATTCCGTTGGTACTCAACCCAAATCTTATGTTCCTCATTTCGGCACCAAACTCCTCATGTTTCCAATCGATGTTTCTCCATTGAGCCGAATCAGCAGGGTGTCTCAGCTTGCCATATTCCTTTCGAGACTCGTAATGCCAACGCAACAATTTTGCCTCTCTCGGATTTGCAAACAACCGCTCCAGACGGGGAATGTTGGGCAAGTACCACAATACCTTGGCCGGTGCACCTTTAGTGATGACCTTTTCACCGTCGTTGCCCCGGCTCTTACACTTCTTGTCGTTACGCTTCTCCTTTTGTTTGTACCGGGCACACCGCAAACCGGACAAACGTGCACTCGATGTGCGTTACGGACAAGATGCAATCATTCGGACATGCATGTATCCTTTCTATTTCCATTCCCATGGGACATAGTAGCTTCTTCACTTCATAAATGCTTGTTGGCAACTCGCTTCTCCTCAAGCAGATCCGATAGAAGAACTAGTAGTGCATTGAAACTTGTATCCGTCCAACGGTGTTTTGCCTTCGATTCAACAATGCAAGGACCGAACCCAACCTGGTGTATTCCGCTTTGCAACTTGTGAACAGCGGTTTGGCATAAATCTTCTATCAAGCTTTTAAACTTTTCAAACTCTCTTTCCGTAATTACCCTCCACATCCCGCAACATTTGCTCCAAATTATCCTCCTCAAACATATCAGTCGCAACTCGTCATCCGGTTCCACCGTATCTTCGTTGCATATCGAGTGGTACTACCGCCTCCCCGTGATGGATCCAACATGTGTAATTCCTCACGGCCACGTCGAATCGTGGTCCTCAATTTGAGATGAGTTGTTAAATCTCCTCGATTGGTGCAATCAATGCAAGGACAATATATGAAGTTTACACCCTCCTCACCATGTCGCTCTTCGCAATTTTTGAACTCCTTAATACCCTCTCAAATTCAGCACTCACACGGCTTTTCCGATACATCCATTCCTCACGGTCCATCTGCAATTAAATTTCGCACAATAAATTAAGGAAAAACTGGAGCGACAACTAGCTATAGCTATTTTAAATATTGAGGAAACTGATGAAGAATTGGGTGCTGTTACACTTGGGAGTAGTGCTATCCATTCTCGCCAGTGTTAAGTCAAGCACAATTATTCCACCAAATATTCCTCGTCATTCAGCAAATATTGTGCATGTTCTCGCTATCATTCAGCAAATATTGTGCAAAGACACTTCGGATGTTGCCGATTGGCAAATATTGTGCCGACCTTGGTAATTCATTGGAAGAGGTGATCGTGCTCGGTGATGCTTCATCCGCAAATACAGAGCATGGTAAGACTGCTCGAACAGAACAAAGTTGAGATTCCTAATAATTCTCCTCCGTAGTGATGCAAGTATGGCGGATAATGCAATTGTTGAAAATCACCGAGATTTTCCAAGTTGCACCTCTGGATGGTGATGATTGCTATATGTCATTAGAGAAGATCAAGAAATTGGTGGACCAATTTTTCAAGGTCTCTCACGTCAGACGCTTCAATTGTTATGTAAGAAGAATGGTATTCGTGCTAATATGTCCAATGTGGCCATGGAGAATGCTCTTAAATTGTTGGACAAGATCAATGGATGGGAGGAAATCAAATTGTTTCTACTGTCTGGACCTAAGGAGCGGGAGAGTCGATCAAGCGCAAGGATAGCAGCGATGGGGGATACTCATATAATGGATAAAGCTAAGAATTTGGTGGCCAAAAAGAATGCGTTGGAGCCACGTAATTCTCTGTCGTTTACTTCAATTCTAGATTCTACTATTATCTCTAGAATTGCCAATTTAGGTGTTTCTATGGGTAGAGACAATACAATTATTTCTTCTTCTGTTACCTCTATTAAAAACATCAAAGTTGATAGACTTAGGGTGTCGGCAAAAAGCTTTACCACTAGAAGTAAACACTCCTCACCTAAGATTAACCTGGTTGAGGAGGAAGAAGCTATTTTAGATACACAGCTTAACCATATCAGTGGAGATTTTTATGAGAATGTGTATGAGGTAGGTTTAGATCATATTTGTTGTGATCTAACTGCTGCTACCCGTAGGAAAAAATCTAACCTCAGGAAAATTAGCAAGGGGGATTCGGCATCAAAAAAACCAAAGACACCGTCAAAACTAAGTTTCAAATGAAAGGGATCTTCTGGAATAGCAGAGGTCTTGGAGACTTGGCTAAACATGTGTATTTGGGGGATATGGTTAAAGAGGAGCAAATAGATTTTATTGCTCTAATGGAAACAGGACGAAGTCAGTTTTCGAATGGGACCCTTAGAAAATTATGTGGTGGCAAAGAATTTATTTGGCACTGCATGGCACCGCATGGTCGGTCTGGGGGAATGCTCCTTGGGGTAGATCTTATGGTGTATGATGTTGGAGCCATTGTCGAAGGGAATTTTTATATAAAGTTTACACTTCAGAATAAAGATGATGGATTCAAATGGGCGCTAATTGCGGTATATGGCCCTGCACAACAAGAACATAAGGAGACATTCTTAATAGAGATGGCCCAGGTTTGCAACAAAGAATCTCTGCCATATATTATTGGTGGGGATTTTAATATTTTGCGTTGCTCTGATGATAAAAACAAGGGTAACTTTGTTACAAAATGGCCGGATCTTTTTAATATGGTTATTCAATCTCTAAGTCTCAAAGAGATTAATATGTCTGGTCGCCAATATACTTGGGCGAGTAGTGGGGATAATCCAACGCTTGAAAAATTAGACAGGGTGTTGGTTTCTACTGAGTGGGAGCAAAAATTTCCACTCACTAGGGTGCATGCTAGAGATAGAAGTATTTCAGACCATTCACCCTTGTTATTGAATACTGGTGCTTCTTCCCATAGTAGAAAGAAACCTCTATTTAAATTCGAATGGGGTTGGCTGATTAGAGAAGGTTTTTATGAATTGGTTGATGATAAGTGGCAATCAGAGTCAAGAGGGAATAATGCTCTCGATAGATGGCAGAATAAGATAAGAACCCTTCGTCAATTTTTGAGAGGTTGGGCCAAAAATACAGCTGGCCATAACAGAAAGGAGAAGAAGAAGTTAATTTCAATGATTGATGACCTAGATAAGAAGGCAGAGTGTATGGTTCTCTCAGATCAGGAATTAAACCTGAAACATTACCTAAATGAGTGACTAGTTCACTTGTTGAGAGAAGAAGAAATCAAATGGTATGAGAGAGCAAAAACCAAAGACCTCTTAGAAGGAGATGATAATACACAATATTTCTATTTAGTTGCTAATGGTAGACATAGAAAACAACACATCTTTAAGTTGGATCAAGAAGATGGATTAATAGTGGGTGATGTTGAATTAAAAGCATATATCACTAACTATTACAAAGGGTTGTTTGGACCATCAGAAGAAAATAATTTCAGCCTGGTGGAAAATCAGAATCGAGATATACCTCAAGTAACACAGGAAGAAAATGATTTCCTCATTGCATCATTTACTGAAAGAGAGGTTAAAGAGGCGGTATTCCATATGGAACATAATAAGTTGCCTGGTCCTGATGGTTTCCCAGCAGAATTTTATCAGGTGTTCTGGGACATTATAAAAGAGGACCTTATGGCGTTGTTCACTGATTTTTATTACGACCGTTTACCTCTGTATAGCCTCAATTTCGGAATAATTACTTTACTGCCTAAAGTTAAAGAGGCAACAGAAATTCAACAATACAGATCAATATGTTTGCTAAATGTGAGCTTTAAAATATTCACTAAAGTGGCCACAAACAGACTTATGGGAGTGGCTAACAAAGTGGTACGACCTACACAAACAGCTTTTATGCTAGGGCGGAATATTATGGAGGGTGTTGTGATATTACACGAGACCATTCATGAATTGAATTCTAAGAAGCTTAATGGAGTGATTCTGAAGATCGACTTTGAGAAGGCCTATGATAAGGTCAAATGGTCTTTTCTTCAGCAAACCCTTCGCATGAAGGGATTTTGCCAAAAATGGTGCTCGTGGGTTGAAAAGTTTGTTGTTGGAGGTAGTGTGGGCATCAAAGTTAATGATGACATTGGACACTATTTCCAAACTAAAAAAGGACTTAGGCAAGGGGATCCCATGTCACCCATTCTTTTTAATCTTGTGGCAGATATGCTCTCTATCTTAATTCAGAGAGCAAAAGAAGATGGTCAGATTAGAGGGGTAATTCCCCACCTGATTGAGGATGGTTTATCTATTCTGCAGTACGCAGATGATACGATATTATTTATGGACCACAATATTGAGCAAGCTAAAAATATGAAGTTGTTGCTCAGTGTGTTTGAACAACTATCAGGTCTACAGATCAATTTTCATAAAAGTGAGATCTTTTGTTTTGGTGAAGCCAGACGGTATGAACATCTTTATTCTAATTTGTTTGGATGCGGGTTAGGATCATACCCGTTCAGGTACTTAGGTATCCCGATGCACTTTCATAAGCTTTGTAATGCGGATTGGAGTGTTATCGAGGATAGATTCAGACGCAATCTCAGTACATGGAAATCCAAACACCTCTCTTACGGAGGAAGACTCGTACTCTTAAATTCAGTTCTAAGTAGCCTTCCTATGTTCATGATGTCTTTCTTTGAAATTCACAAGGGCGTCTGTCGAAGATTGGATTTTTACCAGTCCAGGTTTTTTTGGCAGGGTAATAATGATAAGCGAAAATATCGCCTTGCAAAATGGGATATCCTGTGTCGTCTCAAAGATCAAGGAGGATTAGGAATTACTAATCTTCAAATCAAAATAAATGTCTCCTTAGTAAGTGGTTATTTAAACTAATAAATGAGGAAGGACTGCGCACCTTGCTCAGAATAAATATTCGAGTTCAAAATGTTTATCTCAGTGCATATTAAACCTAGAGATTCTCATTTTGGAAAGGGATTCTTAAGGTTAGGGATATTTTTCTAAGTTGTGGAACATTCAAAATACAGGATGGTTCACAAACAAGATTTTGAGAAGATAAGTGGATGGGCTCTAAACCACTCAAAGCACAATTTCCTAGTTTATTTAACATTGTCAATTACCCACATAGCACGGTGGCAAGTGTCATGACGCAGATGCCACCAAAGATTACCTTTCGACATGCTTTAGTTGGGGATAATTTAACATCGTGGCATAACCTAGTAGCAAAAGTAGCTAATGTACAGCTCACAAATAGAAGGGACACTTTAAAATGGGATTTACATAGCCATGGTCATTTCTCCATTCGGTCTATGTATATGTATCTAATGAACTATGGTGCTCCTTTCACTTCGAATTTCATTTGGAAACTAAAGATTCCTTTGAAAATTCAGATTTTCCTTTGGTATGTGCAGCAAGGTGTTATCTTAACAAAAGATAATCTAGCTAAAAGGAACTGGACTGGGAGTCATAAATGTTGTTTTTGTAATAGCAATGAAACAATCAAGCACTTGTTCATTGATTGCCACCATGCCAAAAATATTTGGATAATTATTCACATCGCTACTGGGTTAATTTCACCAAGTTCTATTTCGCACATGTTTGGAAATTGGTTATTAGGCTTTGAAAAAAAAGAGAGAAGATTGATTTTTGCGGGGATTGCAGATCTGTTGTGGGCTATTTGGTGCACTCGAAATGATTTACTCTTTGAGAAAAAATAATATACTTCTTGTTTGCGAGTGCTATCTTCGGGGAACATCTTGGTTGCGATTTTGGGCATCATTGCAAAGATGAGACCTCAAGGGAGACTTTCCGGTTGGTGAGTAGAGCTCTGGAAGTCGTCGCACTAGAATTATTTGCCAAGAATGGATGGCAAAATAATAATAGACTATGTCTTTGATTTTTATTTCGTGATCATTTCCCCTGTATTGGAGATCAGCTTGTTAGCTGAAGACTTTGTAAATTGGTCGTATGCTTTATGCAGAGACCGGAACTTATTCCTTTATCTAAAAAAAAATCACGGAGAAGTTTTGGTACAAAGCTTCCTTCTGGCAAAGTCTTTGTAGCTGCGACCATAATTGTCATGGTGTTGCCTAGTCGCGTGGAGGCAGTGGCGGAGCCAGAAAGGTCCAAAGAGAGGGGCTTAAAAAAAGACATCCAAAATCAACTACTATGACTATCGACATATTGTAAAATAGTTGAAATTTAAATTGTATGCAATATAAGTATGTAATTATGAAAGGAGAAAAGCGTACCATTCATTGCTTAAAAAAAGTTGATAGTTGATATTTACGAGTTTTCATGTTCTGAAAACATTGTAAGATATCTTCTATGTCTATCTTTGCAAACGCATCTCGCTTAGTGTAGCATACCATAAGATCATTTAACCAGTTATCACTTATCTTATTAAGCAAATCTGTCTTAATAATCTTCATTGCCGAGAAAGCCCTTTCAAGTGTAGCTATCCCCATAGATAAAATTAGTGCCAATTCAATCAACCTATAGACCATTGGATAAATCAGGTGCTTCTTTGCTTGAACCATCTTTACAGCGAAGCTAGCAAGAATATCGTTACTTTGAAATTCATCTCTTGATTCTCTTATCATGTCATCAACAAATAAGTGAAATTATTCTTCCAAAACAACACGGTCATATGCCGAAAAATTATCAGAATATATTTCTAAAAGTCGTATAAGCTTGCCATGATCAAAGTTTGCAAATGAATCTCTCAGATCTAGACAAGCAATACATTTCAAAAGTCTTTTGCTGGGCTGGCGGGGTGGGCTCCAGCCCCACTGACAGCTCCGCCTATGCATGGAGGGGGACGACTTGAAGTGTTGCCTAGGCCAGAGCTCTTTAGGCAAGCGACTGGGGATGCTGGGCGTCGCTGTGGTCGCTACTGGGCGAGCACCTAGAGGGGCATGACTGCATGAGGGCTGCTCGACCTCCGTCGCTGTCCCTCTCCTATCTTTCGCCTCCGTTGCTGCCACCCCTCTCCGTTCTTTCACAGGTGAGTGCTCCTCTGCGACCCTCCACCGCTCCTCTGCTCTGCTGCTATCCTCTGCGATCCTCTGCTACTCCTCTGCTCTGCTGCTCTATCGCTGCTTTGCTACTACCAATGATAATGCTCTGCCGCTGCTTTCTGATGCTACTGCTGCTAAGTGCTGATGCTTGCTGCCGTTGATGCTTGATGCTTGCTGCTGATCATCGTCTAATCATTGCCTAGGTGGCTGGTTAGGCGCCTAGGCATCTAGGTGCTTTAGGCTCACTATGCCTAGTTGGACCGCTGTAATAACTATGACTATGACAAAAAAAGATGAATAAATAGAGACATTGTTACATGGACTTTTTCCTTTGATTAGCTTGTTATTGTATCCACAAGTGATGCGTGTTATTGGTCTCAATCTTTTGATGAGAAGGATAACTTTGATTTGTGAAGACGACTCTCATGATCTGGCTACCAATCGTATATGACTAATATGCTAATCAATCACTGAACTAACTCTAGAATTGTTATCGACTTAGCTAGAAGTATGATTGACCTGATCACGAAGATCAATTCCTGCAAGTAATTGAAGAACAAGCAAGAACAAAGTAGAGAGTAATCTGAAATTGCAAATATAATTGAAGTATTGACGTGGGGTTCTGAAGCATGGTATTGCTGTTGATCTAGCTAAATAAGAGAATACCAAATAGTTTCACTGATGGCAGTTATGAACAGCCATAGATAACCTTTTTCAAGGTAGTGCCACCTCTCTCTAATGCTATGGCCAGCTTATAAAGGAAGAGAAGAAGGGGGGTGCGAACAGATATGGGAACCGAAAAGGACTCTTGCTGCAACCGAAAAGGACTCCTTCCCCTTGGACTCTGAATGGATACATAGGCCTAGGCCCAAATAAGGTGGCACAACATCATAGCTGTTAATTAAAAATAAATCTAGAAGTTTGTAGATCTGAAGCAAATAGTCATGGTTCGGCTATCCTTTATTGTGGTATTATGGTGGCTTCAATTGAGTATAATAGCTATTCTGCAAGTCTCCTACAAGTTTGGTTTTACGATCATATCCATTGGTGCTCCTTTGTCTTGCTACTGTCATGTCTTATCACCATGCAGGGCCATTGATTTGTAATTAGAATAATATCATGTGCATCAGTTAGTATCATAGAGTTCATAAAATATGAGTGCACTCTTAGAAACAAAGTCACCTGATAATTAAGTTGACGAGTAGGTGTGACGGTTATATCAATGGATGGGATGTCCTCATCAACAAGGCACAAGATCAAAACAGAAAGCAAAAGATAGTGATAACAAAACAATATAGACATGTTATCTCCGAGCAAGCGCGAGATCCAGCCAATCAGTTGCTAAACTAACTGAGGTTGTATTGTATATCTCAATCCATAACAATATGAAACGAAATTAAGTTCCAAAAAGACTTTCTTTTAAGCTACAAAATTCATCTAAATAACTTAGTTCATATTACATCCCACCGTATTGAGAACACATGTAGTCTCTTCCTAAATACTGCAACTTGGCCAGGTATTGCCTGCCGGTTTAGGTTTTCACAGCTTTGAAGCATTACACCAATCTACTTATTAGGAGCTGCCAGTGTATAGCATGTATGAGAAGTCTAATTAAAGCATTAGTGATTAACAAAAAAAATCTGCAGTGCTACTTTTGGTCAGGTGATTTTTCTTGAGGACAAAGAGGCATTAAAAACGTAATCAAGCAGGGTACTTATCTATGAGAAAAGCAAAATGATTCAAAAGTAACTTAATAAAAGTATAATGAAGAATTATCTTACTGTGTTTTCACTAATTCGCTGACATGATTAGTGCATCCTCAGTTAATTTTTCTTTCATCTGTCGCCTATTGGGGAATTATGTGTGAATAGATTTCTTGCAGCTGGTTGTCAGGTTAAGTACAGAGATAGCCCTAAAACAGCAATGGTTAATCTGTTAGAACTGAATTAAAGAAAAATAAAATACCACTTCGTAGAATTCTGAAAAACAAAACAAAATACTATAATCAAACATATTCTATAATCAAACAAATATGTAAGCGGCAAATTAATCACTCTATAATTGCTAATAGCTAATCTGCATTTGCACAGCGAACACAGCTTTTAATCTTATGCACATGCCTTCAGTTGTGCCTATCAGCACATTTTAGGGCGAACCATCTAGGTTAGTAGGTACTATTCTTCCCCTATATAATAGTAAATAAGACAGAGAGATCAAGGATTTATAACCGTATTTCCACCTTTTTTTTGTATGTTCTCTGCTGCACAACTCAACTTTGCATTCATCAAATATTTCAGTAATCCTTGCAAAACATTGTAATGAACCACAATGATTAAAATGTTTGAATTTTTCTATCTGTTGGAGCTGAAAGCTTACCTTTACAATTAGCAGAGCTCTGCATTCCATCCATGAGTAATAACTCAATGATCATGGCTGCACCAACGTGAGCTTGTTAGAATCTAAGACTTGATTAACATGAATCATTAGCTAGCCTTAAGAATGATCACTAAATAATATGCGGAAATAAATCATTTAGATGAACTGACTAACCCGGTGAAGATGCCGAAGCCATTAGGGTTTCGTCGGTCAGTGAAGAAGATGAGGCAGCCCGTGCGCGCGATGAAGAAGATGGGAGGGGCACCGTGATCTTCACAGTGATGGTTAGGGCCTTCGGTAACCTGCGCGCCAAAACCCTAGATCGGAAGGGTGTCCGGAAGATGGCTAAGCTCAAGATCAAAAGTCATTGCTTGAGTGCCATTCTCCTCTGTTTTAATAGTGGCGCTGGTTATCGGGACCAAAACCAGTAATTTTGGAAGGCTCCCGATCAGAGCGCGATTTCCTTAATTCTCGACCTTCCGTTAATACCTTGACTTTCCTTAATTCTCTAACTTTCCGCTTTAACCGAAGATCGCATCCAACATTCTCCCACTTGATCAAGGCTAATATCATAAGTCCATTCTCAATGAGCAAGACACCAAGATAAAGTATTACTGACGATTAATCTAAACATGGTCGCAACTCCAGAATCTATAGTGCACTATTCTATCTTGATAGGATAATTAATTATTTCTTAACGAGAGTTGGTTTTATTCTTATGGTCCTTTTGTGCAGTTTGTTTTCATTTGTCATCATGTGCACATTAAAAGAGTGGAAAACAAACTTTGTAATTTCCAGAATCGAAATTTTGAGATCTCAATTTGTCCCAGAAGTATAGGCTGTCAATAAGTCTTATGCCGGCATTAATTTTGAGACAAGCCTTTAACAGGGAATCATTAAACTAAACATGATGCATAAACTTATATATTAAACATGATACTCAATTAATTCTTATAGGCTGAACATCAATAATTCGATTCTGGATTATATCTTTCATAACGTCGCGTGTTTGGCAGCACAACTTGACATGTTGTTACTTGAAACAAAAATGCACTCTTACATAATAAATTCCAGGATAAAACCTTAAGCCAAAAATAAAATTTCTTATTCTTAAACCACAACAGCCTATTGTGGATTTCTTATTACCTAATAGTCTTATGACATGCCACAAATATGCTTGTATCATTAATGACGCTTTAAGATATTGACTAGAGCCATTCCACAATATGGCTCTTTTTGCAAGGTTGAAGATTTGACTTAATGTGGATTTCTTAATATCAACACACCTTGCATAATCAGTGTCTGAATAACCAACAACTTTATGATTATCAGACTTCTTATATGTGAGCATGTAATAATTAGCACTTTGCCTACGATGCAAAGTTGTCTTTAGTAGTTTTCCAGTGGTCCAGTTCTGGATTAATATCTGCCAAGTATCCTGGTTACAAATGTTAAATAATGGTGCATACAAACTTAAGTATACATAATGTTCATAACAGCGGAACGTAAGAAAAAACTTTTGTCGCCCTTAATAATCGGAGTAAACTCCCTTAATATTGGACCTATCTTGGTGAATCTTAATAGTCAAAACATGAGAGACATCACCAAAACAAACATTAATGCTCCTATTACTATAACCAATAAGGCATCGTCTATATAAACAATTAAGTCCATACAAACAATTTAGATGTTAAATTTACTCCCACTGGTCTTAAGGTTAAAACTTAAGATATCTTTATGTGAGACTCGCATTATCATAAACTCCAGAATCAACTGGAGGTGGAACTTTTAGAGACAATGATTGCTATTCTTTCAGACTATCGACATTAGAACATAAGCACGATTGTGTCAAGTATAATTTTACCTTGCCTCAGAGCTCCCACTAGAATCAACATTTTTATCAACTCAGTGGTTCAAAAAACAGTGTTACCCTTTAGTCAAGCTTTATAAGTATTTATAAGTATCTTAATTTTTTTAATAGTGTAATGTATTTATTTAATCCTCCCATCCATTAAACTTATTGACAAGGAGAGTAACTTTAATAGAGTAAATAATTTGTTTACGGGGTTTATGTCTCACATAATGAAGCTTCTATTTTCTTAATGAGTCGTTCCATTCTCCCCCTCGAAATGTGGTATAAGCGTCAATGCCACAATTTCGATGAACTCTCATAAATATTTACTATATTAAAGTTAGCAACATACTTAATGCTCTCCAAATAATTTTTAAAAAGGTAATTACCATTATAAAAGGTAATTTGCTTACACTTTTATAATGGGAACATAAATTACATTATTAGGATGGAGGGTGAAAACATAACTTAGTACTGATGGAAAATTTCCAACAACTTCAATTTTAGCCTCTTATTCATTCTCTAAGGCTTCGCTTTAAAACTTTCATAGTCTTGAGGTAATGTTGGTAGCATAAATACAATCTATTTTAGTATTTAGCCAAATTTCTTTATGAATGCACACATTCATGGCACAATTATAATTCACTTCTCATTCTTCATTCTTCATTATTGTTGTTACATTCTTTATGAATGACGTAATGAAGTGAATTAGAAGGGTTCCAATAATTTTTCATGTCCTAACTCATTGACTCTAAGCACTCTTATTATCAATATACTGGCAATAACTTTTAAGGAGTTTCATAATGCTTTTCCATTATTGCCAGATAGCCATAATTTAACTGGAGAATTGCTCCCCCAGATTCTAAATTTTATGATCAAAAGGGACATTTGCTTAAATTGCTCCCACTAGTCATCGAATATTGAATTTTGTCAATATCTAAGTTATTAGATGCTTCTTCTAATAGGAGCCAATCATCAACATTATGTTTGTGTGCATAGTCAATAACCTCAAGAATAATACGCTAATAAATTACTCTATTTCTTATTAGGGTACTAGAATTGATAATAGGGACATAACACTGATTATTACTTAATATCCACAAAAAAAATGTGAATGATTGTCTATCATGAAATTGACCCTACGCTGATCAGGTTAATAACATGCTAATGATAAAACTTAATAATTCTAATTCGCTTTACCATTGGGCAATAACGAAGAAGAATTTAACATGAGGAAAGAATCAGCAGTCCATCTTCACATCACATTTTGGTAGAAAATGAAGAATAACTGGATTCACTAATGGGGATGGCAAATGATTACAAACAATGCTAGATCATGAGCCATAAAACATAATCCTTAAATCAACATGAAATCTCTAACCAAAACTTCTCGTTAGTTCCATTTTGATTAGAAAGGCTATGGGAATGACACATGACAATAACCAACTTTGGTCAGAATATGACCGTGTGTCACAATCATAATTCCAAAAACATAACTATAGTTCCAATCCGTATCACCTTTGGGTACATAACGGAAAAGAACTTAATCTATGGGAATGGTACGCAATTGCAAATAATTTTGGTCAGAATGCAATTATGGCCACAACATAATCCCAAAACTTCATTAAATCTCTAACTAAGACTTCTCGTTGGTTTCATCTTAATTAGAGATATCTTAATTATAATGTAGTCTTTATCATACAAAAGCTTGAAAAGACTCAATAACTTAATTAATATGAGAATTAATTAAATGTTACATGACCCATAAAAGACGTTGGTCATTATAGTCATGAAGCATTTAATTAATCATAATCACATTGTCTCAAGGTAGAACACATTAATAAGAGACAATTAATCACATGATCAAAAATACTGAGCATTAGACATCAAGTATTAAATTGCGGAAGCGTAAACAATCAACAATTAATGAGTAGTAAATTAAGTGCTAAATTGAAAATAAGGGAAAAACTTAAGTTCAGAATTCAGGGCATAAAAATTACAACAAATGAACAGCTCAGGTAGAAACATAGTATTTAACTAATCCCATCTTAACTTATTCTCGGAATGCACTAAAACGTTATTTGTGGCCTATCTGAGAAAGCATCCAAAAACCAGCCTAAAACTTATGCCTAAAAATGGGCTCATTAATAATGCATGGCTTAGGATTTAAAATATTTCATCAGTGGGCAATAAATTTTGACAATTCATGATTATAAACAACTTTGGTCGAAATACAACCATAAAAAGTCAACACTTAAGTATATTAATGTCCAAAACTTGGTTGTAGTCCCAAATCAAAATTTCCCGTTGGTTCTATTTTGATTTGGGACAAACTTAATCATAATAGGCCAGAAAATATTAACTAACTTTGTGCATTCCTCAATTATCATAATTGCATCACTTAGGACAACTAAACATTAACCAAAAGGATGTATAAAATGATGCATTATTACTGAGCGACATTAATTATTGCAGTGCATAAAGAAGAACAACATTAATCATAAGAAAATGCACTGAAATTAATTAAAGTCCAAAATTTTAACTTATGCTTTGCTCAGCTCAGCCCAAAATCAAATCTTACTTTGGTCTGATTAATAATATGCAATGACAGAATATTAAAGTTCCAATTCGCATCACCGTTGGGCAGAAACGAAAAAGAACTAAATTAACTTATGGGTGACACATGTTCATAAACAACGTTGGTCAGTATATGATCATGGCCATAACATATCCCAGATTTAAACATTTAAACAATGATCTCTATTTAAAATTTCCCGTTGGTTCCATTTCAATTAGAGATAATGTTCATAAATAATCATCATGTCAAAATTAATTTTCACATCAATTAATCATCTCAGAAAATTAATCATAAAATAATCATAACATGAAATGTCCAGAAAATTGATCATGAAAATTAATCATAACATAAATGCCCAGGAAATAAAAACAGTACTTATTACAATAATTAAATGATTGAATAAAATAAATTGAAATGGGCTAAAACAATTAAATCTCTGATCCCTAGCCCAAACCACGCAGCCTAGCACTAGACGGCGACGCACCAGTGCACCAGCCCGAGCGAAGCCTAGCTGAAACGACGCTCACGGCCTTGCCCGTCCCTTCGGCCCATGCAAAACGAAACCCAACCATCACCGGTCAAGACGATACGATGGACTACCGAGATCGTGATCCGATCGAACAAAATGCCGCGGCGAGAAATCTAAAGCCATTCGGCTTCCTCGCCCCGAAAAACCCGCAGCGGGCGGCGACCGAGCGAAGGGCGGCGATGGCGCACGGTGCGGGCGGAGCCGCGACGATGGAGCACACGCACGGACGAGCTGATGCCACACGCTGCTCCAAATAAGCGGGAAATGGATCTCGCTCACAAGATAGTCACGGCCATGGCGAAGCAAGGGCTCATGGAGACGGCATAAAGACGAAGGGGCTGACGGCGACCATGGCTAGGACGACGACAACCGGAACAGGTAATCCCCGAACCCTTTTCTTAGGCATTAGGATTTGCTTGATTGAATAGGGAATTTTGAGAATCTAGGGTTCTTGATTTGGGGATTTTAGGGTTTCTGATTTGTGTTTTACGGCTAATCCTCCTTCTCTATTCTTACCCGAGCCAAAGAACATAAAAGCAATGCTAATTACCGACGAAATAGGATTTAAACCGGGCTAAAACTGATGGATCATACTAAGGCTAGGTATGGCTCTGATACCAAATGTTAGAATTTAAGACTTGATTAACATGAATCATTAGCTAGCCTTAAGAATGATCACTAAATAATATGCGAAAATAAATCATTTAGATGAACCGACTAACTTGGTGAAGATGCCAAGCCATTAGGGTTTCGCTTCGATTGATGAAGAAGATGAGGCAGCTGCTGCGCTGATGAAGAAGATGGGAGGGGCACCATGATCTTCACGGTGATGGTTAGGGCCTTCGGTTACCTGCGCGCCAAAACCCTAGATCGGAAGGGTGTTCGGAAGATGGCTAAGCTCAAGATCAAAAGTCATCGCTTGAGTGCCATTCTCCTCTGTTTAATAGTGGCGCTGGTTATCGGGACCAAAACCAGTAATTTTGGAAGGCTCCTGATCAGAGCGCGATTTCCTTAATTCTCTGACCTTCCGTTAATACCCTGACCTTCCGTTTTAACTAAAGATCACATCCAACAGAGCTGACCTAACCACAACCTGCTAAAAATAACAAACATAACATTAATCAGTACTAAAAACTGACAAGCAACAAGATTATTAGCTGAACAAACCAATTGAAGGGTCACTGCAACACAAAGCTCAGGCAAGAATGGAAAATCGAAAAGTGGAATAATGGAATAAAAGAAAGTATCATAAAATCGAAAATGGAATAATGAAAAGCATCCAACTGAATCGACCTTTAGCCCAAGTTCTGTTTCACGCCGGTGATGTACATTCAATTGTGTAGCCTACTTGGCTAAGTGCTAAGGAGACAGATCACCCTTAGAGATTTCTTAGTTAGTTTCTCCAAAAAGTTCCATTTTATACAAGATTAGTACAGTACATCATTGTTAGGGGTTTATATATATTTGGATCCTCCTTTCCCTATTGCTAATAAACACTGCTTATGTAAATTTCAATTTGCACCACCAAATCTTACGCAAGTTTCACAAAACACTAGAGCTTACGATTCTTTTCACTTAACGCCCTCTTTTCTTGCCTCTTGTTGCAGATTGCACCAAGGAATCGGTTTGGCTTTCAAGTGAGGTGGCCAGATGGGCGGCTTGGGCCATTTTGGCATAGTTTGTTTAGGCACGACTCGCTTTGCTGACTATATTAAAGGAAAAAGTCTATATAATACTCTGAACTTTAGCTTAAAGTCTTTTCGACACTCTGAACTATGAAACCAGACATTTAACTCCTCAAACTTTGTAATTCGGTTCAAATAACACTCTGACCTGGTTTCGTATAGTAGTATTGTCTGTGTGGCATGATGAGTGTGCGGTTTTGCCTCGTAGAATGACACGTTGGGTAAGTTTAGTTCAATGAAAAGTGGGTCTTGCAGGTACTTCTCTTCCAAATCGAAATAGAGAGGGATGAAGCTACAGGGGCTGACAGCTATAGAAACATGATTAGGAGGTTGATGGAGGAGAAGCCCATGTGAGCCTTATATGTCATGACTTAACTTGGCTAGCATATTATCATATATGGCAAAATCGGTCACTTATTGCGTCACATGAGCAATACCACTATGTGCAACCGCGTTAGAGTATTATTTAAATTAGATTGCACATTTGGTAGTTAAATGTCTGATTTTATAGTTCATGGTGTTTGATGGACTTTTGACTAAAATACAAGTTGTTACATGGACTCCTTCCGCAATGCCGATCAAACGCCAGACGTTATGCGGCCACCGCCGCACCGCTTGCCATGCCGCCTGGCTGCCCTCCTCTGCTCGCCTCCCGGACTCCTGCGCTCCCTTGGTCTCCTCCGCCCGCTCGCAGCTTGCCCCAAGCTGCTGCCCGGCGTCCTCCTCCTTCGCCGCCTCCCGGACTCCTCGCTCCCTCCTGCCTCCGTCGCGTCTGCTGTGCTGCTGGCCTCTGCTGCTTCCTGCCGCTGCTGCTGAGTTTCGCTCGAGCCGCCCTACTTCTTCTTAGGCGCCGCCGCCGACTCAGACGCCCTTGGAGCCGCTTCCATCGCTTTCCCCACCGTCTGACGCCGCCTTCCCGCCACCGCTGCCGCTCTGCCTCCCACCGGCCAGACGCCGCTTTCCCCATCGCCTTCGGCTTCCTGCAATCAGCTGCCACCTCCTCAGCCCTCCCCACCGCCCATTGTCGCCTTGCCGTGGATACCGTCATATATTGTTGAGTATGAAAGTTTTGATTACTGGACCATGTGGATACCGTTATATATTATTGAACGTGCTTGCTTTGGTGCTTTCTAGGTGATTCCCCGAGAGTGCACTCGGCGTAGCCTTGCTCTAGTGTTGTTTTGCCTTCGGGAACAATGTAAGTTAATGAATGCTTATTTATGCTTTACTTTTGGCATTATGTATATTTGTTTTATTATGATTTACCACTGTGTATGTTGAATTGAACGTGATGAAACTAAGTTGTAAGTGGGCAGTCTATCTTACAACCTGTTATATGCTAGGAATATTATTCAAAGTCCAAATGCACACATCCTTACTAAGTTACTAGTGATATTCGTTGTTGCTGAATAGTAATACCAATAATAGTACGATTACTCACTTATCTCGGATAAACAATTCATCATTCTTGTAGCCATATTAGCCCATATTGAAGATTTGTTTTTCCTTTTAACAAAAATTACCAAAGGATTGTATTATGGCAATCACTACATGTCAGCCACCTTTAGCTGACTAGCTCTGTGATTGATGTTTGCCCTGGATGGATCCCACCATATTTGTTTTTGAAGAAAAATAATTTCGGGCTGCATACATCACTTACCAAATGCCCACTACGATACAAAAATACCAGCCCTTTGAGCGGAGTAAAAGTTTATGATATGGCTTCATATGTTCAGAGACATGTCCATTCACTGTCTTCTACAAAATAAAATTACATTCACTGTCTTCTACAAAATAAAATTACATCATGTGAACATCTATTGGATGTAGAATATGTCAACTTACTACAAATTTCAACCAGAGATGCCAATCGAATTCCTGTCAGAGACATGCTCAAAAAGAGCAAATATATTGGTGATCATGTCTGAACTTGCAAGGTTTATCTGACTTTTTTCTATAATATATGGATGAGGGCATCTATAATCACATTGGAATCACCAATATTTGCCTTAATTTTGACATGCAATGTTCTTCTGCAAGATCAAAAGTATAATTTATTTGTATTTTAGCTAATATAGGAGTTTCAGGGCTACCCTTTCGGGTTATCAATGTATGTTACTTCTCGTTATCATCCATTTGCTTGAGACATCGTCAATCCTTTTTGTGGTAGACCAAATATGAATATGCTTCATTTTAGTTGCTTATAAGGCCAGTAGGTGATGTGCTTTGCTACTAGTTCCATGTTTTAGGTGGATATTGCATTAATGAATGCTAATTTATGCTTTACTTTTGGCATTGTGTATAAATAGTTATTGTATGTCTGTGTATGTCAACATAACACTTGTGTTCTCTTTTTATAGTGATATTCTTTCATTATGTCATAGAAAGTAAAAAAATTACAAATGGTTTTTGTTTAGTTTGTTCAAACAATGGTGAAAATCGCTCATGGATGTATACGGATTGGGAGAACGGAGGCCAAATATTAATTGGTTTAGAAAAACAAGAGAGTTTCTTAGTATCGCTTCCTAGGCCAAACTCTAATAAAATGTTGTCTAGTTGCCCTTGTCGGACATGTGGAAATTACAAGAAACAAGATCTCCAAACTGTATCAGGCCATT
Source organism: Guadua angustifolia (assembly GCA_036346375.1). Taxonomy (NCBI): domain Eukaryota; kingdom Viridiplantae; phylum Streptophyta; class Magnoliopsida; order Poales; family Poaceae; genus Guadua; species Guadua angustifolia. The sequence goes on from CM070507.1 coordinate 38,555,130, forward strand.
TAGTGAAGAATGGCTTTACACCTGAATACCTCATGTGGACTTCACATGGAGAGGCAAGACCGTATGTCCGGCCTCGTCAACATGAGAAGGTCGATGAATCTCACCACATGAGTGACATGCTGGAAGATGTCAGGGATGCTCATGAAGCATCAGAGTACACAAATGCATCTATTGTAGCAGATTCTTTCTTCAAATTGGTCGAGTCCACCATGCAGCCGGTCCATAAAGACACTAATGAGACTATACTCTCCGCAGTTTCTTGTTTGATGTCTATGAAATCTCAGTACAACCTTTCAAATGCTGCATATGATGCAAATCTTAGTCTAATGCATAATCTTCTACCGGTCACGTCGGATTCAAAAATGCCTCAGACATTTAACAAGTCTAAACGACTGTTAAGTGGTGTAGGTATGTCGTACAACAAGATCAATGCTTGCGTAAAAGGATGCATGCTATTATGGAAGGACAGCATTGAAAAGACAAAATGCGATGTGTGTGGAGAAGCATGGTACGTGCAAGTGGAGAATGATTCCGGAACAAGCCGTCGAAAACCAGTTGCAAGAAAAATTTTGCGCTATCTTCCACTCATTCCTCCACTTCAAAGGTGCTATATGGATGCCAACACTGCCGCACTCATGCGATGGCATAGAGATGGATATAGAGATAAACCTGACATGATGGTACACTCGTCTGATGGTGAAGCTTGGAGACAGTTTGATCTTGACTTTCTTGACTTTTCCACAGAATCCAGAAATGTACGGTTGGGTCTATGCACAGATGGCTTCTGTCCATTTAGTTTTGCCGCTACACCGTATTCTTGTTGGCCTGTCTTTGTTGTTCCTTATAACTTACCTCCGACACACTGCATGAAGAAGGAATACGTGTTTCTCACTCTAATTATTCCTGGTCCAGAGCATCCTGGTAAAAACATTGACATATACATGCAACCTCTGTATGATGATCTACATAAGTTATGGGATGGAGTTGTAACATATGATAGATCTTTAAGACAGGCATTCAACATGCGAGCATGCTATCTATGGTCCATTAATGATTTGCCTGCTCTTGGAATGGTATCTGGACACAGCACACATGGAAAATTTGCATGTCCAGTTTGTTTGGGAAACTTGTCTGCCTTATGGTTGAGGAATGATAAAAAGTACAGCTGGTTTGACTATCATCGACAATTTCTTAGAGCTGAACACCCATTCAGGCGGAGTCAAAAGGAATTCTAAAAGCGTAGACAGGTGTTCAATCCCCCTCCACCTCGTTTGACAGGTGTCCAAATTCATAGGCAGCTTCTAGATCTAGTACCAAGCTAGAGTAAATAGAAACACCAATTTGAAGGTTTCTCGGGGACACATAATTGGACCCACGTACCAGGCTTCTGGAGCTTGCCATACTTTGAAAAACTCTTGTTGCGTCACAATGTTGATGTCATGCATACAGAGAAAAATGTGGCAGAATTGTTTTGGTCGACGTGCATTGATATTGCTGATCGAACTAAGGATAATGTAAAGGCCTGACTAGACCTTGCAAAGTTGTGCAATCGTCCAAGCTATTATTTGAAAGAGAAATCTAACGATACTTGGGAAAAGCCAAAGACGGCTTTCTGCTTAAATAGACCAGAAAAAATACTAGTTCTGCAATGGATGAAAGAGTTGGAGTTTCCAGATATGTATGCAGCAAACATTAGACGGGGAGTCAACCTTCAACAACTCCGTGTGAATGGGATGAAAAGTCATGATTTTCACATCTTCATTGAGGTTCTCATGCCGATAGCTTTCCGTGGATTTCTTCCGGAGAGCGTGTGGATCTCGTTGGCTGAGTTGAGCTACTTTTTTAGGCAATTTGTGCCAAGGAGATCGATCCACAAAGAATGAGGGAATTGGAAGAAGAGATACTTGTTCTTTTGTGCAAACTTGAGAAAATATTTCCGCCAGGGTTTTTCACATGCATGATGCACATGGTTATCCATTTACCATATGAAGCATGTGTGGGTGGACCTGTTCAATATCGGTGGATGTATCCATTCGAAAGGTAAGATGTCCCTACTTTGTAAACTATTTTCGTATGATGGGATGGCTAAATATCCCGATTTACATGTGTAGGGCTCTTCAGCATGTTAAGAAACTGGTAAAAAACAAAGCTAGAGTGGAAGGATGCATTGTGGAGGCTTACATTGTGGAAGAGATATCAAACTTCGTATCGTTATATTTCTCAAGTGAAGTTCAATCTTCTAGAAATAAGCGGCCACGATATGATGACGGGTATGAAGTCAACACTCCGAATTGCACACTTAGCACTATGCAAGTCTCAGGACGGAAACAAGGGAACAATGGCTCTCGATGTCGACATCGAGGAGCATAAAGCAATAATGATTTACATATACACAAACACATTGGAAATGGATGATTTTGTTGAGTAAGTGTCTCAATTTTGTTAATTTACATATACACAAACACAAACACATGTATACTAATATATTTTTTAATTTGTTTGATAGCCAATATGATAAAACGGTCTGGCCTGGTAGGGGACAACCATCTGCTACTGAACTAGATAGGTTAAGGAAAAATGGGGCCAGAGCTGGACATCCCAATTTCATTGACTGGTTCCGAAAATATGTAAGTGAACAACCTTCCATTGATTACGAAATAAATTAGATAGATTTATTTACTCCCTTTTTCATATTTTCGCAGTGCATGAAACTCCAAGCGTCCATCACGACTTAAAGCAGATTTCTCGTACATATTGGATCCAGGTGACATCAGTTAATGGATATGATATCAATGGATATAGATTTCGTTCTGCAAAGTATGAGTGGCAAAAGGCAAATTTGACTACTGTTAACAGTGGTGTCTATACTAGCTCTGGAGAGGGTAGTTCCAAGATCGAATACTACGATATAATTGAAGATATCATCGAAGTGACATTCCCTAGTAATAAACATTTCAACTTAGTTTTATTCGATTGTCATTGGTTCAATCCAACAACCGGTGTGTGGTGCTCTCCAAATATTGGTTTGGTTGAGATCAAATATACATCAAAACATTCTGTCTTTGAGCCATTTGTTCTACCTCATCAGTGCTCTCAAGTATACTACATCCCGTACCCATGTAAGGTCCCTAAATGAGATATGTCAGGTTCCAAAATAAAACAAGTCAAGAAGGTTGACTTGAAAGATTGGTGGGTGGTCTGTCATGTCGTAAAACGAGACTTGTCACATTTCATTAATCAAGCTCCAACTAGTACGACGACCACCGAGTTCTTTCAAGAGGAAGGGTTGAACGGCACATTCGTTATCGATCTAGGAGATGAGTTGGATGTCGTTTATGTCTCGAATGAAGTGGATACAATATGCATTGAGAAAGATCTTACAATATTACGGAATGTTTCTACTGGTGTAGAAGTATAATCTCATTCAGATGAAGAGTGTGATTCTGATGGCTTCACTGATTATAGCTCTAATGCTAGTGAACCAGATTATGATGAGGACAATGAATAGATGATATGGTACAATATTGATTTTAATTACATTGTACTTATGTTTTTCATTACATTATTGATTTTATTGCATATATGATTTGTCACTAACATTTTAACTAATGCAGGCATAAGTTGAAGAAAAATTTTCTTGCAAAAACTAAAGCGATATGAAGGTAGGGCATCCTCATCTAGACATGCAACACAAGAGGAAGCACAGGCTGTAGAGGAAGAGGAAGCACACACTGAGGAAAAGGAAATACAGGCTGAGGATCCTGACTACACAGGGGAAAAAGAAGTTTAGGCAGATGCAAATCTTGTAGTCTGCAAGTCACGGGGGCAAAATTCAATCCCTCCACTTCCTCCCACGCCTGCAGGGAGGGAGGTGATAGTATCAGCAGGAAAAAGGTAAGTTTTGCTATATGTCATCATGTAATTAATTCTCACATCCATATAATCTTGCCATCTTGAATATGGTTCTAGGCAATGGAAACATACTGTATTTATCGGGAGGCCACGTGGACCAAACACTGTGTTGCAGCCTTTGTTGCGCTATCACTATCCACAAACTATGCAAGATATGACATTGAGTCCTCCAGTTATCGTAGCAGCTACAAAATGGAGACATTGGTATGTTGTTGGTGAAGTGGGTGATACAATGGCAGATTGGGTGAAGAAAGATTTTCGTGTAAGTTATTTGCAAATATGACATTGGTAGACTTGTTATGTTCTTTATAAGTCTATGGAATGCAGTCTCGGTACACATATCCTGAAGGTGAAGGTTACTCGAATGACACTAGGGCGAGATGGGAGGCAACTTTAGAGGCGGCTTGTCAATACCATGCTGAGCAGCTAATGTACAACACTCGAGTAGCAGCTGTGACCAAGTACTACAAGGATGTGTGTGAAGATGAAGACATTGACACAAGAGAGAATCCATTGTTTCTCACTGCTGCTGAGTATAACCAAGTCAAACCTGCATGGATCGATGACGACGCTTGGGGGCATCTCATTACACAATGGTGTGATCCAGCATGGCAGTGTATAAGTGAAATGAAGCGGAATCTTCGTGCCACTTCAGGGGCAAGAGTGAACCGAGGTGGATTTAGTTCTATTAGTCGAACCCAGCAGGAAATGGTAATAGAAAGTCTGTATTTTCAAACCATCATTTCTAACACTCGAACTTAATACATTTTCCTTGTTTTGTTGCAGGAGAGGAGGTTTCAAAGGCCTGTGACACCTTTAGAGGCTTATGCTATTCATGGGGGGGTTTCGATGCAAGACATAGAAAGTTTTGAGGGTTCTGAGATTCCACTTGTCACCAACCCACATGTCCAAATGAACTTGGTGCGTAGCACTAACACTAACACGTAGCTAATTTTGTTTTCCAGAATAGTTGTGATATTTCAATGTTTTCATACCTTTCCAGGGGAAGTATCGAGATGCATACCAAGAAAAGCATGGACTTGATGTTAATTGGCTGCATAGGAATTTTGATGCACAATTGATGTACCAGAATACGGGTGGGAAGCCTCATGGCCGTTATGCGCTTCTTGATGGTGCATTTGATGATAGGAATGTACGCTTGACTTCTTCCCCATTTGGCATTTCAAGTAATGCTTCTTCTTCTACGAGGCAAAGCGATGAAGAGTTGAGACGTGAGCTTGCGAGCGTGCGGCATGAGAACCGAGATATGTGGAATGCTATGCATACGGGATTCACGGCCATGGCACAGTGGATGCAGGTAAAAAAGTAATTGATATTTGTGTTAAATTTGAGATGTTCATAGTAGTCAAATGGTAACATTCTTGTTGGCAGGATTATGCTCTAGCAACCTCTTCAGGAAATCCACCTCCTCCACCGCTTGTATTGAACTTTAACTTCAATGCATTCTCGACGCCTCAACATCAACCGAGACAAGAGGTATGTATATAACTGCATGTTGGGTAGATATATGAAACTATGCATTATAGGTACTAAATTAAAATTTCTGTTTAGGACACCCAAAACTCTCATCATGCTATTAACATTGGACAATCATCGAGGAATAGTCCAAGGGATGTCTTATCGGGTGAAGATAATGTTGGGATTCCAAATCATGAAATAAACTGGTTTGCATCTCGAGGTGAGTAATCATATCTGATTTGGTTGATGACTTGCCATTCAAAAAAATTGCCTTACTTGATGTTATGTATGGATATATCGTGTGTGCGAATACGTTTAACTTATATGTCTTTTCTATAAATATGTAACTTTGTATTGAATGGAAATGATATAATATGTTTTATTCTTGAAATGTAATGTGCAGAGGATAAAGAAACAAGGGACAGAACCTAATTGGATTCATCTAGCCCTCGAGGAGTGGTTTTGGATTTGGTATGTATGTGATATGTAGAACTTCTTATGCTTTGTGTATGTGGACTTCATTTGTTGAATTTCGGACTTCGTTTGTGATATGTGCACATGCGAATATGTTGGAGTCATGTTGAATTAATGTAAAAATATTTGTGATATGTACATTGTATGTGAATGTGCGATGGAGTTACGTTTTGTGGATGGGTTATGGCGTTGTTTTCGTTATATTGGTTCAACGTATGTGGCCTAGGTATAACCCTGTCATTTGTACCGCGCCAACTCAGTTCAGTCTATGCGCATGCCGTGTTGTGTCGTGCCGTATCTGCTGTGCTATGAGCAGGGGGAAAAAACTACCATGCATCCATCCTTAATTTCCTTTGAGATGTTGCGTAGAAGGCCAGAAGAGTCGTCTTAATCTAACATTGTATCACAGGAGTGGCTGTAGGCTGTAGCGACCAAGGAGTGCTAATTATGATCGACAAAGTATCGAACATAACGGGGAGCGAAGAAAAACCAACAGAAGATGAAGACGAGTTTTGCAAGCACACAAGACAGGAGGTCAATTTTGTGTTGGGTTTGGAAATCTGGATGAAAATTTATTGCACGATTTGTACGCAACACGTATCAGAAAGTTGAAGTGTTTATTCAGCCTTTATTTTAAGTTTATGCTTGCTTGCGGTGTATGTATTCATCTATACGTACTTGGCTACTTGCTTGCTGTCCGTCTTTTGAGCCGAGAACTAGCTTGTGCATTTTGGCTGGTGTATCTTTCGGAGGACGGCACTTGAGCTCGCTCTTTTTTTTCCACGTGTAGGTTCTTCAAAAAATACGTAATTACTTGTAGATTTTTTTTGCGATTTTTTACAAAAAGGACATTTTAATTCAGAAAAATCATGAATTTTTCGTAAAAGAACCCTAAATAAATACTGAAAAAATAGTGTAGTTACGTTTAGATTTTTTTTATAAAAAGATTTCGATTTATCGTAATCGCGGATCCTTTATGAGAGGATCCCAGATAGATGCGAAAAAAACATGATTGCGTATATATCCTTTCAACTGTTTCACGTGTTTTCTCGACAATTTAAAAAAAAACACACAAAAAAACACAAAATTATTTCTGTGAAAAAAAATACCACGCTGTGAAAAGATTCCTAGTTGTTAGGCCATTCCCAGTGATAAGTTTCATTCTGCGGTTTCCAAGGGTGTCATGTCATCTAAAGAGGTGTGGACTGATGAATGAAACAAGGACTTGCAGTGCACAGTTTCATTTTCACAGTTTCATAGGCAATCAATAGCATTTACTGCTTGGATAGTGTTGTGAGTGAAAATGAAACGATTTTGCCCCCAGTGCAAGTTTCAGATCGTTTCATTCGCGTTGGAAACAGTGACCAACGGGTTTCATCTCCATAAAATTCTTTTTTTCTCTCTTTTCTTAATTAATTTACTAAGTCATCAGTTTTACTGATGTGTCATAGTATTTAATGAAAATGAAATCCATTTAAAACCCTACTGAGAATGACCTTATTGTCTGTTTGCCGAAGCCAGTGCGGTGCGCCAAACCCGACCAGCCCAAGCCGCCACGACGTCGCGGTCGCACTAATATGTGCGTGGAATTCGTCGATCTTGTTGACGAGGCGATAGCGCAGATCAGAGTCACAGGCCATAGCGCAGAAGAGGAAGCGAGACCGAGACCACCAATGAGTAACGGCGCACGGCACAGGCATCTAGGAAGGTAGCGGGAGGAGATGGCTGGAGCGTTTGCTTCTGTGGCGCTGGAGTGGGGGATCAGGGCGCTCTCCTCGCTGCTTCCGGCAGGCTCCACGGGTGAGCCCTTGTCATGGTCGGCGACGGCGCCGGCCGCGAGGCGCGAGGACGTGGAGGAGCTGAGGCGGCTGGAGAGGACGATGCGGCGGATCCACGCGGCGCTTGAGGATGCCAACTCCCCGGGCGGGTGCAGGCGGGGCTCCCGCAGTGAGGGCGCCGCGGCGGCCAGGCTCCGGCTGAGGGAGCTCAGGGCCGTCGCCTACGACGCGGAGGACGTGGTCGGGGAGTGCGAGTACGAGGTCGCTCGCCGCAGGGTCGAGGTCCTCGAGCTGGAGCGACTAGGGGACAGCCGCGGCCACCGCAAGCGCATCCGCCGGGTGGTAGGTGGCCGGCCATCATCTTGGCTTTGTATGCTTCGTGTTCGACGAAATACGTCACAGGATTGGGTGCTAGTGATTTGAACATATAAATTAAACTGTCAGGTGGAACATATAAATTACACCAAACTAAAATTCAGGTTTAGCCCCCACCCCCCACCCAAGAGATGCAATTTTACGAGTTTTAGTTGCATTTGTCCATCTGTAAGCCTAATGGTTGTGGGAAAGAAAGTGTGGCAAGTTTACCCTCGAGCACGCGGCAAAGGCAAATTGCAACCGTGAACAAAATAGCGCCAATAATATACAAAGAAAGATTATCTAAATTATAAACCATAGAACACTGAACAATGACCATGAAATCTGAATCTAGCAGGTTGGATTAAGCATTTTTTTCTTTCTACATTTGCAGTTCATACAGTCTAGTGCACATTGATGTTTTTAGCATTATGAAATTTTATGTTTACAGAATCTTTTAAATTCAGATTCCTCTTCATTAACTAATATAAGGATGACATTATTTTGTCTATGTTGACTAGACTTCTTTTTAAAGGTAAATGATGATTGCTTCAGTGATATTGCTACGGTCCCCATTGTACATGATTTGGCTGTAAGAGCAAGGGAAGTAATAGAGACATTTAACGAGATCATCAAGGAATATGATGACCTTCACTTGACCAATGATGATGGAGAACAACAAATTGAGCCTGCTACATGCAGTCTGCAACGCCAGACTGGCTCTATCGTACATGAGCCAAGCATTCGTGGGAGAGAGATAGATAAGAATAATGTTGTCAAAATGGTGTTGTCAGAAGAAAGACATATGTCTGTTCTGGCCATAGTTGGCATGGGAGGGCTTGGTAAGACAACACTAGCTCAATTGGTATTCAATGATCCGATGGTACTTCAGTCTTTTGACAAGCTTGCCTGGATATGTGTGGGTGAGCAATTTGATGTCAAGATCATAACAAGGAACATTGTTAGTTCACTCCATAAGCATAAGTGTGATCTAGTAGAACTGAATGATCTCCAAGGAGCATTGATAGAGCAAATAGAGGGGAAGAAACTTTTACTTGTACTGGATGATGTATGGAATGAGCACAGAGCCCCTGGGATTCTCTTTTTGCTCGATGATGACTACAAAACTCTGTAGAATAATTGTAACCACTGTAATGAAAGCGTTGCAAGACTTGTCCAAACAATGCCTCTCTACTCCTTGAATTACTTAACTCCTTGGGAGAGTTGGTCATTATTCGAGCAAATTGCATTTGAAGGCCAAGATCCTGCTGCTTGTGCAGATTTCATACAGATTGGTGAGGGCATCGTTGAAAAGTGCAGGGGCTTGCCATTGGCAATTAAGACATTGGGAAGCATGTTGCGTTATGAAGCTAATGAAGAGAGATGGAAAGATGTCTTGGAGAGTGATCTTTGGGACTTGGATCAGCCACATAATGACATTTTGCCGGCATTGGAACTGAGCTACAAGCACATGCCAGTTTACTTGAAACGATGTTTCATTGCCCTATCCTTATTTCCTAAAGATAACCATTTTTCCCAAGATAAAGTGATTTGCATGTGGAAGTCACTAGGTCTTCTTCATACAGATAGTGTTGGAGATAAGGACAAAATTGGAAGGCTCTATTTTTCTGATTTACTTAAACGATCAATTATTCAATATAATGAATATGCATACACCATGCATGATCTTACCCATGATCTTGCATGCTGTGTTGCAGGTGAAGAGTTTCTTAGACTAGAGAATGATATGCTGGTTGAAATATCACAGGATGTTCAAATATAGCCATATTTTTACCATGGACAGGTACAATTTCAAAATTACAACATTTGCATGGGTCCAATGCTCTAAGGGCTATCATATTGAGTTACAAGGATGGAGCAGGTGGTACAATTGAAATTCCTGAAGAATTATTTCTAAACTCCAAACAGCTACGTACTATCATTTTGGATGGGGTTTCGCTCACCAAAACATCTTTACCTGATTCAGTGGGCAACTTGAAGCATCTGCGTCATCTGGTTCTAAGAGATACCGGTGGATTGAGGCTTCCTAACTCCATATGTCAGCTCTTCAGCTTGCAGACCATCGATGTGACAACTTCCTGCAACATGAAGCCCGCATGCATTCCAAATGGAATTGGACGGCTACTTAATCTGCACACTCTGCCAGTGATCACAATTAAGAGAGGTGCTTGGCATTGTAATTTACGAGAGCTGAAGGAATTGCAAGACCTTAGTGGAAAGCTATGTATAAAAGGACTAGATAATGTGTCTGGGGTTGATGAGGCAGAAGAAGCAAATTTGCATAGGAAACAACATCTCCAAGCTTTGCACTTGAAATTTCCTGATGGAGATTGGGATCACTGTGAACATGGCCAGAAGCCTGCAATAACCACAGTTTCTCACGAGGGGATACTAGAGGGCTTGCGGCCACATCACAATATCAGAGAACTTTCTGTGGAAGTTTGCAGATCTCGTAGATATGCTAGCTGGTTAGGTGACACTTCCTTTTCAAAGCTAACAATGATCCGCTTGGAATACTGTGATTTTGAATGCCTGCCACCACTTGGTCAATTACCTGTCTTGAAGTATCTCACTATTGTTGAGATGTCTATTTTAGAAAGTATTGGACCTGAGTTTTGCAGCCTCACTCCAAGGATCAAAGGATTCAAATCATTGGTGGCTTTGGAGTTTGACTGGATGCCCAGATGGTTACAGTGGTCTGGAGTGGAGGATGGTGAATTTTCCTGCTTGCGCACTCTTAGAATTCAGCATGTCCCTGAACTGAGGACCCTTCCATATGTGCTTTCTTCATCCTTGGCTGAATTAAAACTACGGGGCTGCAAATATCTGTCCAGAATTACTTATCTACCTTCCCTCTGTAAACTTGATTTACGTCAGTGTAACAGTTTAACTGAACTTCCTGCTCTCCCGTTACTTCACAGACTGGACATTGGTCAGTGTAACAGTTTGATTCGACTTCATGATCTCCCATCACTTAAGATGCTGATGCTACGAGATTGTCCAAACCTGACTACTGTTGCTCACTTCCCATTGCTTACTAGCATCCACGTCAAAGGTGGATTCAGAAATGAGCTTCTGTACAGTTTGTTGAATTCCCACAAATCTTTGGAGAATGTACTGATCGTTTCTGAATCCATGGTGCACCTTTCTCTGGAGCCCCAAAATCTTCCGTCACTTGCGTCACTAAGTTTGTATTGCCTGAATCTGCAATACTGCGATGGACTTGATGGCCTGGCATCCCTCAAAGAACTGAAGATCTATGGTAGTCCGAAGTTAAAAATCCATAATCGACTTCCATGCCAACTCTGAAATCATCTGCGGCGTCATGATCAACCAATAATGGATCTCTTGTTCATGTTTCGAATTTCAGAAGGCAATGATGTTCTTCTGGTGTTATGATAATGCTTTTCGTTAATTTAGAAGGCACTTATGTTGTGCAGTCACTTGGCTTCTGGTAAGTTATAAATTCCTGGTTCTCTGTGTTTTTCATTTCTCTGTTTCCTCAGCACGAAATTATTGGAAGTTTAAGCAATACAGCATGCCTTATGCCTTACTGGATGTCCTTTTCTCTACTATCGCACTTCACATTCTGTGGGCATAGTTTTCTTTTTCTTTTTCTTTGGGTGGGTGGGTGGGGAGGCTGCACTGAGAAGATATTTATCAGTAGCAACCTTGTAGATGATGTTCTTATATTGAGTAATTGGTGAATAATCGCACATCTCATTGGATCAATCACATGGTTGCTGATAGCCATTTATTATCTAAATTTGTTCTTTTCGTACATTGTATCTCCTGTAGTTTGCAAACTATGCTTTTGATACCTTCCTAGTTCCTAGATTCCTACCGTAGAGTCAGGCACTAAAATATTCTTAATTATTTCATTTGATTACTTGAACAGGAAGTGAAGTCATCTATCTGATGAGCTACATGCTGAAATGCTGAACATGAGAAAATCACAGAACCTCATTACAAGAATGTTGCACTATGGCCAACTTGCCAACTGTATCCCCACATCCAATGGAAGATACAGAAGTGAATTAATATACTGCTATGGGTTGCTTCTTTCCAGTGCTTCGCTTCTTGGGATGCGTATGCCTATGAAGGAGTTTGTGATTCATTATTCACGAGATAGGTGACATAGTCATCATATAAGGATTTTCCAATCCTTTATCTCTTACTCATCAACCCCTGACGGGGACCTTGGGGGCAAGGATTCAACTCCCGCACGACCTCGGCCTTGGGGGCAAGGATTCAACTCCCACTTGGTGGAGTTTGTCCTAGGTTTCAAGGTATGCGCTTACTCGACAGTTACTAAGATCTTGAATGCCGGAGTTAAGGCGGACGTGGGCATCAGATCCGGGACGGTTACAACCCACCTTCAGTACGCATCAGACCACTACTTCGGGAATCTCTCCCGGCCGTTTCTGGTAACGGCCGGGAGGAGTATAAAACCCCTTGAGGCGAATGAACAGACAAGACGATCGAAGCAACAAAGTAGTAGACTCCACAACACATAATTCATCAGAACTGAGGCTAGAGAGTAAACACTTGTACTCGAACATAGTAAATTCCTTGCCTCAGGGCAAGATTGGAGTAGAGCTTTTACCTTCACAGGGGCTCGAACCAGTATAACTCTCTGTATCTTGCTCTTTTTTCTCTTTCCTCGACCAACGAAGCAGCGATCGTACTCCTTCGGTGAGTGGAGCTCGTTTTGGGTCCCTTGTTCACTCTAACCCCTTCACTCATTTGTGGTCAGGCGATCCCGATCGTCGACAACCCCAATTTATGAGTGATGTTTTCCACACTAGAAAGAATAGAGTGTTTACTGGAACTAGGAGGGACAATGACTTCATTTAACCTCATAGGAAACACATTTCTAGCAGTGTCGCTCACTCGGATTTGACTATTAGAAAGGCACAATCAACAATCTTTGGACTAAGCTTTTTTTCTTTGGTAAAGGCACATGTACCTTTGCAAAGCAACACCAAGTCCAGAGAAATGATAGGTTAGGTTTTCTCCCCTTCTGTTCTTCATAAATTGTTTTCTTGTAATTGCAAGGTGAAATCCTATTTAAGACATAATTAGCTGTGAGAATTGTTTCACCTCACAATGAGTCTAACATACTTGAACTTTGTAACATGTTAACCAGATCACAAAGAGTTCGGTTCTTTCATTCGGCTACTCTATTAGATTAAGGTAAGTATGGTGGAGTAATTTCATGAATTATTCTACATCCTCGGTCTGATCTTAATCATTCAATTGTCCTTTCTAGTTGGTTTTCCACTTCGACCTTATAGATTTTAAAGTGTTCTAGTACTTCATCTTTCGACCCAAGTAAGTATATAGAGCTAAATTAAGTCGAATCATCTTGGAAATGTATTCTCATCCTCGGTTCAACCTTAATCATTTAATTGTCCTTTCTAGTTAGTTTTCCACTTTGGCCTTATAGATTATAAAGTGTTCTAGTGCTTTATCTTTCGATCCAAGTAAGTATATGGAGCTAAAATTAGTTGAATCATCTATGGGAGTTAAGAAATAACTTTTGCCACCTTTAGTTAATATGACATTCATCTAACAAAGATTAGAATGGACACGCTCAAGTAGTGAGGTGCTTCTCCCTTCAACAGTATGAAATGCTTTTCGGGGTGCTTTGCTTGTACGCACACCTCACCTTGAGAATTGCTCATGGTTAATAACTTGAAATTAAGTTCATTTTGATTAACAATAGAATAGCCTCAAAATTCACATGACATAAATGAAACTTGCAAACATCATGCACTTTATTACATATAACATTGTAAATAGAAATGTTATTAAGATTCAAGATAGAAAGGTAGAACATTCTGCCACTTTCATAACCCTTCCCTACAAAGGTTCCGAGTTTGGTCAATACGGCCTTATTTGATTTGAAAACTATTTTAAGACCTTGTCTACAAAGCTTGGATCCGTTGATAATGTTTCAACTCATAGCTGGCACGAACATCACATCTCGAAGAAACAACGTCTTGCCTGAAGTAATTTTCAAGCAGACCTGACCAATTTCTCATGCTATTGTTGATGCACCATTGTCCATCGAAAACGGAGCCATCTCCTTGGCCCTAAAATAAGAAGAATAGTGTAGGATCATTACATATATGGTACATAGCACATTATTAATCCATCAATCAATTGATGGATTAGCCATAGCACTAGTATCAGTCCACCAATCAATTGATGGATTAGCCATAAAGTCTCTAGGTTAACACTAGTATCAATCCACAAATCAATTGATGGATTAGCCATAAGGCCTCAAGGTATATACTTGTCTAAACTAGCTGAGGCCAGTGCGATGTTCGCCTCAGCCTTATGGCTGCTCTGTTGACTCGATGGTTCCTTGCCCTTATGATCATGGCATCTGCTAGCAGTATGCCCAGCAACTTCACAAACGTAGGGCCTGTTTGGTAGACCTCCAGATTCCAGTTTCACCTGAAATCTGAAACTTGTAGGTAAAAATAAAGTGAATTAAGTTTATATTTTTATTCTAAAATGTAAACAAGATGGTATATCTAAATACTCTTAATGTACTTACAGCTTCAGCTTCACGAATCTGGTGAAGCTAGAATTTTCTGCTTCACGGAGAAGCTGAATCTCTGCCAAACACACCCGTAGTAGACAATTTTCTCCTTTTTCTTCTTCATTTGTTTTGGCTTGGTCTAGGAGGACAAATGAAACACCTACCTTGGCCGATGTCACGCGGGTGTAACTTGACCAACTCGAGCCGGCGATGCGCAACTCGTTGAGATGAGACAAATTACGAAGATAAACTATGACTAAGAAATAGGAAAAAAAATGAAAAGGTGAAAGACGATAGTTTGATTGATTGCGGATACATTGGACGATACATATGCCCTTATATTTATAGTCAGGACTTCGACTTATTGGAATTGGACTAGAACTCTATTTTACAGGCTCGATTACCTATTTTAAACTTTCTATCTATAAACTATGTGCTTGATCCGGACTCCTTCTTTCGTATCCGAATACAATAGTTGTAGGCTTTAGGATCTTCTGGAAATCTAGCCGATGTTCCCATCTAGTCGACGTAACTGACTCAAATTCGAAGCTCGCATGTTGAATCAGGACTAGCTTGGTAAATTGTCCTTCTAGAATATGCTGACGTTGGCCATTGTCACTTTCCTTAATTGGCCGACGTGGCCTTTAGCCGATCACATTATCTGCCATGTCATATCGACTTTTTGCCAAAATCCGGTGTCAACACATGCCAAATCTTGGTGCAAACAGTACCTTTGCGTGTTTCTTGTGGTGGTTCAACACAGAAGCATGATGATGATGAACAGCTAAACTATATATTTTTTGGCGGATTACACCTAAACTGGCACGCAGCCACCACATGGTTGCTAGCGCACAAAAACCAATCCCGCTGCGCGGGGTGAATTCAAGCTGATAGCATGCGAATTTTAAGTTGCTATCAGGTGAATCCAAGTTGATTGTTGTCAGAAAGTGAATTCAGGTTAATAATAGAAAAAACACCAAGTTCTTGGATAAGACAGACAGTACAAGCTACCAGCAGGTGATTTCAGGTTGCTTGCTAAGAGGATCATGAAAGTTGATAACAAGATGCTACGACTGATACACCTATGCCGCTAGCAAGTGAATTCAAGTTGCTACGACTACCTGGTACTAGGACTCATTGTGGAAATCCCATGGGCCCATCCTCCTTGGGCTTATCCCCTAACTACGTCCACGGAGCCATATTCAAGGTGGTTGACCCATTTCCTCGGGTTGGAATCCTCCGTTTTGGAAGTTTACTTATTCGCTCAGCCAATCATCGGAATGTGCATGAGTCAGATACCAAAATGCACAAGCTAGTTCTCGGCTCAAAAGACGGACAGCAAGCAAGTAGCCAAGTACGTATAGATGAATACATACACCGCAAGCAAGCATAAACTTAAAATAAAGGCTGAATAAACACTTCAACTTTGTGATACGTGTTGCGTACAAATCGTGCAATAAATTTTCATCCAGATTTTCAAACCCAACACAAAATTGACCTCCTGTCTTGTGTGCTTGCAAAACTCGTCTTCATCTTCTGTTGGTTTTTCTTCGCTCCTCGTTGTGTTCGATACTTTGTCGATCATAATTAGCACTCCTTGGTTGCTACAGCCTACAGCCACTCCTGTGATACAATGTTAGATTAAGACGAGAGAGCGCACTCTTCTGGCCTTCTACGCAACATCTCAAAGGAAATTAAGGATGGATATGCATGGTACAGATTAAGACCTGTACGTTAGGCCACGCTTTCTTTCCCCTGCTCATAGCATGGCAGATACGGCACGACACAACACGACTGAGTTGGCACGGTACAAATGATAGGGTTATACCTAGCCTCGCGGTTAGGCATGATGAACGGCACAACATAGCACGTCAGTATTGGCTGTACTTGGGCTAGTATGGTACGAAATAGGCCAGATGGATTCGAAGCAGGCATGACACGTGGTAGGGTGCTCTACCACGACATTACGTCATGTTGTGGCTCACCACACGGTCAGCGCTTTTTGCGATCCTTACATACGGAGAAAGGAGAGACAACGAAAATGCTAAAAGGTGTAGAATGGAGATTGGAGTATATGCTCACTGACACCGAGTACATGTACCGAGCCGCTCCGTACTGAGGTACCCCATATTAGGTATAAGGTTTTTAACAAAGCAATAACTCCATACATATTCAAGAATAAATACAATTTAGTTCTTTTTCTCCCAATATTCGTATCCACTACTTCGGCTCTGTGCGTCTCTAGCTTCTTTTCTCTCGTCGCAATAGTGCAAATAGGCTGGGTGTGGACCGACACAATACAAAGTCGGCACGAATCGCAAATAGGCCTTTCCTGTACTCACCGAAGACGAGCCAAACCGGTACGGTGTGCCGGCTAGATCGTTGCGGTACGATACAGTTTTGGCATGCAGCCCCAGCATGACACGACGCCTATCTCTAGTACTGATATCCCAAAACAAATCATGAAACTGCTCATGCTATATAATTATGGAATAAGTTCATTTATATCCCTAACTCTTCTCAACTCTCAAGTCCATATGTCACCACTCCAAAACGAGTCACTCTGCATCTTTTAACTATCAAAACCAGACTGCCTAGCCCTTGCGACGATCGGACCTGTCTTTGGCTTAAATCATAACCTTCCTAAAGCTTGAAGAGCTTGCGGCCTGCGAGCCGTGCCATGTTTCGCCTTTTCTGGGAGGTCCCTCGAGTTCTCCATAATAGTGCGCCTGTCCTGCCCGTTGCTGGCCGTTCGTTTTTGCGTTCGCCTCCATCTGGCCATTCGCTTGAGCAGTGCCTTGGTTCTTCGTCGTTCCCCGTCTGCTTTTCCGTTGCGCCGGTGTCAGGACGTCTGGAGGTTGAAGAAGCACAAGAGCTAGTCGGCGATAAAGTTTTAGAAGTAGCGACTACACTTAAGTCTATCAACGGCCAAGATGTGTTTTTAACTTTAGAAGGGCATCCAACGGTCAACTGATGGTATACAGTAATTACCGCAATTAGGTGAAAACTTGCTTTGTCGTTTTACTCAATTCACCGTTTCTGTTATTTTTACTGGACAGCCTGCCGCTGTGAATCGAAGAGGGTGTTGGAGCTATAAAACTTGTAAACTCTGGAAACTGGAATAGATAGGAGATTCCATATATCTTTAGTTATCTAGTTCATAGCGGTAGCTTTACTATTTCCGTTCGTTTCTCATCTGAGTGCTTGCGGCGAGTGATTGGGTTCGTTCTGGGGACTGCATTCGGTTCGGATTGATTGAAGGTCCTGACAAATTGGTATCAGAGCATCACGTTCCTCGGCTTGGAAAGATCTGAGGTTGGGGAAAACCTGTAAAATCCCTCGATCTGGGAAAGAAAAGTGGAGAATGTCAGCTGGGTTATCCACGGCAGGAGGAATCAGGAGAGAAGCAGTGGAGAGAAGCAATCGGGCAGAGATTGGAAAGATTCAAGATGATATGAAGAGGCTTCGGACAGATATGGCGGAGATCAAGTCACTTTTACTGAGATCACCACAGCTGATGGGCGATTATCGGGAACACGCAAACTCATCTGGTATTCTGGGGGAGAGGGAAAATTCTGGACAGAGTACTACTAATCAGGTGAAGGTTTCTTCTTTTTCTCCAGTCCAGATAAGCAATCCGAATCTTTATGATACTCAAATGATGGCTATTAGTGGGGAATCTGTGTTTAATTCAACAGTCAAAACTTCTGCACAAACCTACCATAAAGCACAGGGTTGTATTGGGATTAATGACCCTTTTAGCCGAACACTGCCAACCAATCTGCCGAATTATAACACAAATTATGTTGTAAATGGGCCTAACTTATATCATCAGATCAGATCCGGAATAGCTAGTTATTCCTTGCAGACTCCAATTTATCAGCATCCTGCATTATCTCAAAATTTGGGTCCTAGAAGAGATTATTCTGGAGGTATGCCTTATCAAACTAAGCAGTACACAGGAATCCATCCGTTGGGGAATCATTCTTTACCCATTTGTCCTTCTACTATCAGAACATTTTCAAACCCTTCTTATAAAAGTTTGAGTGGAGGAGTTCTGGTAGGGGATGCTGTCTTTGTTGAGCCTCCATTGTCTCAATCAGTGCAGTCAGGAACTCATGCAGAAAAGGTTGGGCCTCAGGTAGATGGATACTTCTGTCCTGCTCTTGCTAAGGCTGTCAAAACTATGAACAAAACTGAGAAGGGTAAACCAGTAGCTGGGGAGGAAGGCGCTATACCACCAAATGACACTCTTCTTATTAACCTGGAGTTAGTTTCAGAGAAAACTGCTACTGAAATGGAGGAAGAAGATCCTGTCTATGAAGAAGATCCTGAAGAAGTGGTGCAAAGTGATGAACACACTAATGCAAATCAAACCAATACAAGCAGTAATGGATCAGATGGTGAGAAAGTCGAGAAAAAGGAGTCAGTAAATTCTCAAACTGACCCTGGATATTCTTCTCTGATGATACCAAGACTGGAACAGGAAGACATGGCAGCCATGGCTCAAAGCGCATGGGGAGCAGACAAGAGGTTGGATGTGTACATTCATGATTACCTAGTAAAGAGAAACCTGCAAAACACTGCAAAGGCATTCCAAGCTGGAGGCAATGTGTCTTTAGCTCTTGTTGCAATTGACATCCCAAGGGAATTCCTTTTTGAATGGTGGACGGCCTTCTGGGACTTTTGCAAATATGGGGGTATAGTCAAGAAGATACTGAAGGATGGACTTGAATACCAACTTTAGAACATGTCATTCGTCTCTATTCTTAAACTGTTACAGCTTGGGAACTTTGATATCATTCTTGGTGGTGACTGGATGTATGAACATCGCCCCATTATTTTGGACCTTAAGAAGAAAGCACTCACACTCAGGAAGGATGGTCTACCTATGCACATTCCAGATTATACTCCTCCTATTGCTGATTTTCATGTGAATACTACTTGGCTGCAGAATATGGTTCAGAAAATGGCAAATGGATACTTCATACAAGTCAATCTAATAGAAACAGATAGTAATGCTGTTGAGCCACAGATAGTAATGGACTATGAACATGCAGTCAGCAATGGCTTTGGATTCAATGTTGTTCCTGTTAAGAAGGTTACAGTAGCAAGAGGAGGAGAACAGTCATCTGACACCAAGCTACAGAGAATGGTTAGACATGCAACATCTATTTGGTTTAAGTTGGAAGAAGTGATTTTAAGCCTTTCTCCAGCCCAACTTTTATCAACATCAGGGTCACCTAAAGATGCAGTCAAGAATAATAATCAATTAGTGTCAGAAGCTCTAAATTGTTCGAAGATGGCTATTACGTATATGGTTTCTTCAGATAAAGATCTTTCCATCAATTTGATCTTGTTTGATGAGGATATTGTGAATAACATCCATTCTATAGCAAGTGAAGAAAAGTCCATTTGGAGTTCATTGCAAAACCTCGTACAACTACATGCCATTGGAAGTGTTATTTCTATTCTTGCTGAATCATCTGCATATTTCTGCACTAGAGTTCTTCAAGAGCATTTTACACGCTTGGTGGATATTTTGGGAACCTCAGCTGGTTATGAATCTCAACACTTGAATACTTGCAATGGATCATCTCCTGCTCTTATTAACTATGGAGCACTCTATTTATCTGTTCAAATGCTTTTATCCTGTCGAGAAGTGGCTTTGGCTTATCGAGAAGACTATGCTCCAGTTACATCAGCAAAGAAGTCCTGGTGGCTTATCTTAGAGGAAAAATTGGATCCATTAATCCATCTTCTTGGATTATTGTTGACTATCGATTTTCAATCTATCCAGTCAGCAGTCAGACAAAAATATGTTTCATGTGCTGCGAAGGGTTTACTAATACTTGCAACATTTTCGGAACAATGTTCACCTCTACCGGAAAAAGCTTATGAGGATATTCTACTGATGCTTACTTCAGTGATTACAAGCAAGTATGAAAATGTATATTTGTGGAGATTGTCCTTGAGAACATTGACTAGCATTGGCTCGTCTATTGTGGAGTTTCATTCGTCTCAAAATGAAATGATTTACAACAGAATTGTGGTTGACAAGATTATTTCTTTGGTTGAACCTTATGATACTTCAATGCCTCTCAACCTAAGACTTGAAGCAAGTTTTGAAGTTGGTACTGCTGGACTGAACTATATGTTAAGGGTTGCTAAATCTCTTGAAGAAGCTGTTGTCACCAATATTTCTGAGGCTAAAACCAGCTATGAAGATGATGATAAAGTGAAAAAGATTCTGGAAGAGATACAAGCTGAACAAGAGACAAACTACCAGTTCAATACTGAATATGCATTCATTGAATACAAAGGCTGCATCTATTTGGGAGAAGTAACTAGTCACATATTTCCATTGCTGGATTCTATTCACACTTCTTCTATCGTTGTTCCAATTCCTGGACTTCCATTAGTTGATGCTGACAGCGGGATCAAAACAGAGCCTATTACCATATTGGATTGCAGGATAGCACCGAGGAAAGAGATGACTGTCCCTCGAGGGCTTATTCGATGGGAGAATCTGGCTGATGAAGATGCTACCTGGGAAGATGCTAGCTTTATCCAACAGATATTCCCGCACTTTCAGCCTTGAGGACAAGGTCTGACTTCAGGAAGGGGGTAATGTCAGGACGTCTGGAGGTTGAAGAAGCACAAGAGCTAGTCGGCGATAAAGTTTTAGAAGTAGCGACTACACTTAAGTCTATCAACGGCCAAGATGTGTTTTTAACTTTAGAAGGGCATCCAACGGTCAACTGATGGTATACAGTAATTACCGCAATTAGGTGAAAACTTGCTTTGTCGTTTTACTCAATACACCGTTTCTGTTATTTTTACTGGACAGCCTGCCGCTGTGAATCGAAGAGGGTGTTGGAGCTATAAAACTTGTAAACTCTGGAAACTGGAATAGATAGGAGATTCCATATATCTTTAGTTATCTAGTTCATAGCGGTAGCTTTACTATTTCCGTTCGTTTCTCATCTGAGTGCTTGCGGCGAGTGATTGGGTTCGTTCTGGGGACTGCATTCGGTTCGGATTGATTGAAGGTCCTGACAGCCGGTGCCTTCTTTGCCGTCTCCGCCTCCGTTCTTCGGTCCATCGCCCTAGACTTCTGCTGGTTCGCCGTGGAGAGCTTGTTTTATATACTTTAGTAGCATACTTTAAATTCTAACTTTAAACCTCTGTTTCCAATGAGATATAATTATAGACCTAGTTTATCACTAGATATTGCACTGTAAACTATCAAATCATCAAACAAACAACAATTTGTCTAGGTAAAGGCCCAAATCAGACTTGAACCTCATTCCTTTTGAATCAGGCTGGATATAGATCTATAAAAAAATATTAGTCTTGAACCAGTTCTATGCTGGGCTTTGGTCCATTAGCATCCTTATGTGAATGCCTATTTTTGTACTTGTTGGATTGAATGTGAGTAGTATTGAAATGAAAGATTATTTGTTGATATATTATTGCTAAATGGCTACTTTACAACTTGCAATTGTTTAAAATATAGCAAAAGTCATGTGAAATTTTTTTCATATTTAGGAAAAATCATGCCAGAATTTTTTCATCTTTTTAGTGCTTTTTTTATATATTTCTTACATTTTTCCTTTTTTTGGCCTTTAATGGCATTTTACAAATTTCACAACTTTTTTTGCAATTTTTTTTAAAATTTTTCCTTTTTCAACCGTAGCCGATTTTCACCAAAAAAACTGCTCGAAATTCGAGCCTTTTCGAGTAGTTTTCATCAATTTCATTCCAAATTAGCTCGGCGGTTTGACTAGATTTTAAATTTATTTGACTTTTCAAACCGTTTGGTTTTAAGCAAATTTTGTTCGGTCATGAATTTTGATACTGCGAATCGTCGAAATCCAAGTTCAAAACGGTATTGAAACCCTGGCCAGAGCCAATCCAGTCCAACTCTGTTTTTTTGGAAGAATCGTCGAAATCCAAGTTCAAAACGGTATTGAAACCCTGGCCAGAGCCAATCCAGTCCAACTCTGTTTTTTTGGAAGGCGCCCTGTGTACACTTCTAATTTCATTAGAGCATCTCCAACAGTTCCTAATATTTAGACTCCTAATATTCTTAGATTGGGACCTTCCCAAAAAATTTTGGGTCTACAAAATACCTTGTTCTCCAACAGTTCCTATATTTTCTCCCAAAAACACCTTTGAATTGGTCCGGTGGGCCATCCTGGGCGCGAAATAATGTTGATTGGGAGCGCGGACAGAGCGCACAAAAATGAGGAGTCGGGATGCTGTTTTTGGGCGTGCCAAAATTTAAGGAGCTAGAAAGAGGAACTGTTGGAGTACTTTTTTTTGCAATCAAGCCCAAAATCATGTTTTGAAAATAGATTTTAGACACTGTTAGAGATGCTCTTACATATGTGCTGCTGCTGCTGAGTTCAGGTCACATTGGCAATGCCGTGGCCACACAGGCTAGGCTAGTCTATCACGATGGGGCTGGACGAGGTGTAGCCGCCGGCCCTCTCCCGGATCCTTGGCGGGATCTCTGCGTGGAGGACCTGCACCCTGAACACGACGCGCTCGCCGTCCACCAGCTCGAACACGCACCCGTCGCCGAGCCTCAGGTTGTTGTCAACCGCGAAGCTCCGCCACCCCGCCTCCAGCCGCTGGATCAGGCGCCCACTGGTGAACCGCATCTCCCAGGACCGGTTCTGCCGGGTCAGGGTCGCCGGCACCGACTTGGATGGGAGGAATGATGCAAACGATCTTGGAACCACCTGCTCAGGCACAAGATACAGTTGTCATTCGTGTGGTATATATGTATGAAACTCAAAACCCTCGTGTTTCTTTCCGCATCTCTTTAAGCTGTAATTTGGGACCTCTTTGTAGTACAGTAAAGTGTTTGGCAGGGATTCAGCTTCTCCAGATTCATGAATATGGTGAAGTTGAAAATTTTAGCTTCACCAGATTCATGAAGCTGAAGCTGTGAGTATATTAAGAGTATTTAGATAGATCATCTTGTTTATATTTTAGACCAAAAATATAAACTTAATTCACTTTATTTTAGCCCACAAATTTCAAATTTCAGAAGAAACTGAAATCTGGAGCTCTACCAAACAGACCCTAAATTCAATATTAACCATTTATTCTTTTTGATATAATGGATCAGATTATCTTGTATTTATTTAAACTTCCTCTGATAGTAAAATAGTAGGAATATCCTCAACAAATCAATGGCTGATCTAATTTCTAGTATCCACTATAAACTACTAGAATAACACACCATAAAATTTCTGCAACAATTTGAATAGTTTAGCACTATGAAAGAAAGCAATGCTGATGTACGCAATGCCACTTGCATTACGAAAGAACCTGAATGATTTAGTGTAGAAGACAGGCAGAAGTTCAGAAACTGTAAAACCGGTATACAAGACTAACTTCCTTTCAGACCAACATGCCAAGCAGGCCAATAATGAGCAGGTGTCATGTCAGCAGTGGAAATATACTGCAGGGTAAATTCAGGTACTTCGGAGCTAGGAGGATCATTGCAAAAATTTCCCCTAGAATTCAGGTGCCACTAGTTAGAAAGTTCATCTGCATTTTAGATTTTAGGTTACAATTACAGACATCAGCATCCCTCGCTCGCCCGCCCGCCTGGGAGAATTCAGATGCGTTGTTCTATGCTTCTCTAGAAACCACCCAAAACTTACTCCATTTCAATGTTTAAGATTAAATTATACCCCACTGAAGAACATTAATACTACAAGAGATTCAGAGGCATGAGGCATCACCATTGAGGAAATTGTCTGGTTTTGTCCGAAAGAGTCATGTATGGCATGCCTATCAAATACACCACAATACCATATGTTATGTCCATAAGAGCCCGTGTACGACATGCCCCTGACAGCAAACTAGTACTAATACCTCCGGAATTGTATCAGAATTCTGTTGAAATCGAGCTGTGAATAGCAGCATTACCACTTGAAATGGCGGATGAACATGAGACCTGCACAGGATACATGCAAAGTATGGTTTCCCCAAAAGTGGGAGGGTCCTAGGCTGAACCTTCTCCAGACATGTCTCCGCCGCTTTTGATTGCACGTCAGGTTTATCTAGATGGCCTACAATTGCCTCACTACTCTTCTCTGAAGGGTTTAGCATTGCATGAACCTTAGCACCTGCATTGCAAGAGCAAGTCAAGCTACTAGAGGAGTGCTTTAAGGTAGATAGCAAAGGATTGAGATGCAGAATGTACCAAGATCCCCTCATATTACCTGCAATGCCGCATGATTCCTGAGAGGAATGGCTGGGATTAACGGGAGGGCTTGCGGTGTTTGAATCACTTGCCATGGGATCTGTCTGAAGATCACAACAGCATACAGAAAACAGGAGCTGGGTATTGTTCAGTAGGAAAATATTGCCCTGATCAACATCATAGATTCTGCAAACACGCATGCTCCTATCATTCTAGTTGCGACTAAAAAATATATATCTAGTACAGAGACCGAACCCTTGCTGGATCTAACATGTTTGTACTACATTGTGAGATTGAGCAATAGATGCGAGAATTCAGACAATGCGACAGATAAATAAAGGACCAAGGTGTCAAGGGCTCTAAAAGGCAGAAGCTTCAGGCTTAGGAATCAAGAAGGCGCATCAAATCTTGCACAGAAAAATGGAAAAGGATGAGCAGGGCAGAGATTGGGTGTGATGGATCCTTACCATTGCTGGGATTTAGGAGGAAGACGGGGTAGAGGAGAGGAGAGGAGAAACCCAAAGCCTCCTGCACAGTGGCAACTCGCATGATTGGGGTTATAGCAAAAGTAGTAAAGTACTGTGAAATGTGCCCAGCCAGTTTGGGAGCGGCAGAAGTACACGTGTTGGTGCCCGACCCAGCTGTTTGCCACACGTGTACTTACTATATTTCCTAAAGATTGAAAACTTCCCGTGCCCTGCTCGCTTTGAGCCGAGCCGGCTTGGCTTAAATTTTTTTTTTGCGTTTAGTCCTTCGAAAAATCCGTAATTACGTATCAGTCCTTTTCACGTTTTTTACAAAGAGGGCCTTAAAAAAATACGAATCTTTCGTGAGGGGATCCTAAATAGATACCAAAAAAATGTAGTGGCGTTTAGATCATTCCGGCTATTTTTTATGAAAAGGATCTACGATCGCGGATTTTTCATGAGAGAACCCCAGATAGATGCGAAAAAAACGTGATTTCGTTTGTGTCCTTTCAGCCGTTTCGCTCATTTTTTCGATGATTTAAAAAAAACACTACCAGAAAAAAGAAACTTTTTCTACAAAAAAAAACAAAACGCGCGAAAAATTATCTAGTTTCTTATATACTAGGATAATTTTTGCGGCGTAATACGTCACGTGTGTTGTTTTTTTCAGAAACAGTTTCATTTTTTTCGACGGTTTTTTAAATCGTCGAGAATACATGTGAAACGGTTGAAAGGATACAAACGCAATTATATTTTTTTCTTTTATCTAGGGTCCTTTCATGAAAGATCCACGATTGCGCAAAATCGAAAGGTCCTTTCCGTGAAAAATAGCTGGAATGATTCAAACGTAACTACGTTCTTTTTTCGGTATTTATTTAGGGTTCTTTCACGAAAGATTCACGATTTCTCTGAACCAAGAAGTCATTTTCATAAAAAAACCGTGGGAAGGATATACACGTAATTACACATTTTTTGAGGGACCTACACGTGAAAAAAAATGAACCGAGCCATCTCGATGGGTGTTCGATTCTTCCTCACGGCCACCCCATTTTGTTGAGGAGAATAGGGGCCGAGAACTCATGCTTGATTCCCTCCTCATCGAGATATTCCTCCACGCCGGTATTTGTGAGATCATGTGATAAAAAATTGGTTGAATGGTGAAATTGACATTGTAAAGTGATTGTGGTTATAGCATATGTGGTGTTTGTGCATGTGCTATGGTGATATGATAGTTATGCTGGTGATAGCATGATGGACTTTGCTTGATGCTATGCACTCATGTGAGTGGTTGCATGGACTGTTTTTGAGGCAAGTTATAGACTTGTGCTCAAATGATCGTTTGATTATACTAGTGATAGCATAATGGTTTTGCTTGATGCAATGCACTCGTGTGAGTGGTTGCATGGATTAACCTTGAGTCAAGTCGTGGACTTATGCTCGGACTGGTTGTTTGTTAATTCATGTGCAGGTGTTGCTCGAGGGCGAACGTGGTCGATGACGGGACCGGAACTAGGTTCATGGAGGAACTGAGGTTCGGGACTAGGTTCAGGGAGGAATCGAGGTCCTAGTGGTCGAGGATGTCATGTGGGACGTTCGGGCTAGAGAACGGTGCACACGAAGGCTGGTTAGTCACGTGAGTGTGGCAGGCGGGCCGTACACGTGCATGTGTGAATTTTGGGTTGTATGCATATATTGGGCCATGTGTTATTGGGCCAGGTGGATATGCATACATGTATTAGAGATAAGAAGTTAGGGTTTTGAGTTGTATAAAAGGACTTCAAAACCTGATCAATAAGTGAGCTTTTGCGGCGGCTAGGACGTTGCCGTTTTTCCATGCGACAATAGCTTTTTGTGGCGGCTGTTTTTGCTTGAGTTCTTGCGCGAGACCTCCTACCGACATCCAGATTGATATGCTTTTTCTTGTGTCTGCATGCATGCATGAGGATTGAAGTGCATGACGACTTGTTGTTTTGCATGACGTGAAGACGTGCTGGCTGATGTCCTGTGCCCGTGCGGCTGAAGTTTTTAGCGAGAGCTTTTTCCGGCGGTTTTGCGGTAGCACCAAAACTTGTTCTCTCGATTTTGTTCTGCGAGACTTTTTCCTTGTTGTCGTTCTTGGCATCAGGGAAGTTTGCTGTTGTTTTGTGTTGCAGGGAGAAGGCGAGTGTCGTTGAATACTTGCTGGACTTCAGAGCATCGACAATGCTCCATTGTCGTTGGTAATCTTCAAGCTCTCTGAAGACATCCAAAAGCTGCCGCATCTTTGTCAAAGCACGTCATCTGAAGATCGGAGACTCTGGAAGAAAGAATATTCCTTCAAGAAGCATGCATGCGTGACAAAAGGAGCGACTGGACAATTGCTCGTGGCGGATTGAAGGATTGGCGCTGGACTTCTAAGGGCAACTAGAAACGAGAGGTACTAGAGGCAAAAAGGAATGGCGATGATCTCCCATCGTGTGATCGTTTCGGTCCGGCGTATTGATTTTCGTTTGAAGATTAATTCTCGTCATCATCTGATTCAGTCATCTTGTGAAGGTAATATCTCGAGATCCATAGATCCGATTGAGTTAATTTTTATTGTGTAAATTTTGGAATTGCGTCTAGTTTCTACAGTTAAAATTTCACATCGATCTAACGGTGGGATCTTTGAGAACTACTGTTTTAGTTAACTTGTGTCAGTCTGTTCTTATTTGGTCCGATGTCTGATTCAGTAAAATTGCGAAGGTAATAACTTTAGATCCATAGGTTTGATTGAGCTGATTTTTATTGAGTTAGCTTCCCAATTGAATCTAGTTTCTACTGTTAAAATTTCACATCAATCCATCGGTTGGATCTTCAGTCATTACTGTTTTAGTAGACGTGCATCATTCTGTTTTTGTCGAATCCGGATCAGTTAATTGGGGTGTTTCAAAAATAATCAAAAATTTGATTTTAGCTTCTACGCAATCATTTACCCCCCTCTGATTGCTAGTTTAGTATATATCGATCCTACAGTATTCTTGAATTTGGTGCCGTTATCACTTTGGATTCTCTTGATCTTCACTTCGAATTCATTTTGTGCCCTTCTCATGAATTTCTTTAGGGTTCCTTGGGCTTCACTTTTATCATGCAAGAAAAATATCCAAGTGAATCGAGAAAAATCATCAACAATAACTAGACCATACTTGTTTCCTCCTATGCTTATGTATGTGACGGGGCCGAACAAATACATGTGGAGCATCTCCAGAGGTCATGAGGTAGTCATCACATTCTTGGTGGGATGAGAAGCTCCAACTTGCTTTCCGGCTTGACATGCACTACACACCCTATCTATCTCAAAAACAACATTCGTTAATCCAAGGATGTGATTGCCTTTAAATAGTTTGAAGGTTCCTCATACCAACATGAACAAGTCGACGATGCCATAACCAACCCATGCTAGATTTGGCCATTAAGCACGTTTCAAGGTTAATTCTATCCGTAATAAAGTCTATGAGATAGAGATTTCCCTTTAAACGACCCTTAACGGCTATTGAACCATCAACCCTCTTAATGACATCCACACCCTTATCACTAAACACACAATTATAGTCCGCTTCACATAATTGAGCAACGGACAACAAATTGTCGCTTAGTGATTCGACAAGCAAAACATTGTTTATGTGAAAATCATTTGTAATTAGAATCTTACCTAAACTTACCACCTCACCTTTTCTATTGTTGCCAAAAATTATGCTTTCACTGTTTGACCCATTCGCATCTAAGTGTGCGAACATCGCCTTTTCTCCGGTCATATGGTGTGTACATCCGCTATCCAATATCCAACTTGATCCACCGGAGATGTAGGCCTACAAAACAAAATTTAGATTTTACTTTTTGTACCCAAACTTGTTTAGGTCCGCGCACGTTAGTAACAAGAGACTTCGGGACCCAAATCGATCGCACATGAGAAGCATTTTTGGGTTTACGCCCGATATGATAAGCAACTACACGACCGAAGTTAGTTCTTTTAAGCACATAAGAAGCAAAGAAACTAGAATGGGCCTTATACTTGGAGTTTCCTTCGCCCTTAATAAAGTGAATGGGTTTGTTCAACAGGGCAAACACAATGTGACTCTTTTTGCCCTTGGGTGGAACATACCCAAGCCCATATTTCATAACGTTACCTTGGCACTTACCGAGGAACTCCTCTAATCCTTTGCTAGCCTTATAGGACTTTTGAAGTCCATCTTCAAGCATTCCCTTGAACTTCTCATTTTCATGAGCTAATACTTGCAAAGTCTCAAGGTTAGTGGCACAAGCATCAATATTAACATTATAGCATCTAGCACATCTATTGCTAGTAGACGGTAATGAGGAATTGGAGTTACCCGTCGAGGAGTTAGAAGAGCTATTCGAGAGATCAACAAGCTTCACTTCTAGAGCCTTGCAAGCATCCTTTGCTTTGGCAAGTTCCTCTATGAGTGAAGCATTGGTGATCTCAAGACTAGCTAATTCGGATTTAGTCATTTTTGAACTTTTGACCAACTCCTCATACTTTCTTCTTGCATTGGTTAGGCTTTTCTTTAGCTCAAGATTTGTCTCTTTTTCAAGAATGAGCAAATCCTCTTGAGCTTCGAGAGTAGCCTCCTTTTGCTCAACGGTTTCCTCCAATTTCTCAATATCTTTTAAGAATAAATCTAATTTTTGAATATCAAAGTCCTTTATAGACTTGAACACACTATCATCGTCACTAGCATCATCACTATCATCTAAGCATGAATCAACAATAAAAGGGGATGATGCTTTGATTGATACCTTGCGCCTCTTGGCCATAAGGCACATTGGAGCATCTTCGTCGTCATCGCTCAAGTTGTCGAAGAGGCCCTTCGACGTTGTTGATGTAGAAGGCACGACGATGGCGATGGAGGCAACTCCTCCTTCTTCATCAAATTTGGAGCTTGAGTCGGAGTCGGAGTTTGAATCCCATTCTTCTCCAATGTGAGCTTGCCCTTTGTGCTTGTAATGCTTGAACTTCTTACTCTTTTCCTTGTCCTTGCTCCGGTGTTTATCCTTCTTGTAAGGCTTGTCTTCCTTCTCTCGTTGTGGACATTCGGCAATAAAGTGGCCGGGCTCCCCACACTTGTAGCACTTTCTAGTTGAGTGCCTTCCTCTTGATTTGTTCCATTGGTGTTTAGAGTGGCTTCCCGGCTTGTAACCCTTCTTCTTGAGAAACTTGTTGAATCTTCTCACAAGCAGGGCCATGTCATCATTGGTTAAGGGGTCACGTGGCTCCTCATCATCACTTGTACTTTCCTCGGCTTCCTGGACAATCTTCACTGCCTTCAAAGCGATACCTTTCTTCTTCCTAGACTTGAGCTCTTCCACCACTTCGGCCTCTTTGATCATCATCTCATCCACCATCAGTCTTCCAATCACATCATGGGGGGTGAGTGTATCAAAGTTTGGTCGGTCACAAATAAGTTGAACTAAATTACGGTTGGTGGGAGTGATCACTCTAAGGATGATCTTGACGACTGCCCTGTCGGTGAGGTCGGTACACCCAAGTCCCTTGGCTTGATTCACCAACACCATCAAGCGGTCAAACATTTTTGTGTATAACTCTCATTCTTCCAAAGTAAATCAGCTTAGCTCACCAATAATGAGCTCGATCTTGGACTCACGGATGCTTGATATCCCTTCATGAGTAACCATGAGTCTTTCCCAAATTGCCTTAACGTCTTTAAGTCCATCGACTCGGTTGAACTTTGAGTTGCTTAAAGCATTGAACAAGGTATTGACGGCCAAGTCATTGAAATGTTGAGCCTTCTTTTCTTCGGGAGTAAGCTTGTTTGGGTTCATGGCTTTGAAACTTGTTTCAACAATCTCCCAAATACACGGGTGAAGTGATCTCAAGTCCATCTTCATTTTATGTTTCCATGCGGCATAGCGAGTATCATCGAAGTGAGGCGCTCTACCGGATGATACGGAAACATAAGGTGAAGAGCTTGAGACTCCAATAGTAGGGTATTCATATGGAATCTCAACCCCTTTGCCGGAACCCGTGGCCTTGTCTTGGTCACGGATTTCGTCATTCTTTTCTATTAGCGACATCTTGATTCTTCAAGTGGTTAAGCCAAAACTATGGAGATTTGGCTCTGATACCAATTGAAAGGACCAGGATGTCGCCTAGAGGTGGGCGAATAGGCGATTTTAAAATTTAATGCGCAGCGGAAACAATGACTTCGGATAGTTCGAAATTTCCTTCAGACTGTCCGAGTGGTTCGGATAGTCCGAGTGAACTTTCGGATAGTCCGAACTGCTCTGAGTGCAAAAACCCTAGAAAGTAGATCTGAGCTATCTAGAGAGTGAAACTAGCACCAAAATGAAATCCAAGAGTTTGGGATACCTCTAGTCGTCGAGAACTCGCCAAACCCCTTCACAATAGCAAACCACCACTTGAAACCCTAGGTCTCAAGAAACCACAAATAGGGGAAAACAAAGTAATCCAAGAAGCAACGAAATGCACAAGTATTTTTACCCGAAGTTCGAATCTTTGAGGAGATCCTACGTCTCCGTTGAGGCGGCACCAAGCCGAGATTTCTTTCAACCCTAATCCTCTAGGTGTTGCACCAAGCACTCACCTACTTTTTCTTGAATCCTTTCCTTGCGGAGGTGGATTCGACCTTCACAAACTTCCGGCGGCAACCCACGTGAAGTTTAGGAGCTCACCGGTGACTCCTAGCTGTCTAAGAGTCCTCAACCTCCAAGAGTAATAGATGTGTCGAGAAATCCGTGAGAGAATGATTTTTGTGCTCAAGATGAATCAAATTCACTAGATCTTCCAATCTCTCTACTCTCTCAAGCTCAAAAGATTCACAAATCAAAAGATTGAGAGGGAGTGAGGGCTTGAGCTCTAGAGGTGAGGAATGGCAGCAAATGAGTGAAATAAATGCTCTGAGTGCTGTTAGGTGAGAGTTTGAGGCTTATATAGCCACTCAAAAACTAGCCGTTTTGAGTTGTGCCCGAGTTTGTTCGGATAGTCCGAACTTATGTTCGGATAATCCGAACAGTTTGAATTCCAGGCAACCGAGCAACGTAGTTCGGATAGTCCGAACATTTCTTCGGACAGTCCGAACACTTCGGATACTCCGAGCGTTCGGATAGTCCGAAAAATCTTCGGACACTCCGAAGAAGACTTCGGACATTCCGAACCCAAATTTTCAGAACCAACAGAGGGGGTCAGTTCGGACATTCCGAACTAGGGTTCGGATACTCCGAACTATTTTGAGCAAAATGCTCCTAAGACTTGACATGTTGACTCATTTTGTGACTAAGATTCATCATTGAGCACATTAAGTCATTCTAAAGTTATTTCTCGTCATATCCCTCTATATAGTACGGTGATCCTTAAACTCAATAAAAATAAACTTAATACACGATAATTGAGTCTAAAAGATGCCTTTTTCTTCTTCGATTTTGAGGGTGCTCTTTTTGCTTCGTAGCTTTCTCATGAATGCGATAACCTGCTTCACAAAGCTTATAAAACTCATTAGTCACTTAATATTGTTGTCATTAATCACCAAAATCATTAAGGGGCATAGATGCACTTTCAAAAACTCTACTTCAAATTTTTGGTGTCAACACATTTTGGCACACCCGGTGGGATAGTCGGAAAGATGACTGCAGGCAAATCTATCTCACTAGCCGACGTCAATGCTGATGCGATAATCATCCCCACTTTGGACGATCTGACTCCGGAACAACGCAAAGAGATTGAAGATTGGAAAGCTGCTCTAGATGAGATGATGTTGGGTTGTTATCAAAAAACCCGACGAGGGGTCACGCAGAAGATGGCGCTTCCAACACTGAATCCCCTTGGCGAGGCCGGCGTCTCGACAAACCCGGTAAGCCGATATCCACCAGCTCAAGCCGAGTTGTCTGTTATGATTGAGCAATTTGTGCATCACGCATTAATCAATCAGTCATCGGCCTTGGTTACGACCCTAAAGCCGATGATAGAAAATAGCATTAAAACAATAGCACAAGAGTTGGTAGCATCTAGAGGATTGCTAGATCCATTGCAGCCACTCCCAACATACCCTGCATACTCTATGGCACAAAACACCAGCACGGTAAAAGTGTCGGCTCCAACACCCTCATTAGTGCCGACTCAACCCACTGTGTTCACGCCGGGAAATTCTCATCCAAGTGGGGTTACCCATTACCATGCATATACCGACGCTACGAAGTTAGATACAGCTAACCTACATTCGTCGGCGTCGGGAAACGCCTACGTCCAGTCAGCTACTCAGCCGATTGAATCTGATAGAATTCCTCAATCCCAAGGACCAACTCAATTAAGGAATCTGGTCCCGCATAGGGTTGTTTCGTATGCAGAGCCTTTCATTCCTCTACCCAAGTTCCCGGCCAGAAAAGCCGATGGATGTGATCCAATGCCCGTCAAGATCATCGATCGGGACTAGCCGAAGCGGGCGAGTTTACACTCAGGGGGCAGGATGTCATTCACCATAACTGGCACAATCCTAGTGCTACATCAGCCAACAATATCAATTGGGCTGATCAGATCTCTGTAGTCCTGAGAGATCAGTTTGGTTTACAGCCTAAAGGGAAGACGATACGCTACAAAAAGCCGTACCCGGATTACATAGACCGCATGCCATACCCACATAATTTTAGGGTGCCTGATTTCATAAAATTTTCGGGAGATGATTCTGTTACGACTCTTGAGCATGTCGGACGGTTCATTGCCCAATGTGGCGAGGTGGCCCAGTCCGATGGGTTGAAAATTAGGTTATTTCCCTTGTCCTTGTCAGGGACTGCTTTCACTTGGTTTACGAATCTCCCTCCAAATTCGGTCCACTTTTGGAACGATTTAGAGAGCCGATTCCATGAATACTTCTTCTCTGGCAGTCCAGAGCTTAGGATATCAGACTTAAGTTCTGTTCGGCAGAAGTTCGGCGAATCGATTTCTGATTACATTAGAAAATTTAGGGAGGTGAGAAATCGATGCTTCAGTGTTACGTTACCTGATGACCAACTAGCCGATCTAGCATTTCAGGGGTTGATCCCACCACTGAAAGAAAAATTCGCTGGGCAAGAGTTTTCCGACCTGGGCCATCTGCTTCATCGTGTATCGGCACAGGAGGGCCAATACTCAGATAACAAGGGGTTTAAGGATAAATTCAGACTAAACAGGAATGGTAAGGATAAGGCTAAAGTAAACATGGTCGATTACAACTCAAGTGAAGCCTCTGAAGATGAAGCAGATGTAAATATAGCCGAGTGGATTAAGGGCTCTAAGAAACCACTTATCTTCTCATGGCTTAAGCCGACAAAGAATAAGTCGGAGGTTAAATACGCCTTTGATGTGTCCAAATGTGATCGCATATTTGATTTATTATTACAAGAAAAATTGATACGACTGCTAGAAGGACATGTCATACCATTGGCCGACGAGATCAAAAAACGACGATATTGTAAGTGGCATCACTCTTTTTCACACAACACTAACGACTGCAATATTTTTCGGCAGCAGATACAGTCGGCCATTGAAGACGGTCGGCTCAAGTTCGCAGAAGAGCCGACCATGGAAGTGGATGTCAATCCTTTTCCGATCAACATGGTCCAGTGCTCTCGCAAAGGGAAGGAGCCTATGAATGAAGAACCTAAGCCAATCCGGCGGGTCGATGTTCAGTCTAGCTCAAACGGTGAAACACTCAAAATAACAATCGGCTCACTCCAAATAAAGGCCGATCAAGATGGTAAAAACTCGAGGATGATTAAACCAAAAGGGGAATTGCAGGTTGGACATTGGTATAAAGCCGAGCGGTCTCCGTCTCGAAAACCAGCATTTAGGCCTAAGCCAATTTTTTCACAGTTACTTGAAAAATATGAAAGAATAAGTTGTCGGCAAAAGCAATGACCTCGCCGGCCAGATAACTTGTATTGGCCGGACAACACTGAGAAGGCTCACCAGAGATGTCCTTTTTGGCAATTTTGTCAGGAAAGGGGTGTGGCATTACCTTCTCCAAGGCCGTGTCCAATGGAACATTATCCCCAAAGAGATTGGCCAAGGCAGCCAGTGGGGGAACGACTGTCTGGATCGGTACAAAATCGGCTAGGCTCAAGGCAAAGGAAGCCGACTAAGGAGAGGTTATCCATGCCGAATCAGGCAAAGAATGTAGAGCCTACGAAGAATGAAAATCTGGCTGGTAAAATTCGTAAGCCGATTGAGCCTAAACCAAGATGGTGTCCAACAGGCCTCAGCCGATCCCAACATAGACGACTTCAACGCTTGAGGACGCTGGAGATGAGAGAAGCTGAGGGAGAAAAACAAAGAGATTAAGCGTTCAATGAGTTGCGGCCAGTAAAGCCCGTCAAACAGGAATAGAGGAGAAAGGAGCAAGTCGACGAAGAGTCGGATTCCTCGGACGACTTATTGTCACCAATGATTCGTGATGATACTCCTCCCATGGACATCAACATGGTGTTTACTCTACCGGCCGAGTTCAGAAATAAAGCTGAATCGGTCAAAGACACATTCGCCCAGCTCTGTCTTGGCGCACAAGACGCCGTGTTTGAAAAGCCGTAGGATGCTCATCGGCACTTGAAGCCGTTGTATCTGAAGGGGCATATAAACGGCAAGCCGATATCCAGGATGTTGGTGGATGGAGGGGCTACTGTGAATTTGATGCCGTTCACTACCTACAAAAAGTTGAGCAAGACTGACGAAGATTTGATTGAAACGAACATGGTGTTAAATGACTTCACAGGCGATCCCACTGAAGCGAAGGGAGTGATGGTTACAGAATTAACCATCGGCAGCAAAACTTTGCCGACTGCATGTCGGTGTTTCGAATACCGGCAAGTGAATTTTTAGTCAAGGGGTCGCGCGTTCCCTCTCCTCGAATGGCCTGACTCAGGGAGCCCAAGAATTATACTGGTTCGAGCCGAATGTCCCTACTCCAATTCGCGTGGTGGATCTGTATTGCTCTGGGTGAAGATGACTGCACAGTGTTACAAGCGAGGGTTAAGGGCTGGCCTTGAGCGCCTCGTGCAAGTGGAAGAGCTCGGAAGCCTGAAAATGCTAAGGACTCAAAGCTGTAGAAGCGTTCGAGCCATGTGTGCTGTGAAAAGTCATCCCTTTCCCTAAGGGCCCTGCCTCACTTTATATAGTCGGAGGGGGCAGGTTACATGGGAATTTGAAAAAGAAAGGATGGGGTGTCCTACGCCTAGGAGTCCTGGTCTTCGGTCTTGGCGACTGACCGGTGTTCGCTTATCCCATGCTGGGTCGATAGATACATCGAGCGGCATGGTTTTCCGTTCCATCGGGAAGTGGCGCACCTACCCTCTGCGCTTGTCAGGTGCTGACGTCGTAGCGCTCAGCTCCGGTCTTGCCTCAGGAGGGAGCGCATCCTCCTACTGCGCATGACTGAACGATGAGATTGGTGTTTGACTTTGACAACCTCCTCGCTACCTTGGGAAGGAGCCACCTTCCCCCGCACGGTCACTCTAAGCCGTCATGTCCGTGGGGCAGGAGGCCAACTCGAGGTCGACCGGTGATGGCCTGGCGTCCGACCCTTGGCAGAGATTGTCTTAGCTTGGTCGGAGCTTGCGGGGCTCCCGACCCATGGCGGGGGTCAGAGCTTGCGGGGTGTCCGACCCATGGTGGGGGTCGGACCGCCCCCTGGTTGGTTTGATCGGGGACGAGTGTCCTTCGTGGCTTAGCGGGGCCTTCGGCCAGAGTTGGGCTTAGGGCAACCCATTCGTCGTCCCGGGCCACTGGAGGTATCCATGGTATGAGTATTCGTCACTGCATTTTTTGTGATTGAAGCAAAAGGGAATTATAGCGTACTTCTTGGGCGAGACTGGACACATGCCAACTGCTGTATACCCTCAACCATGCATCAGCTGCTCGTGCAATGTAATGGGGATGAGGTTGAAGTTGTTCCAGTCGATACATCGGCTCATATAGCGATGGCTAGTTCCGACGCAAATTGGCCGCATGAGGAAGCCAAATGCATATCAGGTAAAACCTTAGACGATTGTGACTTTATATGCATCGGTAAGTTAGGTTTAATGCCGATCAGTGTTAGGCCAGGCACGTTTGGTCGGGTAAACGAAGTCTTGGGGAGATGGGGCCAGAAGTAGTCCAAGTTCTACAGAACAAGGTGCAAAGCTATCGGCAGGTGATAAACTCTTGTGAAGTGATTGAAGATTTTTAGGAGGAAAATTGGGTCAAGGTTTCATTTTTGCCAATATGCTTGAAGAAGTCGACATAGGAGAAGGCGACAGAAAAAGACCAATTTTTGTAAGTGCAAAGCTAGATGTAAAATACAAAGCCAAGTTGGTTGAAATACTTATAAACTATAGGGATTGTTTTGCTTGGGAGTATTATGAGATACCCGGATTAAGCCGACAATTGGTTGCACATCGGCTGCCCATAAAGCTAGGGTATCGGCCATTTAAGCAATATTCTTGACGTTTTAATCCAGCACTGCACAATGTTATTAAGGAGGAAATTGAGAGGTTATTGGAAGCTAAGTTTATAAGACCTTACCGATATGTTGAGTGGGTTTCCAACATTGTTCCCGTCATGAAAAAGAATGGTAAGCTTCGACTATGTGTAGACTTCAGAGATTTGAATAAAGCTACGCCAAAAGGTGAGTACCCAATGCATATAGCCGATATGCTTATGGATGCCACGTCGTAATAAGATTATTAGCTCTCTCGGCGAGAATGCTGGGTACAACCAAATATTTATGGCAGAAGCGATGTACCCAAAACCGCCTTCAGGTGCCCTAGGGCTTTGGGGCTCTATGAATGGGCTGTTATGACATTCGGCTTGAAAAACGCAGGTGCTACTTATCAGCGTGCAATGAATTTGATTTTTCATGACTTAATCGGCCACATTGTTGACTGGCCGCCTACTCCTGGGCCGCCTCCCTTGCCAGCCCAGCCGCTCGTCTCCCCACAGTCCGGCCCACAGGCCAATCGGGGGGGCCTAGCCACACCTCGTGCGGTTGATCTGCCCTCTGCACCCGCGATTGCTGACCCTGTGCCATTGGTCGCGGCCTTTGCGCCTGTGGCTGTCTCCACCCATGTCATGGCTCTACCTGGCCCAACGTTGCGTCCCGGCACAGGGCCATATCCAATGGTTACACGAGTGCGTGATGGCATCGTCAAGCCCCAAACCAGGATGAACCTCTCCACCAGTCACACTTTGATCTCCCTGATCCCAAGGAACTATCGCAGTGCATTAGCCTACCCCAACTGGCGTGCTGCTATGACGGATGAGTTTTAGGCCTTGGTCAACAACGGAACATGGCGGCGTCTTGTCCCTTGACCCCGGTGCCAATGTTGTGATGGGCAAGTGGATCTATAAGAATAAATTTCACTCTGATGGCACTCTCGCCCTCCATAAGGCCCGTTGGGTGGTCTGAGGCTATTCGCAGCAAGCTGGCATCGACTACGACGAGACCTTCAGCCCAGTTGTCAAGCCATCGACAATTAGGGTTGTCCTCAGCATCGTTGCCTCCTGTGCCTGGCCCATTCACTAGCTTGATGTGAAGAATGCATTTCTCCGTGGCTATCTTGAGGAGACTGTCTATTACTAGCAGCCATCTGGCTTCATCGACACCTCTGCCCGACCATGTTTGCTTGTTGCAGAAATCACTGTATGGTCTAAAGCAAGCACCTCAGGTGTGGTACCAGCGGTTTGCCACGTACATCTGCTGCCTTGGCTTCGTCGCTTCAGCATGTGACACGTCTCTCTTTGTTCTCAAAGATGGAGACCATGTTGCCTACCTTCTACTATACGTCGACGATATTATTCTCACAGCCTCCTCGCCGAATCTCCTATGGCACATCACCGAGCTTCTACACTCCGAGTTCGTGATGACGGACCTTGGCAACCTCCACTTCCTCCTCGGATCTCCGTCATACGTTCTTCCGATGGGCTATTTCTGTCTCAGTGCCAGTACGTGTTGGATCTCCTTCAGCGTGTAGGCATGGCGGAGTGCCACCCCACTGTGACACCAGTGACACCCATGCCAAGTTGTCCGCCACCGAGGGTGCGCCCGTCGCTGATCTCTCGGAATACTGGAGTCTCGTCGGCGCTCTTCAATACCTCACGCTGACACGTCTAGACCTGGCGTACGCAGTACAACAGGTGTGCCTCTTCATGCGTGATCCCCGGAAGTCGCACCTTGCGCGATCAAGCGCATTCTCCACTACGTGAAGGGTACTCTCTCCACCAGCCTCCACATCTGCACTTCTCCAGTTCGCTCCCTCACGGCGTACTCTGATACAGATTGGGCTGGTTGTCCCGACTCAAGGCGCTCTACGTCGGCTACTATGTCTTCCTCGACGACAATCTGGTCTCTTGGTCTTCCAAGCGCTAGTCCATGGTTTCTCGCTCTAGTGCGGAAGCTGAGTATCGTGCCGTCACTCATACTGTTGCTGAATGTTGCTAGCTACGCCAACTACTTCAGAGCTCCACGTCTCGATTGCTTCTACGACTGTTGTCTATTGTGACAATGTCAGCGCCATCTACATGTCGTCCAATCTGGTCCGGCACCGCCGCACGAAGTATATTGAGATTGACATCCACTTCGTCCGTGAAAAGGTGGCTCTCGGTCAGGTTCGAGTGCTCCATGTGCCATCATCCCATTAGTTCGTGGACATCATGACCAAAGGCCTGCCTGTACAGTTGTTCACTGATTTTTGATCCAGTCTTTGCATCTGGAATCCTCCCGATGTGACTGTTGGCGGGTATTAGAGATTTTGTATAGCTGTATATGCATAGATTAGCTCCTTCATTTGAGGTATTTGTACCTTCCTAATCTTGGTCTAACCGCTATATAAATACACATGGTCACTCCCTTGATTGGGTGTGGTGTTGCCTAATCTCTCCAATTCCCTACACAGAAGACGTAGGACCTTGAAGACGGCCTTGTCGAATGAAGCGGTGAGCAGCACGAGGAGGTGGCGGTTCTCTGCGAGTGAGCAGGTGGGGCCCTCGGGTCACGATCGCCTGGGCGTTGATAGCAATGGAGTGGAGGACGGCGCACCGTGTGGAGGGGTCGGAAGGATCGATCTCACGAGGCTTGATGATTCAACGAATGGGGGGACACGGATCTGACGGCGCTTGACGATTCATCGAACGGTGAGAAGCGGATCCGAAGCCGATTGGTCGAGGACGCGGGCAAGCGCATGACAGCGCGTGAGGAGCTCCGAATTCTTTCCGGCGTATGACAGTAGATATGCCACAGATATGGTGTTTAACAAAATGCATTTCTTTTTTATTTTGACAAAGATGCATTTATTCATTTAAATTACTGCAACATTTTAACTTTATGATGGTCTACAATTAGCATTTCCGTGATTTATTGGCAACAATTACATAGAATGGTCACAGTTCTCTTTCTTTGTGCTGACAACAATGAAACAAATCTGAAAATGGATGGTCTATAGTATTGGCAACCTAATCTTAGTATCCATCATCCTTCAGCATGTAGGCGATCTCATGCAAGAGTGCCTCGGCGTTCCTTTCCTTCTTTGGGTATGGAGTTGTCCATTCTTGGTACCTGTGCAAGCTACCAGTGAAATCGGTGAACAGCCCATCGACGCCAATCCTGTTGAGCCAGTAGTCATATTCTTCATAAGGATCTTGATGGAAGTTGAAGTGCAAGAACGAGTTTTCGTTTCTGAAAATGTACGGATGCACCTGCAAATGCATCATGATTTGTGATGGTACTGTCATCTAAGAGACTAAGACCACTCACTTGAGGGACTTCAGCATCTATGCAACAGAGAGAAAATGTACCACTATCATCTATAATCACTCACCTGAAGATTGAGAGCATGTGCTCGTGCAACAAGATCGGTTGGGGGACCTAAGTAGTTATTTTTGGGGGGAACGATTGTATCCTTCCCTGGCCCAATCGCAATTACATACTTCCTTATGAACGCAAGATAGCCATTTGAAGTTATCTCATAGTATGACTGCACATTGGAAAGTGACTTTGAAGATGAGGTGTGGCCATAAATTCATAGAAGAAGAAACTGTCAGTGCTAACTGCTAACTTTACCTGGTTGGTATCTTGAGTTGGAATTGAAATGTCACCTATTACGAGCACTTTTGGAGAGTCTGTCATGTTTGAGATGTAAATGAGTGAAGTTGGAGCAAAGGATTGGATGAGTAGTGGTTGCTTGAGCCAATCTTCAGACATGTATTCGCCTTTGTAACCATACTTCAGTAGTGTTTCGACAAACTTGTCCTCAAACTTCTTTCCACCTGACCACTTGACCTACATGATTGAATAATCATGTTGTGGAATTGTTCAAGAAATGTGTCGACATTAATGTTTTTCATTGCATAAGTAAACAACTTGTTCTCAGGGTTTAGTGGTTGAAATCACGTACATGCTGATTGATGAAAACGGGATTCTTGATCTCTGGGTATATTCCAACTACCCTGTCAGCATAAAGTGCGGTCAAGATATACTCATCAAATGTAATAATCTGGTACTTCCCTGCAATACAGCAAAACATAATTAGTAATTGCAATGAAATAGGGTCTTGTATTTATAAGGGCATGCATACATGACTAATAAAGATCAAGACATCTGCATTACATGGCAGAGTAGATGATAACTAACTGACAGTGACATGGCTAGTTTTTTTTAGATGAGTATGAGTAGTATTCAAGGCAGTATAATGAAATAAAACTATGAAATAGGGAAGACAAAGTATACCATTATACTGTTGATCCCTGAAACTGTAGCGTTGTTTCACCCTCAGTGATTTCAGTTCACTAAGGGAAAAATCCACTGGAAGTAAATAAAACTCCAAAAGTTACCAGTAGATTCACTGCAACAAATGTCAGAAATTGCAAAAGAAGGTTGTAACAATTTCACATACCAACAAACCATCCAGTCATATTTTCTCCCTGGACTTCATAGCTCCTCTTCCTGTCTGCAAATTCTGTGCGGTTAGCGACATCAGTTATGTTATCCAAGGTTACATCATGGAAGCATATCAGATGCCCATCCTTTGATGCAAGTATATCAGTCTCTATGAAGTCTGCACCTTCTTCAATAGCCCTCTGCAAGAACCAATGCATATCTTCAAGTTGGCATTCAGATATTGGGTTTCAATCTTCAGAGGATATCTCGCAGTAACATAATAATCTGGACATGATCTCCAAGGTATTGGACTAGCATATGTCTTTTTATTATGGTTGCGCATGTGGTTGTGTTGTCATAGATCTATATTATAGTTTACTTGGATATTGTAAACTAATAGAATTACTACAGTTGTTTCACGTGTCACTAAAATATATTCATCTATACTTAGACACTTTCGTTTCCTTCAGCCTTCGTTTCTGCTGCAGATAGAAGGGCAATAAGCTGATATCGCTTTATTTAAGAAGTACTCGAGCAAATTTTGATGTCAGCAATTGAGGACTAAACTGTTAGTTACCAAGTAGGCCGCTGCGGTCTCTTCGGGTATTTCGCCATTTGAACCCCTGTGGGCGATGTTGTAAGGTCTGAATGTTTGTAGTGGCTTCTTGTGGTTTACATCCAGCTGCCTGCTGAGCGGCAGCTGGATTGGCATCGGATCCTCCAAAAAGTAGTACAAGAACAATCATAGAGATGTGCCCTGTCAAAGAAGGCACTCAATTAACAGTATCTTGAAGCTAAGGAACTATTCGAGACAGAAATTGAAGAAGCTAATTGTTCTGAAAATCATCTTGCCATGTAAAGATGCGTTACTCCGAGTTTGCTATTCATAAGGATGAAAAATCATCAAAATCATTTGAACTACAGCTTATATAGAAAAAAATACACCAGCGTTAGCTTAGGGAAAATATATGGATTTTACCATGAGCATTCCTGATTCAAATACCGTTTATGTCATAAACACGTACCAAAGGTTCAAATAAAACAGATGCTGCCAAGAAGAGAAGAGGAGAAGACGTATATCATAGAGAAGGTAAAATAATGGTGCCATGAAGACGAAAGAAAGGAAACCATAGAAGAGAAAGGGTGAACATTGATCTTACATAGGGAAGCCATGCCGCTGTCTCCTTCCTTTCCTTGTTCTCCTGCTCCAATCAGAGTAAATACTCGACTTCTCAAACGAGAAGTCTTCTCTTTCCGTCTTTTCCCTACCTTTCTCGTGAAGTGTAGCCTGCCTCGGAATATTCCATGGAGACTTAGACCTTTTCTGGTTACCTTGTTAAGTCGCAACGTTAATTTCTTTGTAGCTGCTTTCTGGTTTCTGCACCAGTTAATACAGGGACAAGGCAAACCTATACAGTACTCATTTTTTTTAGAGTATACACACGACACACATGCATGCATGCCCCTTTACACACGCTAAAGAAGTAATAGGCTCTACAGCCTCTTGGACCGTGAAAATATGCTGTCCCACTTGAGGGCAAGTACAATAGTAAAGCTCACTATTGGCTAATAGTAAGTTAAAAGCTAGTTTATACAATAACTGTTTTAAAGATTGTCTCTAGTTGTTTTACAATAACTATCTCTTTTCTCTTGTATATAAATAATTTATCTATGCTTCTATGCAAAGTTGGCTACTAAATAAGAGCCAGCTCTCTTCTCTCTTATCTTTCTCACTCTTTCACATAGATCAAAACTGATGTATACGGGCTAATAGCCAGCTAAGATGATTTTATTATATATACCCTAACATGAACATATGTATTTGTTTTTAATTATTCTGATGAAAAGTACTGAGTTCGATTCATATGATCCAACCTTGGCCGGACGAGTGAGCACTCTCCCACTATCCCACTAACCTATGGCCCAGGTCTCCTCTGGACTTGTATTTAATACTCCCAGTTTAGTTTTATTTCTTTATCTAGAGTTGGACACGGCATGAACTTCTGTCATTGTTTATTTATGGAGAATGAAGCTGACGTAAGATGCTAACCCAATGTGCATTGCAAATTTGCTAGTTTGCAACTTGCAAGTATGAATACAAATACAGAGACACATACCATAGACATAGGTACAGTTCTCGGCCAAATCATGGGCTGTCTGATGGTCCCATATCGCAGAGTCGTCGTCGCCAAATCATGGGCTGTCTAATGGTCCCATATCACAGAGTTGTCGGCCAAATCATGGGCTTGAGCTTATTTGACTGGAGCTGGAAGAAGCTGCTGGAGCTGGATGAGGATGACAATTTTTCGTAAATAATAGTTAAGTTGTAAGGGTACCAGGGAAGTGGGATTTTTAGAATCTCCAGCCACCTCGAGAAGCATCGTTTTCCTTACTTCTCTCGCGTAGTGTAAAT
Source organism: Guadua angustifolia (assembly GCA_036346375.1). NCBI lineage: Eukaryota > Viridiplantae > Streptophyta > Magnoliopsida > Poales > Poaceae > Guadua > Guadua angustifolia. The sequence goes on from CM070507.1 coordinate 38,599,698, forward strand.
TGGGCTAGAAGCTTCTTTTCTCTGTCTGGCTAGAAAAATACTGTTTGTTTTGGCTTGTGGCTTATAGAGGTGTAGAAGCCAAATAAGTCCAAACTCAAGCCTAAACAAACTGAGCCTGACCTTTTCTGGTTACCTTGTGAGGCTAGTCACAGTGTGAGTTTTATAATCATTTAATGAGGTAATATATCAGTAAAAATGATGATATGGTAAAGAAATTATGAGAAGAGAGAGGAGACGAGTTTCATTTAGTTGAAACCGGGTGCACACCATTTCCAACACATTGGAAACCGAATGAAATTGCACTGAGAGCGTATCGTTTTATCCCACGCATTTCCACGCACAAGGTAACCAGAAAAGGTCAGGCTCAGTTTGTTTAGGCTTGAGCTTGGACTTATTTGGCTTCTACACCTCTATAAGCCACAAGCCAAAACAAACAGTATTTTTCCAGCCAGACGGAGAAAAGAAGCTTCTAGCTCAATTTGCACTACGCGAGAGAAGCAAGGAAAACGATGCTTCTCGGGTGGTGAGATTCTAAAATCCCACTTCAGTACCCTTACAACTTAACTATTATTTACTTAAAAATTGTCATCCTCATCCAAAAGAACTTTCTTCCAGCTCAAGACTTCTTCCAGCTCCAAATAAGCTCAAGCTCTAGCCTAAACAAACTCAAATTTAAGTCTCCATGGAATATTCCGAGGCATGCTACACTTCACGAGAAAGGTAGGGAAAAGACGGAAAGAGAAGACTTCTCGTTTGAGAAGTCGAGTATTTACTCTGACTAGCCGAGTGCCCGTACGTTGCAACGGAACAACAACCGCTCATACAGACGAATTAAAACAGTAGAAAAACAATACTTGGCAGAAATCTAAAAAACTAAACCGTGATAATAAGAAAAGTTTTAAGGTGCAATTTGCAAATTTTTATATACAAAAGCTTTTGTACTTGGAGCTATGTTATAGGGTCTAAGTTGCAGTTCCATGTGTCCGTGCGTTGCAACGGAAACTCAATTTGCGATAAAAAGTTTATTTGCAAAGAGCACTAATAGTAGCAAAGGTGTGTAATTAAAGAGCAGTGGCAAAAGTGGGTAATTAAAGAACAGTGGCAAATGTGGGTAATTTTGATGAAGTAACAGTGGCAAAGGTGGGTAATTAAAGAGCAGTGGCAAAGGTGGGTAATTAAAGAGCAGTGGCAAAGGTGGGTAATTTTGATGAAGTGACGTGGGAAGAAACTCTCATTTTATATAGTAGACCAAATAAAACCAAATGAAAATAGACCAAATGGAACATTTGATCATAACACTATGCAACAATTGAAGAAGCTAAGGAACTATTCGAGACAGAAATTGAAGAAGCTAATTGTTCTGAAAATCATCTTGCCATGTAAAGATGCCTTACTCCGAGTTTGCTATTCGTGAGGATGAAAAATCATCAAAATCATTTGAACTACAGCTTATATAGAAAAAATACACCAGCGTTAGCTAAATCCGGTCCTTAAAACTAAAAAATCTGGTCATAATACCTGAGATTTTGATGAGATTTGACTAAACATCTCTAGAATTTTCAAAATACTATAGTATTTTGAATTTTTTTTACCGAGACAACATGTTAGATTTGGCATCCGCGGGAGGAAATCAGGAAATGTCTCCATCCTCCTTCACAAGGGTCACATGCATTTGTTGACTTCATACATTAAGAAAACGACCGTCGTCTTCATAGCAAACCACATCTGCCACGGTAACGAAACACAACCCGACACGATGAGAAAGCGAAGTGCCCCAAATTCCACAAAAAAAAAAAAGAAGAAGAAAATGTGTGACACTTCCCTTTCCCGACCGTCGTGGACGTCAAGAAGAAACTCCTGCTAAATCATCCATTGAACCATTGAATGTTCAAAGTTGAAAAGTGGACTGAGTCCTGAGTCTTGAGACCTGACTCCTGAGTCAGAGGTGGGCGTCGTGCCGGACTGGACCGGTCCGAAACAGGTCCATCGTGTTTCGTGTCTGAACCGTGCCAGGCCGCGATGGCCCGTCGTGCCTACCATGCCATGCTAGACCAGCACGACTCACCTTTGGCGAGCCCAAACACGGCCCATTTGCACTATTGTGATGAGAAGAAAGAAATCAGAGACACATGGAGTTAAGATAATGAACACAAATATTATAGAAAAAAGAACTAAAATTTATTTATTCTTAGAACGAGGGAGATGTGCTGAACATGAGCGAGAGAGGGCAACGAGAGAGTGAGGAAGAGAGGCAATGGAGATTGAGAGAGACGGATGAACGAGGGAGAAATTGAGAGAGAGAGTTGACTCGTCTCTTTCAGGTATCGGCAGTGGTGTGACGTTTATGCTGTTGGATACGTCCATAACGATCATGCTCTGTGGGTCGGTGATGTTCATACTGAGCTTCTTACTCACGCCCTAGGTCATCGCGCCCAACACGGCCCGTGCTACAGTGTCGTGTCGCTCGGCACAGCGCACTTCGTATCGGGTCGGGTTTCGGACCGTGCCTTAGGCCGGCCCAAAAGAGCCCGGTCTGAGTGCCCACCTCTACTCCTGACTGAGACTTCCAAGCACCTAATACTTGCATTCCACAATCGCGGAATGAATTCATCCACGCGGTGTTACCCCCTCGCGGAGCACCGTGCATCTAGTGCCTTTATATAAAGCTGGGATTTGGAGCTCAACCAAGTGTGCCACATCAACTTCTCTTGCAAAACGGTCCTCCAGAAAATCCAAAATTATGTTTAGATCCTCCCATCGGTTTTTACCATTTTTTTTAAAAACCGAGAAAGTCGGAATTACCACCGAAATTATGTTTAGGTTGCTCTGCAGTCCGCGATTCCACAGATTCACTGACGACTCATAGTAATCCACAGATTCACCGATGGCTCATGACAACCCTTTTTTAAAAAAAACCAAGAAAGCCGGAATTGTGCAGAAAAAAAGAGCCTACGATTTCGCATATTTGACAATGATTCCTAGCAGCCCATTGTTTTTAACTCCTAGCGGCCCATTATTTAAAAAAAAAGAAAACCGATATTTCGTTGAGGCCCTCATGCAGATTCACCAACACCTCCTAGGAAGTGCATTTTTTAAAAATCCCCCAAGAAAAACCAAAATTGTGTTCAGGTCCTCAAAGTTTTTCTCGTAGGTACTATCGGACCGAGTTTCGCACCACACAAAGAGGACCTGTAGTGTCGTAAATTCGCCTATAACTCTTAACTAGCACATTATTAAAAAAAACCCCCGAGAAAAAATTACCCTTTTTTCCAGAAATAAGTGCGTGACCAAAATCCGCATGCCGTAGTGTAGCATGACCAAAATCTACATGGCACAGCATAGCACATGACCTTAGCTAGTTAAACTGGAACGCTTGCAAACATTGAAAAATAAAGTGATTGCATGAATGCAAGAGGCGCCACTAAATACTGGAAAGTGAAATTTGGCACAACGAACTCTTACCTTATCAGCGTGTTGTAAAGGTTAGCTTTTTTATCCGATTCTTCTTTTTCAAAATTAAAAATTGATCAGGAGCTTTGGCAATTCACTAAAGAAGAAGAATAACCATCGAGCTAAAATGCATACACATGTCTCACACACACACCAATGCCACACACTTGCACTTGGTGCATGCGCGCCCACGTCGAACAGCACGCGCTCAGCAACAGAGGCAATGCCTGGCCCACTATCCGATGCTTCTTTAGGCTCTTTTTGTTTAGGCTTAGCTTTTTTGCTTAAAGCTTAAACCAGCTTTTGGGTTTAAACAACTTAAAAGTAATTGGCTTTTATATGTGGTCGATGTGGGTAATTTCATCCTAATTTCAGTGACATTAGTTGAAGACCAACCCTCAATTAGCCAAAAAAAGTAACTATTTAATAGCTTTTGTTTTTTAGTTATATGGAGACTTATAGTTTTTAAAGCCTAAATAAAAAGTCTAGGCTTTGACTTTTTTGCTTTATAATCGGTGAAAAAGTTCAAACAAATATAGCCTTAGCAATCTAGATACTGGCATATGTAATTATATTTTTTCACATAAGTATATGTGTTAGCACTCGATACTCCATCGATGGCATGGCAACTGCCAATATCACACATTGCCACCTAGTGCAACAGATGGTGACATGGTGTCCTATCGTCGGGTAAGATTTTGACTGGATGCTAGTTATCGTCAATGCTAGGAAAATAAATTATGCGAGCTTTTCTTAAAAAAAAGAAAACAGTAGGATAAAATCCTACTATTTATATATTATATCGGAAAACATTACAATAGGTTACAAATGTAAGAAAGGAGCAAGTGAAATTAGGTAAGATTACCCGGCCATTCTTCTATCCTGGGGAAGCTTTTTTTTCTCTATGCATAACCACTGCAAATTCGATTTTCATTTTCAACCTTGATCAGGATGGTAACATGGATTAGTGCACAAATGTCTTCCCCATTCTCTTTCACACGTCTAACCTCAATGAATCTTTCAACACTTCCCTTCGCGTTCAGGGAACTCATTACGTCCGAGCAATGCTGAATCTTCTCAGTAATAGCGATAGTAGGTTTGTGGAAATTTCGTTTAGCAAGCTCATAAATATTCTCTCTAATCTACCTTTCAGGTCTAGTCAGATTGGCAGAATAGTCACAGATCTTGCAAAGTCTAGTGCCACTTTTGCCAGGTCTAGTGCCACTTTTCAGGTCTAGTGCCACTTTTGCCACCAATACCGCTCCTACGAGGCCTGTAGTGCCGCAACGATGAAAAACCCAGTGAGTCCCCTCGCTGGAAAATAAGTACCGCTCCCTATGGCCGATACTGTCACTTTTGCCGGCACTACCGCCCCTCCATGGCCGGTAATGCCGCTCCAGGCAGATTCAGTCCAGATTGTTTCAAGTTGAAAATTCAATTCAAATCAGATTCAAACTCAAGCACTTTAAACTTTAAACATAGTCAATAACTCATCATAACTAAGGTTAGACCTCTACATGGTTTTTCAATCTCCCCCTTGATGAGTATATTGACAAACACCCAAAAGGCATAAATTTGAGTCTGAAATAGAAAGAAAGAAAATAATTTGAATGCAAAGCCAAGCTTGATCCAGAGAGAAGGAAATAAGATCAAGACAAAGTTGGCTATAGGGATTTATAGAGAAAAACATGACAAAGAGCAAGTTTTTCACAAAGACTCTAAAATTCAAAGAAAATTAATAAATGCTCAAGTATGCTTATGATCCTTATAGAAACAAATTTTTATCAAAATCATAAGGACCAAGATGCATTTACATTTTTATCTTTCAATGATACCTTTTCTCTATTTTTCTCCCCCTTTTGTCAATATAGGTATCAAGATGGCGTTTTCTCCTCAAGTTTTTCTTTTAAACTTATTTTTCAATTTTTGCAAGCTTTGCAAGATAAATGAACTTCGACATATCTAAGTTAGTAATTTTCTTCATGTAATGTAGCATGGTGTATAGTATGAAGAATAGGTCATTTGCATAATAGACAAAACCCATAAAATAGAAAATAAAATCTATATGTAATGCATGAAGCAAATTCTTAAACTCATCCTCAATGTGTGGTTCAATTTTAAACACAAATCTGGTTCGAGTTGAGTTATTAGCAAGATTAAGCACAACAATGATCCAAAAGAATTCAATCAAAACCAGAAACATAATGGAGATAAGAAGTTGAGAAACGGTGAACTGGGTGGCTATAGTGCATAGAAAAGATAGTAGAGAATTTTACGGTTTAGACTCGCTCTCATTTTTTCTAATGACTGATATAGGGAAGTTGCCTCTAGATCCTAAGCTAAGGAGTGAACACAGACCCTGTCTACCCAGGGAGCCCAACACCTACTAGACTTATAAGACTATGAGGGAACTCAACCTAGAGAGAAGAGAGAACAGCTAATTAAGCATGATAGCAATCTAAAACACAAGATGAGAGGTCCATGCAAAGCATGCTATAAGTCTAAGTGAAGTGAACTTAAAAACTCTAGAGAATAAACCCCATAAATATCCAGAGCAAACCAAAAGAAAGGAAAAACTGGAAGAAAATACATAATATATATACCAGCTCTCCCTCATAATAAGCCGTAAGGGCACATGACTCCAAACTCACTCCTCAAGGCAACAATCCTAGAGCTATCCAAAGGCTTGGTAAAGATAACATCCAACTGGTGGTCACTCTCCACAAACTAAAGCATTATGTCTCCTTTCTCCACATGGTCTCTAAGGAAGTGATACCTAACATCAATATGCATGGTCCGGGAGTGCTGCACTGGGTTCTTAGCAATGCAGATAGTAGAAGTGTTATCATAGAAAAGTAGAACACTCTCTATCTCTAACCCAAAATCCCACAAGGTTGATCTCATCTAGAGCACAAAGGAATAAACAAGTAGATAACGAGTACTAAATACCATAATCAATGGTAACATGAAGGTACTTGAAGATGCGCTTCACCGCTTAGCGGTGAGAGGTGCGAGGAGAAGCCTAAAAATGAGTGCACATACATACAGTAAAGTGTATGTCCAGTTGCGAGGCAGTGAGATACAAGAGAGAGCCAATCATGCTCTGAAACTCCTTCTGATTAGCAGGCTCACCATCCTCATCGGATTCGAGGACAGCAGTGGTGGCCATAGGAGTCATCATAGGCTTCCCATCAAATATATCAAACCGTCTCAGGAGGTCCCGAGTGTACTTACCTTGGTGCAGGAAAGTACCCTCCTGAGTCTACTTGATTTTGAAGCTGAGGAAGTATCTCAGCTTGCCCGTCATACTCATCTCAAACTCCATGCTCGTCACATCAGAAAATTGAGACATAAGAGAATGAGAAGAGCCACCAAAGATAATATCGTCCACATAAATCTGAACGAGAAGAAAATAAAAATCCTAGGGTCTGATGAATAAAGTCTTGTCTATTATACTCATTTTGAAACCATTGCTGAGAAGATAGGACTTAAACCTCTCATACCATGCTCTAGGGGCTTGCTTAAGTCCACGCAAAGCTTTGGAAAGCTTGTAGACTTGGTTTGGGTATTTGGGGTTTTCAAATCCTGGAGGTTGCTTAACATAAAGCTCTTCCTCGATATAGCCATTGAGGAATGCACTCTTGACATCTATTTGATAGAGTTTGAAGCCCTGGGATACAGAGAATGCAAGCAGGATCCAGATAGACTCTAATCTAGCTATAGGGGCAAAGGTCTCCTCAAAATCAAGACCCTTAATCTGAGTAAAGCCCTATGCAACTAGCCTAGCCTTCTTCCAAATGATAACCCGATCCTCACTCTTCTTGTTTTTGAACATCCACTTGGTCCCAATGACATTATGACTAGATGGGGGCTCAACAAGCTACCATACCATGTTCCTCTTAAAGTTTTCAAGCTCCTCATGCATAGCATTATCCACAACTCATCAGATAATGCATGAGAAACATCATTCGGCTCAAAAGAGGCAATAAAGGCTGAGTGAAGGTAGAAACTGAACAAACCTGATTTTGAGCGAGTGACTTGCTCAAATAGATCACCAATTATTTGATCAGGTGGATGAATTTTCTGAATATGGCGGGAAGGTCCAGAAGCAGAAGTGGCCTCTACCTCTTGAGCAAAAGAGATAGGAACAGAGCCACTCGCTGAAGGAGAGTCTGAAGGAAAGGGCTGATCTCTGTAAGGTGCATAAATGAAAATAGGAGGTACCTCAGGTGTAGAGGGGATTGGATCAAATGGAACACTATCATCTCTATCATCCTCATCCTCTACGAAGATGGTCTCAGAGGGATCAGAAGAGCCTGAAATATCAGGTCTAGCTGCTGAGCTAAACTCATCAAAGGTCACGTTACAGGTCTCTGTGATCCTATTTACATCACAACTCCAGACTCTATAGTTACAAGAAGAATTCGAGTAACCCAGAAAAATATTATTAGAAGAACGAGACTCAAACTTATCCAGGTTACTAGACTTTAAGATAAAACACTTACAACGAAATATGCGAAAATTAGAAACACTGGGCTTTCGCCCATACCTCAACTCGTAAGAAGTGCGGTGCAAATATGCTCTCAAGAAAACGTGATTAGAAACATGGCAAGTAGTAGATATAGCCTTAGTCTAAAACTTCCTAGGAGTAATGTACTCGTATAGCATCGTCTTGGCCATCTCAACTAGGGTCATGTTCTTCCTTTCCACTACGCCATTTTGCTGAGGGGCGTAGGGAGAGGAGAACTGATGCTCTAAACCAGATTCGACACAAAAACTCTCAAAGTAGAAATTCTTGAACTCTGTACCATTATCACTGCGTATAGCTTGTAAGGCACCTGGTAGCTCGATAGACAACCTACTAACAAATCTCTTGAAGTGAGAAAAAGTCTCATCCTTCGAGACCATGAAAAGAACCCAAAAATACCTTGAAAAATCATCAACAATGACAAGAATATACCACTTCCCTCCCACTGACTGCACTCTAGCTGGACCAACTGTGTCTATATGTAAAAGCTGTCTTGGTGCATCAGTCATCATACCGGTGACTGGGGATGAGAGACAGTAACCCTCTTGCCATGTCGTCAAGGAGATCAAACTAAGTCTTTGACCATCTTGAGTTTGGGCAGACCAGGAATGAGATCGTGGCTGCTAACTCTGGTCAAATGATCAAAACCAATGTGACCAAGTCTCCTATGCCAGAAGGAGAGATCACAGGACTCAGAAGCAATCAAACATTGAAGAGAGTCTCTAGAAGAAATAAAAAAATTAGCATGAAAGACTCTCCCAAATTTAGAAATCCCACAAACTAACCCTCTTCATGAATCAAGGATTCTATAAGCATTACTCTTGAAGCTTACTATGAAAGAGTCATCGATAAGCTGAGAAACAGAGAGCGAATTATACTGCAGCTTACTCACTATGGCAACATCCTTAAGAATAAAATTTTTATTAATGCAAACGGTACTTTTAGCAATGACTCTACTTGATGAAGCATCCCCAAAAGTGATCAACTCATCACCGGGAGCTCAAATTAGGGAAGAGAACCAACGAGAGTCTCTGGTCATATGGCAAGAATAACTAGAGTCAACAATCCAAATATCACCCTTCCCTATCCGACAAACATGATCAAGCCAAAAGATAAAGAGAAGACTTAGTATTGGGATAAAGTGAAAACCTAGGAACCCAATACTGAACCACATGACGTCTCAAAGTACCAGTCACTGAGGAAGAAGACTGAGTTGCATCTAGTTTGCATTTCCACACTCTCGGCGCTTGACGAAGCCCATAGAGTGCCTTCTTCAATTTCAACACCTTTTCAGCATTCACATTATTTATAAAACCCGGTGGTTGAGTAACATAGACTTCTTTAGCTAATTCTCCATTCAAGAAGGCCGATTTCACATCCATATAATGAATTTCCCAGCCTTCTTGAGCTGCCAAAGAATTAGAACCCTCACAGTTCCTAATCTTGCAACAGGTGCAAGAACCTCATCAAAATCAATACCCTGTTGCTGAGCATAACCTTTTGCTACTAGCCTTGCTTTGTATTTGATTATGCTGCCACTTGCATCCTTCTTCACTTTAAACACCCATTTTAGTCCTCTGGGTTTGTGCTTTGCTAGTAAATCAACCTTCTCCTAGGTGTCATTACCAAGTATTGCATTCAACTCTTCCTCCATCGCTTGCTTCCCGTGCCTTGACTTCAATGCTTCTTCTACTGTTGCTAATTCTTCAACAATTAACAAACACATAACGAGATAGTCAGGAACAATTTCTAAAGTTGAATCGTATAGATCGTAAATTGATCTTATACGAAGTGGTGGCGATTCTTCTGTACTTGCGCTGGAAGGTGTTGTAGGTGTGCTTTGCCCAATCGTGTCTTCATCTGCAGAATACACCATATCTCCAGTAGATGTCGACACCCCTCCAGTTGATGAATCGCCTACTTCCGTGGGTGTAGCCGACAGATCTTTCGGTGGAGATGTTGGCTGATCATGATAACCTTCATCACCTGCTGACTGCTCCTACAGCGCACCTCTGGCCGCACTAGAATTCACTTCAACGTTGAAGACATCTCTGCTGTCATGTACCCTGTTCTTAATTGGGTCATATGCTCGATATGCTTTAGCTCCTGGCTCATAGCCAAGAAACACCATTGAAGTACTTCGATCATATAGCTTCTCGAGATGTGGTTTCACATTCTTGACATGTATAATGCATCCAAAAGTATGAAGATGAAATACCTTAGGTTTCTTCGTGAAAGCGTGAGGTAATTTGGGTAATCACACCTTGGATTGATTCTTTCGTGCGAGGATTACAAATATATAGCCAAACCTCTACCGTGTATGGCAACAAACCGGAGGCAGCCATGATTACAGGAGCAAAAATAGGAGATGCAACTCAAGATATCTGTCTAACACCCCGGCAGCAGAGCGTCGGTGGAGCGAACGTTCATGCTAGACCAAAACGAGAGAAGACACTCGGCGGGCCCTTGGTGAAGATGTCGGCCAAGCGCGAGGTGGTCGGCACATGAAGGATCGCGCGACAAAGACCGTGCGCACGCGTTCCCGGGACGAAGTGAAGGTCGATCTCAACATGCTTGAATGCGGTGGTGCTGCGAAGTTCGTCGAGAGGTAAACGGCACTCACATTGTCACGATAAACAACCGTAGCCTGTTGGAGGAAATGGTGGAGCTCAAGCGAAGTGGCGAAGCGAGTAGCCTCAGCGACGCCGTTAGCGGCAACCGCGGTACTAAACCTCCGTATTTGAGCAGGAGACGATCTGGCGCTTCTTTGGACCAGAGGCGAGGCGATCACCGAGAACACAAAGATAGCCCGAGGTGGAGCGGCGGGTGTCCAAGGCGGCCGCCCGTCGGCGTCAGTGTAGGCGGTCAGCGAGTTCGGCGAGAAATACGGCCGATGAAACAAGCCGAGGTCGGCGGTGCCAGCGCAGTAGCGGAGATCGCTTAACGGCGATGAGATCGGCTCCGTGGATCATGCATGTAGAGGCGGACTCTTGCATGCCGCATAGGTGATGTCCGCAAGTGAACATGAGGTCTTGCAAAGCACCAACCAAGCTGCGGTAGAGTGTCGAGTCTGAACAGGAGAACCGTCGGAGGAGAGCTTGGCCTGAGTGTCCACCAAAGTCTTCGCAGGCTTGCAATCATCATACCAGTAGCGTTCGAGGATCTCGAGGTGTGCGCCCTGGGAGAGGAGCATCCGGCGGTTGTCTGTATATGATGATCCCAAGAAAGTGCTGAAGAGGACCAAGGTCCTTCATAGGGAAGGAGGCCTGCAGTGCGGTGATGATCTGACGAAGAAGAGCAGCTGTCGAAGCAGTCAGGACAATGTCATCCACGTAGAGCAGCAGGAAGGCAGTGTCAGAATCCCGCTGAAGCACGAACAGGGAGGTGTCGGACTTGGCTTCAACGAAACCCAGGGACTGCAGGTGAGTGGCAAAGCAAGCATACCACGACGAGAACTGCTTGACCGTAGAGAGTGATTTGTTGAGCCGGCAGACATGATCGGGTCGGCCAGATCAACAAATGGGAGGTGAGTCGATAAAGCTATCTCGGAGAGGGTGCCGTGCAGAATGCATTCTTAGCGTCAAAGGCGATGGGCGAGCCGGTCTGGAGAAAGCCAAGCGAGGGCAGTGCGGATGGTGGCTGGCTTGAGAACAGGACTAAATGTCTCGTCGAAGTCAACACCAGGGCGCTAGGTGAAGCCGCGGAGAACCCAGCGAGCCTTGTACCGATCCAGAGTACCATCAGACAGGAGCTTGTGCTTGAAGATCCATTTGCCGGTGATGATGTTGGCGCGAGGCGAGCGAGGAACGAGAGTCCAGGTGTTGTTCTGAATGAGGGCCTGAAACTCATCGTTCATCGCCGCGCGCCAGTGCGGGTCATCGAGGGCGCGACGGTATGTCAAGGGCACCGGGGAGACAATGGTGGCTGAAGGAGTCGAGTTGAGCAAGCCACTCTGGCACGCGTGTCTTGTCAGTGGTATTGAAGACAAGCGGTGTCGGGATTGCGCCGAGCAGGAAGAAGTGCCGCACCGGCGCTGGCGAGGGACACTGCGCGATCGCAGCGGCCGGCCAGGTGACCCCATTGCCACAGCGAGGGAAGCGGTCTGGCCGGCAGCCCTACCGGAAGTGGCGAGAGATGACGGAGTGGTCCGACCGAAGCGATCAGCGCGAGTTAAGCGACCAGTGGCGAGGGCGGCCTAAGCGAAACAAAGCGGCTCGGCCGATGGAGGCACCAGCGGCGTGGGTGGCCCCGATCCGTGAGGAGGTCCACCAACATAGTGGCCTGTCGAGGCAATGAGAGCAAGCAGGAGGCCCAGTGGGGCGCCTGGGGTGTCCGTCGGATGACCTGTATAGAATCTTGACAATGAAAGTTATCCAAAAAATCAAGGTCAGAATCAGGGTGGGAGGCCGTCGGGGGTGTGTCGGCAAAGGGAAAGGAGGACTCATCGAAGACCACATGGCGGGAGATGATGACACGGTTCGTGGAGAGGTCGAGACATCGGTAGCCTTTGTGGTCTGGAGAGTAGCGAGAAAGACACAGAGGGTGAAAGGGAACAAGTTTGTGGGCAGCGGTGGCTGATGTGTTGGGATAGCACTTGCAGCCGAACACGCGAAGGTGGGAATAAGAGGGCGGGCGCCCATATAGTGCATGGTGGGGAGTGGAAAACTGGAGAGTTTTCGAGGGATGGCGATTGAAAAGATAGGTGGCAGTGTGGAGTGCTTCCACCCAGTAGGGAGGGGGGAGGTGGCTTTGAAAAAGGAGGGAGCGAATGATGTTGTTGATGGTGCGCAAGACACGCTCGGCTTTGCCATTTTGCTGCGAGGTGTAGGGGCACGACATGCGGAGAGCAACACCATGCATGAGAAAGAAAGTCACAGTGGAGGAATTGTCAAACTCTCGATCGTTGTCACATTGCACACTCTTTATGGTGGTGCGGCCCGGTGGCAACAAAGGGGAAAAAAGTGAGCAATAGTGGAGAACGTGTCGGATTTAAGACGGAGGGGGAAGGTCCACAAGTGATGGGAGCAATCATCGAGTATAGCAAGATAATATTTGAACCCTGAAACACTAGGCACCAGAGAGGTCCAAAGGTCACAATGAACGAGGTCAAAATTATGCAAGGCGAGATTGCGAAATAGAAAAAGGAAGACGGACATGACGACCGAGCTGGCAAGCATGGCAGAGGTCGTCATGTAGCCCATTATTACAAGTAATAGCAGAAGAGCTAGCTAGCCGGGAGAGGGCTTCATGGCCGAGGTGTCCAAGGCGGCGGTGCCACAACTGGGATGATCGCGCTGGCGAGGAGGACGCTAGGTGTAGTGGTGGAGGCCGGAGGAAGGAAGCGGGTAGAGCGAGCCGGAGCTATTGCACCTGCTGATCACGCATCGGGTCCTGAGGTCCTTCTCAGAAAAACCAAAGGGGTCAAACTCGACAGAGCAGTTGTTATCGGTTGTAAATTGACGAACAGAGACAAGGTTTTTGAGGATGTGGGGGGAAACAAGAACATTGTTGAGTTGGAGTGAACCGATATGTGTGGAGCCGGTGGACACAACAGGGATGGCAGAGCCGTCTCCCACAATTATTGTGGTGGGCGTGGAACTGGATGGGGGACGAGAAAGAGAGAGTATACCGGAGCTGGAGGCCATATGTGCTGTAGCGCCGGAATCCATGTACCACTCACCCGTTGAAGGGGGTGAGGGTCATGGTGTTGAAGGCCCCATCCAGGGCTTGTTGGTCCCAACCAGCGCGGCCGATCGAGGGAGCCTTGCGAGCAGGTGGGAGAACAAAGCGATCCCAGAGGCGGCGGCCAGTCCCCTCGAGGCGAGCCAGGGGCGGCCAGGCCGTCGGGAGGCCGAGGATACACCGGCCGGGCGGCAGGCGGGATCGCGGCCTGACAGGCCCGCCGAGGAGGGCATCTGCCAAGGAGCGACGGCAGACGGCAGGCGCGGTCGAAGCCATATCTGGATCGTGCGAATCCGGGGTTGTAGCTGGGCAGTGCGTCGGCCGAGGAGCGCCGGAGGTGGGAGCGGCACCGCCGCCGCCCGAGCCGCCACCACTCCCGCCCTTGTTCTTGCGGTGGTGGCAGCACCCGAGTCGGCGCAGAGGTGCGGGGCGGCGACAGGCCGGGAGCCGACGGGCAGATCTTGAAGGCGGCGTGGCGCGGAGGAGCACCATGGAGAGCTCCTCGTTTGGAGCTCGGGCGGACCTCGGCGAAGGAGGCGGGCGGTGGCGCTTGAGGTAGGGTCGGAGGTGGGCAAGCCCAGTCGTTGAGGCGCGGAGGGCGTTGATGACGCGAGGCGGTCGGAGATCGGCTCACCGAAGTTCGACGAGGGAGTCGCGGCGTCTTCATCCGGCGGCGAGTCCGCGACGGAGAGGTTGCCACGAGACGAGGTGCGGAACTCGGTGTCGGCGTGGAGGCCCGAGTCTCATGGTTCTTATTTAGCCCGTTCCTCGGCGAGCGAGCGTCTGGCGGACGGGTTGGCGGTGGTGATGATCTCGAAGAGCTTCGGAGGAGACGGAGCCATAAATCCACGAGAGGGCGTGGAGATCCATGTGGACCCGATGAGAACGGCGGGAACGCAGCGTCGCGCGCACGTGGTCGGCGGGCGTTTGCGAGGGCGAGAGGAGGAACGGCGCCATTTGGAGAAGAACGGCGTGGCGAGGTCGGCGTGATCGGCCTGGCGCGCCTGCCGAGAATGCCGGCGCTGGGCGCTGGCGGCGGCAATGGTGGGGTCGGCGTCGGCGTCCATGTTGGCGTCGTCACCGTCGGCGGCCTCCGTGGTGGCTTCCGAGGCGGCGCGGCGTTCGGCGTCGGCGAAGCGCTTCGTGGCGGCGACGTCGTCCTGGCTGGCGCGGCCAGCGGCGGCCGCGCGGCAGCATCGCGACGAGCGCTGGCAGCGGCGGCCTCTGCGAGGCGGCGGGCCGGCGGCGTGGAGCTTCGGCTACGGCGGCGTCGTCGGCCATGGCAGCGCGAGGAGTTAGGAGCGGAAGATGAGGAAAGAACCTTCTGATGCCATGAAAGCGTGAGGTAATTTGGGTAATCACACCTTGGATTGATTACTGGTGCAGGATTACAAATATATAGCCAAACCTCTACCCGTGTATGGCAACAAACCGGGAGGGCAGCCATGATTACAGGAGCAAAAATAGGAGATGCAACTCCTGAAGATATCCTGTCTAACACTTCGATACCATGCTTCATATGGCGTTTTACCCTTTACACTTCTTGTGGCTACTCGGTTGAGAAGATATACTAGTGTAGACATGGCTTCTCCCCAAAATCTTCCTAGAACATTCTTGTTCTTAAGCATACTTCTTGCTACTGATACAATAGTTTGATTTCTCCTCTCCGCTACCCCGTTCTGCTGAGAAGAATAAGGTGCTGTCAAGTAATGCATAATACCTTGATCTTCACAATACTTGTTGAACTCCGATGAAACAAATTTGCCATCGCTATCTGTCCGAAGTCCTTTCATCTTTGTTCTTGATTCAAGTTTAGCTCTTGTCTTTACAAGCATGAAAGCTTTGAACACTTGATCTTTCGAACTGAGTAAGATAGCCCACATATAGTGAGAATAATCATCGACCATCAAAAAGAAGTAACTTTTGCCTCCTGGCATTGCCGATGATATTGGTCCACACAAGTCGTATGAACAAGTTCAAGTGGCTCTGTAGCATGATAATCTGTACTCCTTGGAAACAGCAGCCTCCGTTGCTTTCCTGCCAAACATGCTTCCTTGACCCGCTGTATATGATTTATACTTGGTATGCCTTCAACCATTCCCAACCATGACATTGAACTCAAAGTTCGAAGCTTACACGGCCATAGCGTGAGTGCCATAGCCATTCTTTATCCCCTTTCATCGCTAAGAGACAAACTGGCTGTGTGCAGGCTAGATTCAGCACAAACAGCCGATTCTCAAGCTCCTGTACCTTCATGAATAGATGTCCATCTACAACATAAATACTCATAGTCCCTTCATGTATCACGGTTTTGAAACCTTGTTCATCAAGCTGCCCAAGACTAACTATGTTGCTATGAAGCATGGGAATATAGTAGACATGGGTTAGAACATGATGTTCTGCTGTTTTTTCCTTCGAGCAATGCAGTGCCACGGCCGTGAATATCAACATATGAGCCATCACCGAATTTCACTGAACCACTAACAGAGGTATCAAGATCATAGAAGATGTCTTGATTTGCCGACATATGATTGCTCGCACTGGTGTCAAGATACCAGATATTTTTAGCATTCTTCACACCTTCTCCTAGCTTCACTTTCAAGCCTTCCTCTTTGAGCAACACATATTCTGTAACCGGTTTCCCAACATGCTTCTCTTCACAACATTCAATCATGAAAAGAACTGGTTCATTGTCAGCCTTCTTCTCTATGAAGTAAGCTTTTGTCTGCTTTGGTTTCTTGCATTCTGAGGTAAAATGCCCAAACTCATCACAGTTGTAGCATTTAATTTTTGACTTATCAAATTTGCGGAATGGCTGTCTCTTAGCATCACAATTGCATCCACTGCAACCTCTTCCACGGCCTCTGCCACGTCCTCCTCCTCTTTTGAAGTTGCTTCTGAACCCGACATTACTACTGCTCGTTGGGTTACTGCTGGTGTCATCAGCAGGCTTCATTCCTTTCACAACCATCATCACACGATCTCCATCTTCCTTCTATCTTTTTCCCTTTGTGCTTTCCTCAAAAGCACGCAAATGCCCGACGGCTTCAGACAAAGACATGGATGAAATATCACCCCATTGTTCAATTATTCCAACAATTTGCATGAACCTGTTAGGAATAGCGCTGAACAATTTCTCTACCACTACTTCTTTCGACATCTCTGTACCGAGAGATCGAATTTCACTTACCAAAGTGCTGAGTCGAAGTGAAAACTTGTTAATGTTTTCATCTTCTTCCATGTTCATCCGATTAAATTGCCTCTTGAGCACTTGTACTCAGGCTTTCTTGACGCGATCTTCCCAGATACGCATCTCTCTGAGAGTATCCCAAGCCTCCCTTGCTGTCACCTTGTGTGCAATTGCCATAGCACATCATCAGGCATGGATTGTGATATAGTAGCCAGAGCCCCTAGATCTTTTTGTTCATCAACCGGGTTATCTCCTTCAATTGCTGCCCACACTCCAAGAGTCCTCAGGATAATCTTCATCTTTACTGACCACACACCATAATTCGTGTCAGTCAGCATTGGATACTGAATTGGAATACTTGCTTAGATTAGAACACCTTCTAGCAATGGCGCCCCAGATGTATGCTCTGCCTGAGACATGATCTTCGGCTCCCAGATGCTCTGATACCAATTGTTGTATCACGCCCAGGAAAGCATAGAACCAAAACACAAGCAATACTGCAAACCTGCACAATCGTGGCAAAACAACAATTGCTCTCTATTCACCAACCTGATTGTAACTCTTCTTCCAGCAAATACACAATTCAGTATTGCAGAGAGATGAAATCTGCCCAGCACTTTTGCTTGATCAATCACCAGCACCTGGTATCCAAGGATAATCGGCAACTTGTTATGTAGCCTAGTCGCCAAGACTTGAATCACTGTGCAGGCTAATAACAACAGAAAACCAGCGATTAGTTTTGCCGGAACCCAAACAGTAAACGGCTCCGGTAAAACTTCCGTTGCGCAGAACAAACATAATTCTCTGTTTTCCTTTTTGCCTGGCGATCCCACCACCAGATTTTCTGTATTTCTTATATAGACAGTTAACAGATCAAATCTATTTGTGTCAGATTCGGCCAGCACTATGTGCACCGCATCTGACATGGACAGTAGGGCCTGGCTGATTATGTCCACGGTTTGGTAGGAGTTTAAGATAAGTATGAGTCGGTTAAGGATTCTTATCAGAGTCGGTTAAGATTAGATATTTTCATGTTTCAGTTGAGGCTATTTAAGCCGCGTCAAAGCAGAAATAAAGAAGCAAGAAAGAAGGTTACTTCTGTATCTTCCTCTGTTCTTCGTCCGCAGTTATTGCTGCGGCTGATTCTTTACGATAGCGCCGGCGAGGCGTCTTCCGAAGCCTCCGGCTCGTCATTCCGTGCATCATTACAATCTCCGAAGCAGAGCTCATAACATCTTGGTATCAGAGACCATGGCTAGCGATGAGGTTCGGGCTCTGGCGGATAAAATCGATCAGATTTTTCTCAAGCTTGAAGACATGGCGATGGTTCAGGACGGGCACACGGCGCAGTTTGCAACCCTCACCACGCGGCTGGACCGCCATGACGCGCGCATCGCCAAGGTGGATGACCTGATGAGCGCACTGGTGGGAGGCGGCGACAAAGAGAAAAGTGCGGAGGAAACTATCTACTTACCTCCCGCTCGGCGTGAAGCTAGTTCCAGCGACGGCAACGGCAGCGGAATTGGTGGAGGGGGCGCGCCGCACTGCTTTGGCGGCGGGGTGCACGGTGGTAGCGCGTAGGTCTCAGTGGACAAGAGAGGCGGGGTTCTTGCTACACCTGACGGCCGACCCCCAAAACCTTCCCGATGGGATTTCGCGACATACGAAGGTGCTGACGACCCACTCCCCTGGTTGAATTCTTGTGAATTATTCTTCCGAGGACAGCACACGGCGGAAGGTGATAAGGTCAGCACCGCAACGTATCACTTGCGCGGGGAAGCGCAACAGTGGTACATGCTCCTTGAGGAAGAGATGGGGGCCCTTACCTGGATTCACTTCAAGGAACTCGTCAATCTTCGTTTCGGGCCTCCGACACGGCGCAATCACCTTGCGGAGCTGAAGCAGCTTCGTCAGACCGGGACGGTGTCACAATATCAAAAGGAGTTTGAAGCCTTACTTCCCCGTGCGAATCTCCAAGCAGACCAGAAAATCGAGATGTTTATGGCAGGACTCAAAGAGAAGATCGCCATTGCTGTTGATCTGGCCGCTCCGCAGTCCTTAGCCATGGTCAAGAGTCTAGCTCGGGCTCATGAGCGCTTGCAGCACACAGATCCTGAGGATAACCGGCGCACGATCCCTAAAGGCAGCGGCATGAAGACTGGAGGCGGCGCTTGGCCGGCTGCGAACTCAACCACCGCGGCCAGTGCAGCTCCGATGGTGACTGCACACAAAGGGAGCGACACTAATACCTCGGGCGCTAAATTCATCAAGAAGTTGACTCGGGCGCAGATGGAGGAATGCCGCCGCCTGGGGTTATGCTACAATTGTGATGAGAAATACATACCCGGGCATTCCTGTCAGCGGCTCTTCAGTCTGGAGGTGGTTCCTGACGACATGGATGCATGGGATAGTGCCGAGCACAACGAGGATCCATCCATCTCCCTTCTCGCCCTGACCGGCATTGCCGTTGGCCGGACGATGCGCCTTCTGTTTACATCGGCGACCACCAATTCGTCGCACTCGTCGACTCGGGTTCCACCCACAATTTCATTTCTGAAGGCGCGGTGAGTCAGGCGAGTGTCAAGGTGGTCGCAGCAGGCTCATCCTTCCGGGTGGCGGTGGCAAACGGCGAGCGAATCAGCGGCAGTGGCGAATGCCGCCAAGTTTCTCTCATCATCAACAACTATACCTTTGCCATCGATTTCTACGTGCTTCCCATTCCAGGCGTCGACATTGTCCTTGGTGTTCAGTGGCTTCAGACGTTGGGACCCATCACTTGGAATTTCCAACATCTCACTATGACGTTCTGGCAAGGAACTCATCAGGTTCAACTCCATGGGGTGTCACCGTGCCTTCCTTCGTTGGCCTCCATGACCACCTCGCCAACTGATTTGATGGGTGCCTTACTTGCGGAGTACCCTGCGGTATTCGCGGAACCACAAGGCCTTCCACCGTCACGAGACTACGATCATCGGATTCACTTGAAGGCCGGTACAGATTCAGTGGCGGTGCGCCCATATCGCTACCCGCAATTGCAGAAGGATGAGTTAGAGGCACAATGTCGAGCTATGCTACATCAAGGCATTATTCGCGTCAGTACATCGGCATTTTCTTCACCGGTATTGCTGGTCCGTAAAAAGGATAATACGTGGCGATTTTGTGTGGATTATCGGGCCCTCAACGACAAAACTATCAAGGACAAATTTCCAATCCGGTGGTCGAAGAGCTTTTGGATGAGCTTAAAGGTGCGCTATTTTTTACTAAATTGGACATTCGGTCTGGTTATCATCAAGTGCGCATGCATCCCGATGATGTTCACAAAATGGCATTTCGCACGCATCATGGGCACTTTGAGTTTTTGGTCATGCCGTTTGGGTTATCCAATGCACCAGCTACATTTCAGGCACTCATAAATGAAGTCCTGGGTCAGTTTCTGCGCCGCTTTGTGTTGGTGTTTTTTGATGATATCTTGATTTATAGCCGCTCGTGGGCAGAACACCTCTGTCATGTTCGGCAAGTGCTGAGGGAGTTATCGCGGCATGGGTTGGCATTGAAACGCTCTAAGTGCTCCTTTGGTACTCCTTCTGTATCCTATCTTGGTCATGTCGTCTCAGCCGAAGGAGTGACCATGGATCGGCAAAAGGTAGCAGCTATTGAAGATTGGCCAGTTCCCACCACCGTTCGAGCTGTTCGCGCTTTTCTCGGGTTGGCTGGGTATTATCGGCGCTTCATCCAGAATTTTGGAGCCATCGCCGCGCCCCTCACACGTCTTTTACGCAAGGAAGCTTTCTCTTGGACCGCTGAAGCTGCTGACGCATTTTCCTCGCTCAAACAAGCATTGGCCTCCGCCCCGGTTCTTCAACTCCCGGATTTTGGTCTTCCTTTCATCATTGAGTGCGACGCTTCCGGTTCAGGATTTGGAGCTGTCCTCCATCAGGGTGGTGCCCCCATTGCCTTCTTCAGTCGGCCTATTGCTGCTCGACATGTCAAACTCGCCGCCTACGAGCGGGAGTTAATCGGACTCGTCCAAGCTGTCCGGCATTAGCGACCGTATGTATGGGGATGGCCTTTTCTCATTCGCACCGATCATTATAGTTTGAAGTTCCTATTGGATCAGCGCCTGTCTACTATTCCCCAACACCAATGGGTTAGTAAACTGGTGGGCTTTGATTTCTCCGTAGAGTACCGGCAAGGGCGGCTTAATACCGTGGCCGATGCTCTGTCTCGGCGTGACAGTGACTCACCTACAGCCACCATTATGGCTCTTTGTGGCCCCTCTTTAACTCTATTTGATGACCTGCGGCGAGAACTTCCTAATGATGCGACATGGCTGTCTACACAGAAAGATATTCAGGAGGGACATCTGTTGGCCCCATGGACGATTTGCGATGGACTGCTTCTATATAAAGGTCGTATTTTTGTTCCCCAGTCTTCCCCCTTTGTCACCACAATTTTCGCTACTTGCCATGAAGTGGGTCATGAGGGAGTCCAGAAGACGCTTACTCGAGTTCGGGCGGATTTTCATATTCCACGGGCTCGGCAATTGCTTCAGGAGTTTATCCGGGATTGCATGATTTGCCAACGTTACAAGACAGAACACTTACACCCCGGTGGACTTCTCCAGCCTCTCCAAGTGCCACATACTATCTGGTCTGATATTGCTATGGATTTTATCGAAGGATTGCCTAAGTCGGGAGGGAAGACCGTCATTCTTACTGTGGTCGATCGTTTCTCTAAGGCGGCGCATTTTATTCCATTAGCTCATCCCTACACGGCGGTTTCCGTGAGCCGGGTTTTCTTCGATACGGTCGTCCGCCTCCATGGTATTCCTTCTTCCATTGTAACCGATCGAGATGTGGTTTTTACAAGCAACTTTTGGCAAGAGCTGTTCCAACTAGCAGGGTGCCGCCTTCATATGAGTACAGCTTATCACCCTCAATCTGATGGTCAATCAGAAGTGACCAACAAAATTATTGCTATGTATTTGCGCTGCTTTGCGGGGGATCGGCAGAAGCAGTGGGTTCGATGGCTGCCTTGGGCTGAATATTGTTACAACACATCTTTCCAATCTTCCTTGAAGACGACGCCTTTTCAAGTGGTGTATGGTCGTGACCCGCCAAGCATGCGCACCTACATTAAAGGCGACGCAGCACTCCGGCTGTCGACTCTCAGATGATTGATCGTGATGAATTTTTGGCGGAAGTACGTGATCGCCTTCTACAAGCTCAAGCTGTTGCTGCTTCATTCTATAATCGTACTCATCAGGAGGTCACCTTTGAGGTCGATGATTGGGTCTGGCTTCGTATCTCTCACCGGCTGAGTTCTTCACTTCCTACTGTGGCTCACGGCAAGCTTAGTCCGCGCTTCTATGGACCCTATCAAGTGGTGCAGCGGGTTGGGACGGTTGCGTATCGTCTTCGTCTTCCTTCCGGTGCACGTCTTCATGACGTTTTCCATGTTGGGCTACTCAAGAAGTTTCATGGCGTTCCTCCACGTGACTTGGCACCTCTGCCCCGGCTTGTCCATGGCCGAGCCATTCCAGTTCCTGAAGAAGCGCTCAAGGGGCGCATTGTTCGTGGCCGGCGGCAAGCGCTCATCCGCTGGAAGGACCTTCCGGCCGAACAAGCCACATGGGAGTACGTCGACGCATTCCAACAGCAGTATCCAGAGTTCCAGCTCGCGGACGCGCTGTTTTCGGAGGAGGGAGGTGATGTCAGATTCGGCCAGCACTATGTGCGCCGCATCCGACATGGACAGTAGGGCCTGGCTGATTATGTCCACGGTTTGGTAGGAGTTTAAGATAAGTATGAGTCGGTTAAGGATTCTTATCAGAGTCAGTTAAGATGAGATATTTTCATGTTTCAGTTGAGGCTATTTAAGCCGCGTCAAAGCAGAAATAAAGAAGCAAGAAAGAAGGTTACTTTTGTATCTTCCTCTGTTCTTCGTCCGCAGTTATTGCTGCGGCCGATTCTTTACGACGGCGCCGGCGAGGCGTCTTCCGAAGCCTCCGGCTCGTCATTCCGTGCATCATTACAATCTCCGAAGCAGAGCTCATAACAATTTGATACAACAAAATTGGACTCAAACTAAAACATATCTTTTGCTTTTATCTGCTACTATATCTGCAAAACTGCAACTACTACCGACACCAAAAACATGGAAGACTGGAACCGAAAAAAATAGACAACAAGATTACAGATGACAGTTGATCACTATGGTGCTTGAGCTTGAACAGCCACTAAAGCCAGGGACCCTCCAGCGAGTTGTTAACTCTATACAAAGTGATCAGTTGATGGTATATACATCATCAAGCAAAGTGCCAGAGAACGATTGTCTACTAATGCAAACGATGCTGCCTCCTGCATTCGCTAAGGCTAACTGCATTGCTTCCGAGGCCGCTGTTCATTTGTCAGTCGACATTGGTTGCCACCGCATCAATAGACGATGTTTCACTGATGCTCGGTGATGACACCCAAAGTGTGTCATTCATTCATCCTTTGCTAGGATGATTCCAATGTAAAATGCATCTCTAGCATAAGCTTTTATATGTCGGTTTTGCATAAAACACATAATATTGCATAATTAATTATAAAATCATGTGCTATTAGTTTATATCTGTTTCCATGTAGATTAGAGGTTTTTTGGACGCTCAAGGACAAAGAATGTTGAAAGGATGAAACTGGAGAAATAATAGGTGCTGGAATTGATATCCATACCTTTGGACGTAGTTTTTCGCACCTAAATAGACTCAATAAAAAAATCCGTAACTAGAAAGTTGTATTTCTCATCGATTGCTATAATTTCGATTATTGGATCACCTAAATCAATGTGGTATGGTCGGCCAATACCGTACCCTACCCCTAATTCTACTCGAGATGCGATGGGAGGTGCCCGAATTTATCCGTTGCGAAGCGTACTTGATCCTGGGTTGTTTTAGGAGGTTTCATGGCGCTTAGGGAAGTTATTTTGAAGGATGGAAAGCCCCAAGGCCCCAACAACGTTGGGATTGGATTGATTGGGATAGGATTGAGATGAGTTTTGGAAGGAATCAAAGGCCAACATGTTGCTACATATTTTCCATCCAAGGCATTTACATTGTCCAGATTATTAGTTGATGCAAATATCTATTATTTTGTTTATTTATGTCAAGAATTTGGACTTGAGCGGGTGTGTACGAGGCAGGCATTTGAGTCTTTTGCAGGTACTTCTGTTCTGATCTGAAGTTCAAGAGGAAGCAAGGCACAAGTGCATATTCGGAATAATATATAATTTCCGTTCATACTATTTTTTCAAGTAGATACACATCCATTTTGTACGCTTTTTAGATTTAAAACTATTGACTAAATTTTTCTATCTTATTTTATTTTAGATGTTTAGATAGAATATCATGAAATAGTTCTTTCAATATTGGAAATAAACAAGACGTGCATAGCGATAATTTTGCATAGACTTACTTGTGTATTGCTATTCTTTTACATTTTCTTTATTTCTAAAGTACTTCGTAATTCTTACATTCCTACCAAGTTATTAAAAAGAATTCACTTAAAAAATTCTTTCATGCAAGAAAATCGAAAGAAACTCGTTTTACCCTGTTCTTTCGCGCACTGGCATTCGATGAGATAATTAGTTCTTTTTCTCTGGCGACCATAGCTCACCGTATTTGGAGGGAGAGCATGGAATTCTTTATTTACTTATTTATTTGAGAGAGAGAGAGTGCATGTGATTTTTAAATATACACCTGCCGCCACATGTTCCATTTTGCACTGTAAAAACTATAGTTTGAAATCATAGCTAACTGCTGCCTGGCCTGCCCTACCGACGGATATGGACGTGCCACAGCCTATGCTGCGTTTGTAGCCTAGTTTTAAGTGGTTCCTAACCTGTTCCTGATATAAACCCATATAGAATGAAATCAAAATCTTTTTTGTATAAGAAAAATTGTTTCATTTTGACTGGAAAGCAGACAAAAACCATTTAATTTTTTTGAGCGAATCTAGACTGCTTGTAAAAGATTAAAACCAATTTTGTATGAAATATATTATTAAAAACATATAAATTATATAATTCATCAAGAATCTTCATCGTAAAGTATGTGGGGTGGGGGAACTGTGTGCATAGGATATGTCCAAAAGAAGGCACGTACGACGTATGTACTGTGACTGTCTTGCTGCTTTCTCTCGATTTCTAGGTGTAAACTAGGGGTAACAGTCCTAGGGTTACATTATGAGTAGCACTAGCACCGTGAAAACACGTACTTTAGAGGAAAACATCGATACCTTGATTGACCAAACAGGAAAACAGGGAAATACCGTTGGCTGGATAAAAACATTGCAAAGATCATTTGTAACTTGACGGTGCTCCTATACGTGACCTACGATCAATCTACTAATTTTTTGTGCTTCCTTTAAAAATAACTAGTTTTCGACCTAAACAGCTGAGTTTAATACACATCTTACCACCTAGTATACAATCATGTTATGGCCGTGGATGCTCATAATGACTAGCAGCGAAAATAGCCGATGAGACCTTGGCGCTGATTATTATTAAAATTATAAAAGTTTATCAACTAAACTGATTAGACACTTTTTTAATCTAAAAATGATTACTAATACTAGCAAGAGACTACATAGCAAGTAAAATGGTGGCACTACTTCTATCCTATGCATGTCGCCTTTATTATTCGCCTAAAAGTATTAAATAAGCAAAGATGACTCGATGACTTAGCATGCACGTAATATAATTATAACATAACCATTTATCTCCTTCATCTCATTAATCAATTTTTATCATTAACTGTACAATGCAAATCTGTCTATATGCTCACATGCTCAACACATAAGGTATCTTTGGTATTCTTGAGTGCACATCCATTGATATCGCACTCTCTCATCCTCTCCATCCCATGGGCCATGGAGGTGCCTACTGATGTAGGTCTTTCATGTCTACACCACGTCAGTCATAGAGGCCTACATAGGTCACATCTTTCTATCATGAATGCATCATATGTAAATGACATGATTTACACATTTAACATTTATCATCATCATTAATTTCGTCAACATGTTGGTTTCATAATAAACAAAAGGAATCTTGTAAAACAACATGGTAAATATACCATTTGTGAATAAGAACAAGAAGAATTAACAACCTATGCCATCGTTCTACCATACATTGCCTTTTTACCATTGAGAGACGGAATGATGTGCGGTTGAAGCCAAACGCGAAGTCACAACTCCTACAGTAGGTAAACTCAACTTAAACACCTTCTTAGTGCTAGAGTCTTCACCTCTTCTCCCTTTTCCTGTTTCCTTCCACTCTTTTCTTTTACTTTTTTCTTCTTTTTTTCCCCCTTTCCCTTCTCGTTCTTTTCCCCCTTCCATTTCTTATTTTCTCTCTATCACATCCTCTTCTTCTTTCCTGGACTGGCCCTCTGCCTCCTTCTTAGGATCTTGTAGCACTAAGGGGGGCGATTGCAGTCGATGGCACACAATGTAGGAAATAGTGTAGGAAGCGGTGTAGCTTAGCTCAGCTCGGTGTAGGGCCAAAGGACAACGGCAACCCACCACACGATTGCAATGGTGGCACATGGTGACTAGAGTGCAGCACGATGCAGTTGGGGCAGCAGCGTGGGGTGACTTGACTATGGAGCGGTGAGGTTGGGGCGGCAGTGCGACACGAATGGGCATGGGCGGCATAGTAGGCTAGGGCAAGAGGCGACTATGGTTGCGCAAAGTGGAGCTAAGGTTTAAAGTGGTGTTCTCCTCTCTCTCTCTCTCTCTCTCTCTCTTAAATAGCGCCTCCTAGAGAATCCAATCTGATTTTCCATTTTTGTTATTATATTCCACCCATTTTAATAGAATTCAACCCAAAATTCTTTAACCACCAACAATACATGATATCAAAAATATAACTAGAATTAAACCACATTACATACCCAACATAAAATAGATCTAGATAATTCTCACACATGTGAGACTTCAATTCCTAGGTAGCATCTCAGTCAGATTGATATAACCATAGCACTTGACATAGTCCCCCAATGTCCACTCTGGCCGGGTCTTGAATGTGAGATCTTGCTCAATGACCAACAGCTCCAGTGATAACTCATGATCTGGATTTTGTAAGAACTTTGTCAATATGGACATATAGAACACATTGTGCACTCTTTTGTAACATCCCAAAATTTGAGTTTTGGAATGTTTAAAATCAAAAATGAATCATTTGCAATTTCTTGGAATTAACCGAAGCTTAATTTGAATTTTCTAATAATTATAAGATTTAATTTGATTAATCTATGCACCAAATTAAAGGTTTCCAGTTTTTATTAGGTTCCTTGTGCTTCAAGGAATTTTCCTGTATTTTTGGAGATTTTTCTGAATTTATTCGGTATTTATTTGAATTTATTTGGATTTATCTGAATTTCTGGAATTAAATTAATTCGGAAAACATTTTAATTCCTCAAAACTCTCTCGGGCGAATCTCCTCCGGCCGCTCTGTTCGCCCAATCGCCAAACCCTAATCGTCCGTAGTTGGATTAGATCCAACGGCCATTCCTTCGCGTGCCGCCGGTGTGTGGTCTTGTGCCGTCGGATCCGCGCCCCTTGGGCGTCGGATTGCAGCCCTGGCGCCGCCCGAGAAACCCTAACGCGAAGAATCCTCGCGCGCCGCCGCCGCCACTGGAATCCGTGTCGGGCATGCCTCCGGGGCTATTTAAAGCGCCGCCCGCACCGTCAGGGTTTCCGCCCGTGCAAACTCTTTTGGTCCACCTCCCGCCTTTGAGACACGGCCGTCGCCGTGAGCAGGCTCGCCGAAGTTCCGCCGCCTCGAGCACTTTCTCCGCCATCTCTGGGCTCTCCGGTGTGCCTCCGCCGTCATGGTTGGCGGTTGAACTCCACACGCCGCCCTCTTTGAGATCTGCCCTGAGCCGCACCCGGTCCGGTACCAAATCGCCAGAGCCGTGTCATCTTCTTCGGCTCCGGCGAAATATCCCCGCCGCTCGCCGTCGACTCCCTCCTTCAACGCCGTCCGTCCGATCGGTCTTCAACGGTCGGATCTGCATCACGTATTCGTTGGTAAGCCTCTGAGCCAAGATTGCCAAGTCATCTTCCACGTGTGTGCCACGCCACTGCCACCGCAAGCCCTAACGCTTATTTGTCAGCCACATCACCGCCACCTCGTCACCGTAGCATTATGTGTTGCCGCAGCCTCACCATGTCACGCCACATCATTGCCACATCACCGCCATGTACTATTAGATCCATGTGGCCGCCCCGTCATTGCCATGTCGTAGCCACGTCACCGACACATCAGCCCTAATACCTACGTGGCTGCCTCGTCAGCATGATTAGTCACGTACCCGTGAGCTCTTCTGTGAACTTGGTTCACGTAGACCTAGCCGATGACAAGTAGCCCCCACACGTCAGTGGGCATTATTTCCTTTTTATTTCCAAAAATCCGAAATCTTAGCGAATCACAGCGCGACACGTGTCAACCCTGTCCAATTTTCCTGATTTTCTTCCATTTAAACTTCGGAAGGCCCGTTCTCCTTCGTCCGAACTCCGATTGAGCTGATTCAAATTTCTAATTTTTTGTAAAATCGAGATCTACATTCCAGAGCCATTTATTTTCAATTTTGAGTTTGTTTTCTCCTCTGTTTTGTATTTATTTGGTTTCGTTGCTTTATTTTCCGGTGAGCCGCGAACCCCGAAGGAAGCGACGGAGACCAAGACCAAGAATCAGCACTTGAACAACAAGGCAAGTCGTGAGACCTTTGATCATATCGAACCCATGTTTGCAAAAAGTATTTTGTTTTATACAATTGCATGCTATTTGTGTGACAATGCTAGTTTATGGGAGTAGCTATTTACTGTTTGAGTATGCCTTTGATTATTGGAATGCCATGTATCCATTGTTAACCATAGGTTGGGACATTATTAGTTGGACATAATCATAGTACCGGCATTGGGTTATCGTAGCTATGCTTAGCAGGTGCTTAGTTGTCAGATGGGATTCATATCACTGTGAACTAATGTTAATCTTGACTTAATGGGATATGGAATTGTGGTACATTGACCCTTGTTGTAAAACTTGTTGTACCATGGCGGGGATGCCATTGGTTTTAGGTTGAACAAAATGTTTCCCTCGGGCAATTGATCGTGCGATAAAGGGGTCTTTGTTTAGCACATTGGGATGTGGTTGTTTTGCTGAGACAATTTAAGGACTTAATCTTGTGCGCCATTAGGCTGGGCCTAACCGTGCAACCACAAGTCCGGTATGGGGACGGACCTAGGTGATTAATTTGCAATGTCGAGACTTGAGTATTGCCAGTTGTTGGTGTGGGTCCGGGATGTGCGGGTAGACTCACATGGCTCAAGAGGGGCCAGAAATGAAACCTTAGAAGCGATCTTGGGTTTAGACATGCATTGTAAAGGCTTTGTAGTGATCTCTCTGCCGACACACCAAAGGAAGTGTGTTCTTAGCGCTTGGCACTAAAGGGATGATCATGTCTTGTGGGTAAAGCTGTACAACCTCTGCGAGTGTAAACTATTGAATAGCCGTGTCGCGGTCATGGACAAGCAGGAGATTTCACACGGGGTATAGAGTATTTTCTTGAAATGTGGAATGGTTGGGATGTGAGCAGGGAGTTCATGTTGTTTTGTTGTCTCAAGCTATCTTTGTTGAATTGTGAGGTTGATACTTGTTTCGAATGATGTAGGGTGATGCCTCGTCATTCTGTTCATGTTGTCTACCATTGATTTATCAGATTATCTATTATTGTTTTATTCAAACTGCCTTCAATCTATTTAGTGTATTTAAATTCAAGTTGTTGCTTTCCGCAAATGAACCATATAACTATCCTTTGTCAAGCCGTGCATGAATATATTGCATCATTTCCCTACGGCTTGTTGAGTACGTTTTGTACTCACGGCTTTATGCCCCTGTTGTTCGATTCTTTGAGGAAGGACCAGTTATGAGTATCAAGAGGAGAGTACTATGAAGACTAAATGCGACTAGGAAGGCGTTTTCCGAGACGATTGCTGTGGCATGTCGAATAGCCCAAGTTATTTTATTTCATTTGCAATAGTTTATTTGTTTCTTTAGCCAAGAGGCCTTGGTGTATGAACCTTGACCATAAGGTCGTTTGCTTTATTCAATAATAATTTGTTCTTCTTAGTTATTTTGATGTATGGAATGATATGTCATCTATGTTTCCCTTTGTGTGCACTAAGCGTGATCTGGACTAGTGCGGTATACCTGAAGGTTTGGATTGCATATCCGGGTCCCGACATCTTTGCAAGATTCGGGAAGGTCTAGATGACAACCCAAGCTGTCGGCGTGCTACGCTGGTACCCTCTCCATGAATAAGTAAGGCTGCGTGGTGGCTTGGTGACCACCTTCTTGTCTTGGCGGCCCATGTGGCGGCTGGCGGCGGTGACGTCGAGCCCTACTCATTTGGCGTTAGCCACGTGGTGGCTGGCGGCGGCGGCGTCGAGCCCTGCCATTGGCGTTAGCCTCCGTGGCGGCTTTGGCGGCGGCGAACAATCGTGCTTCGCCGGCGTCGGCGCCGTGGCGGCATGGCGGCGGGCGGGCTTCTGAGCCCTCTCCCGAGCCGCGTGGACAACCAAAAGAATGAGAAGAAGGCTTCGCCTCGAAGTCTCCTTCCCCTAACACCCTGTGTCAGAGCCATTGATTGCGAAGAGTTCTACTATCGACACGACAATGGCCCATCCCTCTGATGCCTCACATCTAACCTGTCGCAGGAAAGTCCCCGAGCGGACCAGGCGAAGCTATACAGCGACATTTAATGAGGCTTGAGGGACATGACTACAGTGATGGGTGTAATAAATGAATTATAGATCAGTATGATGTCACCTTCTCACCTGCCCGAGCCAGCCCGGTCTATATAAGGGAGCTCTGGTGCACGGAAGAGGGGGCGCTTTTCTAGAGGAAAAACCAAGGCTTAGAGAGAGAAAAGAGAAGAAGAGCGAACTGAAAAAAGCATTGTAACCCGCTCAATAGATATCAACAAAGATCTAGCAGGACGTAGGGCTGTTACCCTCACTTGGGGCCCGAACCTGGGTATATCGCTGTGTTCTTTGATCTGTTGATTCCTCGTATCCTTCGTGCGAGAGTCATTAGGATTTCCGACCACGAAGACGCCCTCTACCGAACCTCAACCTCCACCCTAGGAGGACACCTTGTCCGCTGACAAGGTCCTGGCCGGCGAAATACAACGACAGGGGCGCACCAGATAGGGGGCTAGCGGTTGGTTCAGCCAGCCATCTCTTTGACGGATCCCGGTCTTCTATCTGAAAGGACCTCACATCTGGTGATGACAGGTTCACACTCATAGCCAAAAGAGGCAGCAGAGGCTAGTAGCGCCCAGGACACGTCCCGGCGCTCCCATCGGACGAGTGATCGTCTCATGCCACCCCCCGCAGGGAGGTGGTGGTGCACCCCTGGCGCCGGCAGAACATTCGGTTTGGTGACAGTTGGCCATGGAGGCGGCCACCCCGGCCCAGAACCTACATGCAGTCCGTCTCCTCCAAGACCACCCTCCGGTGGAACTCGCAGGAGACACCCCGGCTGCGCCGTGGCTTCGAGACATTGCTGGCCTCGTGGATGCGGCCCAGCTCTGTGTGGGGATGCCCGACCGGTTAGGTACCATCGGCCTTCCTCGATCAAGGGTGCGTGCTGACCGCACCCAAGCTTCCAGCCGCCCGAGCGGGAAGCGCTCTGGCCAGAAGGGCCAGAGTAAAGGAAAGGGCATACAAGATGAGTGTCCCGGTTCCACGGGGAGCCGTGAGGACCTAAGGGTTCATCTAGAGAAGCATTGTCGGCGGTGCGGTGATGATTGACATGATCACCTGCAGCGCCGTTGCGCCCAGGAGCAAGGCCGCGACAGGCGGATGGCTCCTGGGGATGAAGGCTCCTCCCATGACTCTCACCTTCAGAGCAAGGAGGAGGTCCACTCCTCCGATTCTTTGGGGAGTCGAGATCCGCACTCCCCAGCAAGGTCTCCGGGCCGGGATTCAGGTGGACGGCATGACTCACCCTACGGCGTGGGATGCCAGGCATTTTCCCGACGGCTGCACCATGTGGCGTGGCCCGAATGGTTTCGACTGGCGTCCATTGAAAAGTACGACGGCACCAAAGCAACCGGAAGAATTCAGTAGATCTACACCACGGTGGTGCGGGCATTGGCCCGAATGCGAAAAAGGCCATAGCCAACTACTTCCCCACGGCCTTGGCCAGTGCGCCCATTCCTAGCTATTGAACCTCCGCGAGATGTGTGCACTCGTGGGAGGAGTTGTGCGGACCTCTTCGTCTCCAATTTTCAAGGCTCATACATGCAACCGGGCGTGGAGAACGATCTCCATGCCCTCGAGTAGGAAAGAGGGAATCGTTGCGTGACTTCATCAAGACGCAACCGGTCATTGTCATAATACAATCCCGGTTCTGAGCGATCGATCGTCATCGCCTTTCGGAGAGGTGTCCGGGACCACAAGATGCGGGAGAAGATGGCCACCCGCAACATCACCACCATCTCTGAGCTTTTCTCTCTAGTGCACAAGTCTTGTGAGCGTGGAAGCTTGGGGCGGTGTCTGTCGCATGTGTGGTTTCTGCGGAGGCAATTTGGGACCTTGAGGTCCAGACCCTCTGACAAGAAGGTGAGGCGTGAGGTGATCGAAACCTGGCGGGTCCTAACCACTGTGCGCGAGCGCTGGGACACCTAGCCGCGAGGGCGCGACCGCCGTGACCGGCGGGATGATTGCCGTGGTCAAAGGAATGACCGTCGCGAGGAGGGGGGTAGGGCCTTCTGCCCGATCCACAGGTCCAATACCCACAACTTGGCCAGTTGCCAGGTTGTGAGTAAGATGGTGGAGTAGCAGCTTAAGGAGCGCCGCCCCCCACGACGACGACTAGGACAAAGACCCTGCCCCGCTGGCCTTCCAGCAGGCAGACCAAACCGTGGCGTACATTCATGGTGGCTCGGCCACTACCCCTCCAACACGATGTACAAACGGCTGAGGAGGGAGGTCTACGCCACGGTACCGAGCTCA
This sequence comes from Guadua angustifolia, assembly GCA_036346375.1. Lineage (NCBI taxonomy): Eukaryota > Viridiplantae > Streptophyta > Magnoliopsida > Poales > Poaceae > Guadua > Guadua angustifolia. The sequence continues at coordinate 38,632,612 of CM070507.1, forward strand.
AGGGTGGGTCGGATGCTGAAGTGGTCAGAGGAGCCGATCACTTTCAGTCGGACGGACCACCCTGAGAGCACTGCCGGCCTAGGTCACCTTCCGATCGTGGTTTCGCCCACGATCCAAAACGTGAAGCTTGGGTGAGTGCTAGTGGACGGAGGAAGCTCCATCAACCTTCTGTCCTCCAAGGCATTTCGGGCGTTCCAGATATCATGGCAGGAGTTGCGCCCGGCCTTGCCCTTCTACGGAATCGCCCCGGGGGGCTGGCTCGGTGCCCTTGGGCCAGGTGAGCCTCCCCGTCACCTTCAGGGAGAAAAGCAACTACTATACGGAGATGGTGGACTTCGAAGTCGCCGACTTCGACCTCCAGTACAATGCTCTGCTTGGCCGACCGACGTTGGCCAAGTTCATGGCGGCGACCCATTATGCATACATGGTGGTGAAGATACCAGGGCCTGGTGGCCCCATAGTCATCCAGGTGGACAGGCCTGAAGCCTTGCGCTGCCATAAGCATGCATTGGACTGGCGCCACAATGCAAGGTGGTGATGCCGCCTACAGGAGCCCCTCGGCAAGACCGTGCCTCGCCCGGCTCGGCCGACGAGGTTAAGGTGGTCTCCCTGAGCGTGGGCGAGCCCGGGAAGACCGTCAACATTGGCGCCAGCCTCAGCGCCAAATAGGAAGACGTGCTCGTCACCTTCCTCCGATCTAACTCCGATGTGTTTGCTTGGCAACCATCCGATATGACTGGGGTCCCTAGGGAGGTGATCGAGCACCGATTGGCAACACTCTCAGGAGTGCGCCTTGGTGCAGCAAAGGTCGAGACAGCATCGAGGCGGCAAGATGCCATTCGGGAGGAGGTAGAGAAGCCGCTGCGTGCGAGGATTGTCGAAGTCTCTCACCCCGAGTGGCTTGCCAACCCAGTGCTTGTCAAGAAATCCAACGGGAAGTGGCGGATGTGTGTCGACTTCACGACCTCAACAAGGCTCGCGACGAAGGATCCTTCACATACTGTAGCGTCGACCTCATTGTTGACTTGACGGCAGGATGCGAGCTGCTTTGCTTCGGGCGTACTCAGACGGGTACCACCAGATTAGCATGGTAGCGAAAGAAGAAGAAAAAACCACTTTTGTAACCCCAATGGGTGTTTATTGCTATATCAGAATGGCTTTTGGGTTAAAAATGCTGGTTCTACTTATTAACGTGCCATGCATATTTCTTTCCGTCCACAGATAGGATGAAATCTTGAGGTGTACATCAATGACTTGGTCGTGAAAGTTAAGAAGAGCGAAGAACTGATCGAAGACCTGGAGGAAACCTTCGCCAACCTCTGGAAGAATTGCTTAAAGCTCAACCCCGAGAAATGTGTGTTCGCCGTGCCCTCTAGGAAGCTGTTAGGGTTCTTCGTGTCCAGTCGGGGCATTGAAGCCAATCCTAACAAGACAGCGGCCATCGAGCACATGAAGCCGTCGGTTCGGCTCAAGCAGGTGCAGTGCCTAGCTGGCCGCCTAGCCTCCCTCGGGCGATTTATCACCCGGCTGGGAGAAAGAAGCCTACCCCTATTCAAGGTGCTGAAGAATACCAACCACTTCGAGTGGACCGAAGAGGCTCAATGAGTGTTTGAAGACTTGAAGCAGTACCTCTCCTCCCCGCCAGTGCTGGTCGCCCCCAAGCCTGGCGAACCATTGCTCCTGTACATCGCCGCTACCCTAGCGGTGGTAAATCTTGTCTTGGTGGCGAGAGGAAGGCGTCGAGCCGGTTTACTCGTCGGCAAGGTGCTACACAAGGCGAGACCAGTACTGCAATCACGAAGATGTTGTATCTTTGTCTGGTGGCATCCGAGAAGCTACGACACTACTTCCAGGGGCGAGAGATCACGGTGGTCACTACCTACCCTCTGCGAGAGATCCTTCACAACCGGGAAGCTAAAGGCCGCATCGCCAAATGGTCGGTGGAGCTAGGGGAATTCTGTCTCAAATTTGTACCCCACCGCCATCAAGAGCCGGCTGGCGGAGTTTGTTGCGAATGGACTCCGCCGCTCTGGCGAAGATACCGCGCCTTCTCCTGGACTTTATTCTTCGACGGCTCATTCAGGCTAGAAGGCGCGGGGGCTGGAGTTGTCCTGGTCTCCCCGACCGGCGACATCCTCCAGTATGTGGTCGCCCTGGACTTAAAGGCTACCAACAACATCGCCAAATATGAGGGCCTGCTGGCAGGGCTACACGCCGCCTCGGCATTAGGCGTCCGGCGCCTCCAAGTCAAAGGCGACTCCCTGCTGGTCATCAATCAGGCGCGAAAAGAATTTCAATATTCTGACCCCACCATGGCCGCGTACTTGGCGGAGGTCAGAAAGATGGAACACCACCTCGAAGGACTAGGATATATCCATATCCCACAGCGCGACAATCACATGGCGGACGGGTATTCACAGCTAGCGTCCTCAAGAACCTCTGTCCCGGTCGGAGTCTTTGAAGAAAGACTAACATGACCATCTGTCGCTGCCGCCGTTCAAGGTGGGGACGATGGTGCAGCCGTCGCAGCCTTCGACTCAGGCGAGAAGGGCGGCGTGGCTGTCACGGCCTCCAGTTTAGGGAGGGAAGGCAACGGGCCCGCCTCAGCCCCCAGGTCTGGGAGGGAAGACAACGGTGTCGCTGGTGCGGCACCCGGGGAAAAGGTTGGCCAGGTGGAGTACCCGGGCGATCACCACGTGATCACCACACTTGGCCAGAAAGGGTAGTGGATGGATCCTATCTTAGCCTTCCTGCGAGACCATGTGATCCCCGATGATGATGCGTCAGCTGAGAAAATTGCACGCAAGGCCAAGTGCTATACTCTGGTAGGTTGGGACCTATACCGCCGGAGTAGAAAGCGAATTCTCTTGAAGTGCATCACTTTCGGGAAGAGGGGAGCAATTTGCTCTCGATCTCCATGGAGGCATGTGCAGGAGCCATATGTCGGCTTGGACGATGGTCGACAAAGCGTTACGCCAAGGATTTTATTGGCCTTGCGCCTCCGGGATGCTTGTGAGCTGGTGAGGAAATGTGAAGCATGCCAATTCTTCGCCGAGCAAATCCTTGACCAACCCAAGCTCTGCAAACCATCCCACTCTCTTGGCCGTTAGGTAGTGCAGGAGCTGGATATCCTAGCCCGTTCCCGTGGGCCATAGGGGGCTTCACCCATCGTTAAATCGCCATCGACAAGTTTACCAAGTGGGTTGAAGTCAAGCGATCTTGCGCCATCACGGCTTTCGCTGCTATCAAGTTTATGCACGAAATCTTCACCCGCTTTGGAGTCACCAATCACATCATCACTAACAACGACACTTAATTCACCAGCGCGGCCTTCCTGGAGTTTTGTGATGATATGGGCACCAAGGTATGCTTTGCTTCGGTGGCCCATCCAAGGCGTAATGGCCAAGCGGAGCGCGCCAACGCACTGGTGTTGAGAGGCCTCAAGACCAGAGCATTCGATCGGCTCCATGAGCGGGGGCACGGTGGACGGAAGAACTCCCGGCTGTGTTGTGGTCGCTTTGAACCACACCTAGTCGGGCGACTGAAGAAACACCTTTCTTCCTGGTCTACAGCGCAGAAGCTGTCCTTCCGTCCGAGCTGTCGCTCGACTCCCCACGTGTTTCGGCGTTCAGCGAGGAAGGCCAAGAAGACCACCACGGAGAAGAAGTCAACCTCCTGGAGGAGGTGCGCAACCGGGCGGCCTTGCGTGCCACTCGATACCAGCAATGTCTCAGGCGGTACCACGCCACCCGGGTCTATGAGAGAACACTAGCGATGGGCACTGGTCTTCTTAAAATCGGGCGCATCTTGCCGCCACAAAGCTATCTCCCTGGTGGGAGGGCCCTTTAAGGTGGTCTCGGTCTCTCGACTGGGGGTGGTCCGGTTGGCCACTGAGGACGGCCAAGAGTTGGTGAACTCCCACAACGTGGAGTTGTTACGAAAATTTTATCCCTAAGAACTGTAAGTACTTGGTAGTTCGCTCCGATCAGCTGCAAGGGTGGGCTCTCCCCTAGCTGATCGGCGACTGCTGACAGTCAGTGAAGTTGTTTGCCTTAAAGGCTTTTGCTTCATCTTCCTTGCTTGTGCCCTGGTGGGTAGTATTTCGCGTGGGTGTCATTGGTGCCGACCGTTTGGCCGATCCTTGTTGATATGCGGTAACACCCGACGTCCGCGTTGGGCAGGGACGGGCGACTAGGAGCGCGAGTGTGGCACGGTGCTTCAAAGCGGCTAGCGCACCTTTGTAACATCCCAATTTTTGAGTTTTTAATTATTTAATATTATTTTATTGCAATTTATGATTTTTGTGAATTTTCTGGATTTAATTGGATGTTTTGAGATTTATTTGAATTATTTTGAATTAATATATAAAGTCTTTTGTCAAGAAATAATTTTAAAAAGAAAAGTTCAAAATAAAGTTTTGCCAAAAATATTTTATTTAAGTCCAGAATGTCTCAAAGTATTTTTGAGATTTTTCCTGGAATTTTTCGAGTATTTTTAGTGCCCTAAATAAATTGATTTATTTTCTCGGATTAATTTTAATTGGAAAATTTCGGAAAATCTCTGTGAACAGTAACAGGCCGCGGCCCATTACTGTGTGAGCCGGCTGTTGAATCGGGAGGAGTAACATGCGCCGTTGGATTGGGATCCGAGGGCCCTCGTCACGCCACGTCGATTAAGTAACCCTAGGTGATGACAACCGTTAGATCTTGATCGCACGATCAATAGCAATCGGTACCGATTCGGAATTGATATTTTATCCCAGCCGTTGGATGAAGATCATGCGAGCGTGGCTCATCGTCTCCGAGAAGGACTCCTATCCGCTGTCTCCGAGTCAAACACTGCCGCCGCCGGGGAACTTTCCTTGTTTTCCGCGCTTGGCCGGGTATTTAAGGAGCCCCAAACCCTTCCCAAGGATCACATCGAGCCGCCGCCTTATTTCGCCATTGCGCCATCGCCGGAGAAGCCTTGGAGCTTGCTCTAGCTGTCGCCGGAGTCCCGAGGAGCTTCGCCGCGCCATTGCCGCCGTTAGGGAGTCTCTCCCGACGATTCAAGCGCGGATCCGAGTTCCTCGCATTGCACCGCGTCGGATTCACCGCTTTTTCGTCGCCGGAGTACGCCAGATCGCCGTCGAAGGTGTCGTCGTCCTCAGCGCCGGTGAGACCGAGCCGCCGCATTGCCATTGCCGTTCGCGAAACACATCAGCCGTGGGATCTTCAATGGAGCGCCGGGATTTCGCCACGTCGTTTGGGAAAGGTAAGCGTTTCGGTAAAACGTTAGCCGTAGGATCTTAGATGGACGGTTAGGAGTGCGCCGCGTCAACTAAGTGCACAGTAAAGTGCTCGAGTAACGTCGGCCGTTAGATCTTAGGTGGACGGTAGGGATCGGGCCACGTTATTTAGGTCAACAGTAAAGGGCTCGGTAAGCGATAGCCGTCGGATTTAGATTGGATGGCTGCAGTTTAGGCACGTCACCAATTTACCGGTAGCCGTTAGATGGGTATTCAATGGTCCAGATTTTGCCACGTGTCGTCCGTACAGCTCGGGCGGGAAATTCGTATTTTCCTTTATAAAAATAATTCAATTAAATTTGGAAATTCAATTTAATTTATTTATTAAACTTCTAAAGGCTATAACTTTTGCATACGAACTCCGATTTAGGTGATTCAAATTCCTAAAAATTTATAAAATTGAGATCTATAAAATGGTGATTTTTATTTGAATTTTTGAGTTCATTTGTTTTTTGGTTTTGGTGTTTATTTGTTATTTCTTCTCGATTCGCGTAGACGTTGAATTGTGCGAGGCGTCGAAGGAGGAATTTGCAACTCAGGAACAATCCTTAGACCAAGACCAGGAGTTTAAGCAAGGCAAGTTGTGCTTTGATCATGTTGCACCCATGTTTGCAAAATTGCTATTTTGATTTACTTTATTGCATGATATTTTATGTGTACAAATGATTTCAACTTAAATTTGGGATTAGCTAATGCACCCTTTTGAATTACACCCTACCTTGTTATTTGTATGCCATAATCCACTTGTCACCTTAGGTTGGTTCATTATAGTTGGTTAATACTGAAATCAACATAGGAGGTTAGAACGGAATAGAATTGCTTAGCCATGCCACGTCATCACATGTACATGAAATGTTGATTATTAATTTTGACTAATGGAATATGGAACAATGATATGAATTTGTGTGTCATGTGTGGTCACACAAAGAGATTGAGTTGTCGTGGCGGGGAGGTCACACAACGATGTTGATTTGTGAGTAGCACGTGGTGCTTGGTAATCAACCGGGTGGTAATCACTTTACGATTGAAGCAAGTGGAAGGGGCAAGTGTGCCAGGGTGGGCTCAGTGGAGCTGAGGGTATGTGTAAGTCTTGCTTTAATCAATCCTAAGGACTTAACCTTGCGAGCCTTTGACTGAGTCAATCATGCAACCACATATACATTATGGGCGACCTAGCCGACTAATTTGTAAATGCTTAACAGTGCTATCGTGGTGGTGTGAGTCCAGGGTGTGCGGAGAAACTCACATGGCGCAAGAGGGGGCCTGTTGTGGTGGTGTAACCCTTGATGTTGAAACCTTAGCGTGTAGCTTGGGTTAAAAGGATGCATTGTAAAGGCTTTGTTATAATCGTTCTGTGTGGTGCATGGTTGTATCATGTGGGTAAAGTGCATAACCTCTGCGAGTGTACAAACTTTTAGGATAGCCGTGCTCACGGTATTGAGCAAAGCTCGGGAATTACAGTCAAGGGGTAGTTAATTAAAATGGACAACTGTTTGGGATGGCCGGATGCCATGTGTTTAATGGAACTTGACTTAGGTGAAAACTTGGGTTTATTGTGAATCACTGAATCTATTTACTTGTTATTACTTGTTTTACTGTCTTTTGCAATCTATGTATTATATGAGTTCTTAAATGCTGCTTTATTGCAAATGAGCCCTAGCCTTTCCTTTGGAAAAAGCCTGCATATAGCTATGATAGAATTGCATTTTGTGCACAACTTGTTGAGTACGTGTTGGTGTACTCACCCTTGCTTAACAACCAACAACAAATGGAGGAATCATAAATGTTATTGGAGGAGGACTTTCGGTGGATGCGAGTCACTAGGCCAAGCCTTGTCGACGCTTTGTGGTGTCTTGATGAGTCACTCGTCTTCTCTTGTTTTTTATTTGCATTTGTTCAAGTTACTTTCGGTCTAGCCCATGTGGTGAATAATTGTAAGTGATCATACGATCATACACTAGTTATATTCAATAAATAAAGTCTTATTATTCTTATCGTTGTATGATATGATGCTTAGCGATGTTAAAATTTGTGTGCACTAGCGATTGATCACAGGACTAGTGCGGTCAAACCGCGATTGGATTGAATTGGTGGTCGGATCCTTACAACCTTGGGTTGCCATCGCGAACACCACAGGCCGAAAACCACTCCTGGGAACCCGCTACCTTGACACGCAACACCGCGGGCTGGTTCTGAATCACAAGGGCTTAAGTTCCAAAAAAAAGGACTATGACAACCCCGTGCGGGGACTTATGCTCTTTTAGTCTATTTCCTGCATGCCCTGCGAAACGTCTACTTGTGTTTTTAGGGGCTGCGTGCAATCATAGGTGAAGTGCTGAAGCACTGGCCTAATTTAAACATTCGAGATGGCACTGCGGCAAGCCTAGAGGCTGGTCGCTCGACGGCCTGTGACCAAGATAAGTTGTTTACGTTGAGTATTATCGACTTTTCTTTGATATTTACGCCCTGTTGGGTCGTGTTGTGCGTGGTTGTCATAGGCGCCGGTAACCTGACGGCTCCTTGCTGATAAAGGGAGATGCCCAGCGTTTGCGTCACGCGAGGACGGGCGACCAGGAGCGTGAGTGTGGCACGGTGCTTCAATGCGGCTAGCGCACCTCGGGTTGCCACCGCAAACACCGCATGCCCAAAACCACTCCTGGGAACCTGCTGCCTTGCCGCGCAGCGCTGCGGTCTGGCTCCGAGAGATCGCTAGGATCTAAGTTCCAAAAGGGCATAGGCCAGTGACAACCTTGCAAAGGGACTTAAGACTCTATTTGTCTACTTTCTGTGTGTCCCGCGTAACTTTTGTTAACGTTTGTAGCGGCTGCTTGTAGTCACCCAAGAAGCGCCGAAGTATTGACCTAACCTAATCGTTCAAGTTTGCATCGTGGCAAGATTGGGGGCTGGTCGCCCGGTGGTTGAGTTGAGCAAACGCAATCAAACACAGACAAACGCACATGCAGGTAAAATCAAAAGATGCCGATTTCATTATGATTACTAAGATAATTTTTGCGTACAGAAAAGCAAAACAAGAAAAAGAAGAAATGAAGAAAACAAGGGAAGCGGCCCGGGCCATCAGTTGTCGTTGGCAACTTGGATGTGCTCATCGGCCTCCTCGACTTCTGCCTCCGCCACCGCCGCATCGAGGTCCGGGTCCTCCACCGTCATCAGCCCGGCGATGTGCTCCGCGGCCTCGCGCACACGCGCCCGCGCCTGGGCCTCATCTCCGTCAATGCCGTCCATGACGGCCATCAGGTCGAAGGAGGCGTCGCGGCTGGCGCAGCACGCCAGCACGAATGTCGCGGTGACGACCACGACTTCCCGCCCTTCTCAGGCGGAGCGAGCGGCCAAGGCGGCCGGTAGGCCGGAGAGCGCCTCAGCGACTCGGGTGATGCAGTGTGCATACTGCATCACCGAAGGCTCCAGCGGCTCACGGAGGTCCACCCCTAGCGGCTCTAGGGACCTCGCCATGCGCCGGTAAGCTAGCCGGAGCATGACGGCGAGGTTGTGCAGCGTGCGACGCAGCTCCTCCACTGCTTGCTTCTACGCCATCACCGACGACATGCATTCACGAGAAGGGTAAAGAACTTACGGCCCGGGTGCGTGCGGGTCATGTCGTCGTCACCCGTGTACTGCCATGCAGGATGGGCACGTCGACGAAGGGGGCTGATCCTCCGACTCACGAAGTCTGGACTACTAAGCGCCTCGATCGGCCGGCGTCGTCGGCCGGTTGATCTGTTGCCATCGCTAGGAGTTCCGCCGTCTCCTCGACGGGCGAGCTCCAACTCTCGCGGGCCTCCGCCTGCGCGCCGGGCATCCCGAGGGTGTCGACCCCACTGTCGTCGCCGATGTACAACCAGTCGCTCCGCCATGACTTTCAGTTGGATTTCGGCTGGAGGGGAATGTAGCGGGAGGCCAACCTGTCGCAGAGTCAGAAATGGCAGCTCCCCGCGATCCCGCCGTTGACGGAGCTGTGAAGGATGTAGAAGTAGCGGAAGAGAGGAAGGTTGGGCATTACCCCTATGAACATTTCGCAGAGGTATGCAAAGGTAGAAAGAATGAGAATGGAATTGGGAGTGAGATGAAGATGATGGATTTCATAGAAATGGAGGACAACGAGGAAGAATTCAGAAAAAGGCGGTACCAGGCCCGCTAGTAGTCCCCAGGCGAAGACGACGATCTCCCCTGGGGTGCTCCGCGGTGCGAGGGTTCCATGGCGAAGGTGGAGGGATTCCTCGGGCGTGATTTTGGAGAGCATCGCCACCCTCTCCTTGTCAACTGAAGAAGATGGAAATGGTTGCGCCATCGGAGCAAGAGCAAGAGCTTTAGACAGGGAACTTGAAAGGACGAAGAGCAAAAGTGCACATGAATCAGAAAGAGCGTGAACCACTGGTCAGGGGTGTGCGTATATATAGGCCCTTCAAACAGACAGTTCGCAAAAAGGCAAAAGTACGCGATGTTTCAGGTCCCGAGAAAAATCGGTGGAAGTGGGGAGGACCGAGATGGTTGCGTGCTCAGAAGTGGTGGGTCCATACAGGAACGCACCGACATTAAATGAGGTCTAAAAAAAAAAGTGCGCGTTCAGGACCCACCGGTGGCTCTTGTTAGTGTACTTCACGCCAGGTACCCTCTCGCCGAGATAAAGTAAGACCACGTGGCGGCTTTGGCGGCGGAGTGCGTCGAGTTCTTTCATTTGGGCGAGTGCGGTACGTGGTGGCTGGCGAAAGCGGCGGGTGATCGAGCCTCTTTCGCCAGCGTCGGTCCATGTGGCGACCTAGTGGGCAGGCGGGCGTCAGGCCTGCCGCCTAGCGTCGGCCTCCGTGGTGGCTGGCAGCGGTGGGCAATCAAGCCTGCTTTCGTTGGCGTCGGCCCGTGGCGGCTTTGGCGGCGGCGGGCTCGAGCCCCTCTCGCTGGCATCGCCCACGTGGCGGCTTAGCGGCGGCGGGCGCCGAGCCCTCTCGCCGGCGTTGGCCCACGTAGCGGCCTGGTGTGCAGGCAGGCGCTCAGGCTCCTCTCGCCGAGCCACGTGGACAACCAAAAGAATGAGAGGAAGGCTTCGCCTCGAAGTCTCCTTCCCCTGACACCCTATGTCAGAGCCATTGATTGTGAAGAGTTCTACTGTCGACACGACGACGGTCCATCCCTCTGATGCCTCACACCTAACCCGTCGCAGGAAAGTCACTTCCCGGGCGGACCAGGCGAAGCTATACATCAACATTTAATGAGGGTTGAGGGACAGGACTACAGTGATGGGTGTAATAAATGAATCATAGATCAGTATGATGTCACCTTCTCACTGCCGAAGCCGGCCAGATCTATATAAGGGAGCTCGGTGCATGAAGAGGCGCGCCGAGAGGAAAACCAAGGCTTATAGAGAAAAAAGAGAAGAAGAGAAAACTAAAAAAAAGCATTGTAACCCGCTCAATAGACATCAACAAAGATCTAGCAGGACGTAGGGCTGTTACCCACACTGGGGGCCCGAACCTGGTATATCACTGTGTTCTTTGATCTATTGATCCTCCGGATCCCTCGTGCAAGAGTCATTAGGGTTTCCGATGGCGAAGACGCCCTCTATCGAACCTCAACCTCCACCCTAGGAGGACACCTTGTCCGCTGACAGGGTCCTGGCCGGCGAAATACGCTGATACCAACTTTCCAATTCGTGCCATTATAAAAAAATGGTCTCACGAGCCTTAGACTAAGCTTTTACTTGGCACTAAAGTGTACAACCCCTCCCATTAATGAATAATACCTTCTAGGAGAATCTAGTACCAACCTCCAACTCTAGCCCTAATTCCCTCTTCATCCCATCCACAAAACTCTACTATCCGTTCTCAACCTCTCTACTGAATCACCAGTAGGAATTGCCCACTACCACGCATTTTTCTACAACATTACAGTGAACAATATAAATTTAAATCTATAATCTACTAGGCCTACTTCGCACCAAGAGGCAACTACCTAGGATGAACGTTCACAACAAAACATTTCACTTCAGATTGTCATAACATTAGTTATATCCAATGCAACCAAATGTTTAGACATACTATGGAAACGTAAAGTAGTTACCCACAACTTCCTAGAGGTCTAGCTTTCTAAATTAACCCTGTACTACCAATGAACCAAACTACAGATCGATCCTCGCTTGGACCGTGATACACAAAACCTCCCAGTACTCTCCACTCTAAACCATTTATGGTCTAGAACTAGTAAGGTCTAGGATCTTCTTTGGTTACTACACATACTTGGCTTCTCTTTACATAAAAATTTTTCCCTCGCTTTCTTTCACTTAAAGAACCAAGTTAAAGAGTACAATCACTTGTTGCACTCAACAAAATGTCAAAGATCATTCATTGACTTTTTCCCATGCTAGATAGCAAAGAAATCCTTAATTCTCTTTAACAAAATAATCACTTTCATCACCTTAAAACTAAGGTGCTAAAATTCACATCAGGAAGAAACTAAATTTAAAAGAGAAACACTGCATAAAATATTTGTAAATGCATTTCACTTTTACCAAAGTAAATCTTTTCAAAAAGGGAAAATCGATCATGGAATCAAGCCACCTCCCCACAACAACCATATTTTCCTAAGAGAGAGGGTAACTCATTTCCTGTAGTAAACCGCTTGATTAGCAAATATCACTTAAGAAGCAATCATAAGAATCACCTTGAAAAATATTCAAAAATAACACACATATTTTAATTAAATCTAACTCCCACCAAAACGATGATACAAATATTTCTACATCACGAGCTTCGAAAACATTGCATTAGGTCTAGTTATTTCCTTTAAGTGACAACACCAAAAGTAAATTATTTTGTAACACTAAAGGGGGCAATCCAATTATAACGCCCTTAGGGATAAATTCCATAACCATAACATTATTCAACGAAATAAAACATTCAAAAGCCCTCATCATATCACTTCATAGTTATTCATTCTTTCACCCTTATTTTTTTCAAACCTCAGAGTTAACTCCACAATTGAGCAACATTCACACTAAACTATGTAAGCTCTAGTGCAGATAATAAAAAATGCCTTTAACAAAACTCATTCCTCAAAAGACTATACAACCAAACAAATCCATATACATTTAAAAGAAAATTCACATCATATCCCACCACATCTATTGTTCAAAGATGCTTACTGTTAAAGATTTCAGTACTTACATAATTTGTTCCCTGAGGAAACCCATCAAGGTTTAACATAAATTGTGACCATTATTCCCATAATTACTTTCTCTAATAATTATAAAGAAAAATTGTAATGTTACCATAAATGTCAGGACCTAGAATTTGCATTTCGACCTCCTATGTGTATGCTGTGCTAGTCCTACAATCAATAGCTAGCACACACATTCAACATTGATATATCACATCCATGCAAGAATGAAATAGTAGAGTAGCATAATGTAATAAATATTCGAAGTTAAGTCCCACTCGACTAATCTTTTTAACAAAAGGGCCATCATGCCAAATAGTATTATACAACAAAAGATTGTAGCGGAAGTAGGAATGACAAGACTACATAGACCAGCTAGCATGCCTAGCCCACCCACAGGCAACTCACTGGGGGAAACCTAGAAAGCCTCCTCTTCATCACCGAATATTTTGGTGTAAAAGGAACCACATGATGAGCCATCTACTCCATCATCTGAATATGTTCAACAAGAAATGATTGAGTACAAAATCAAACTCCCCAGGACTTCTACACAATTGTATATAGTATGCAAGGCTATATAAAAGGGTGGCTATCCTATCATGTCTTCATTTGCACAAGGTGAGGCTCATCTGCGGCATTCTGAGGCTCATCTGCTATGTTCAGTGGACAGTGGACAAGAGCGAGGGTTAACTGTGACGAGGGGGACAATGGTTCCTATAATGGGTACCACAGATCGGCACCGAGCTCACCGATGGTGAGCACAAGTGCTCTCCTCTTCGGCATGGGCGCGACGTGAGGTTGAAGAAGGGTTCTGACAAGTGGGGTCGGCGTGTCACACACAAATAGAGAGAGAGAGGGGGGAGGAGAGAGAGAGCGCGCTAAGAGAGAAAGCACCTTGGCTGAAATACATCTTCCGACAGAAGAAATGGGTTTCAACTGGCTGCATTCTGAAAGCCGATTTTTAAAACATTTTTCCAAAAGATGTGCCTTTAATTGCATAGCATAAAGTTTAGATTTTTAGAAATTGAAAACTAACTTAAAAAACTATGAAAATTTTTGGAGAGGTACTTTAGATCATTTAAAACCCAAATAAAATATTTTTAGGTTTTGTACAACTTTTATATAATTTTCAAAATTCAAGGACAGCAACTAGAAAATAGAAAAAGTAATTTCTTTAATGTTGAAAATTCTAAAAAAATCTACGAAATGTGGAAAATACTTTTGAAACCTAGAATATATTTATTATGGTATTTTGGGATGTTACAGTAAAACATCAAACAAAGTCTACCTCATGATAACAAATGAATAGAAATGGTCCGGGGTGGTCCGATTGACCCGTGGAGCAAAGAGCTTCTCTTCAAGGGCCAGGTTTAAGGGTTGTTTTTACAAACTATCTTTCAACTGGGAAGAAAGACAATGAATGATGCCTTGGGTTAATGTCATGGGCCTCTTGCTTGCTGCACCAGCACACGAGGTAGCTCGAGTTGAGTTAGTGGTGGGCACTCGGGCCAGGCTTTTTTGGGCTAGCCCGAGGCATGGTGGCACGACCTGGTCCAAAACCTGGCACGGCACGAAGTGGACCTTACCGGGTCGACATGACACTTTAGCATGGGTGGTGTTGGGCCCAAGAACCGGGCACAATGGGTGGCATGGCTCGGTACGACACTGTAGCATGGCTGTGCCGAGCCCGATGATCGAGGGCATAAGGAAGAAGCCCAGCATGAAGGTCACTGACCCGTAAAGCATGAATGCCATGGATGCACCCAGTAGTATGGATGCCACCCCGCCGCAGTCTCTCTCAGCTCTCTTCCCTCTTGCCTGTCTCTCTCAATCTCCCTCTCTTGCTCGTCTCCCTCAATCTCTCTCGCCGTCTCCCTCACTCTCTTTCTCACCCATTGCCCACTCTCTCGCTTGTGCTTAGCACATTCCCCTCACTTTGTGTAACTGTTTAAGAAAAAATAATTTATAGTTCTTTTTCTCGTAATATGTGTGTTCACTGTGTCAACTCCATGCGCCTCTAGCTCCTTTCCTCTCGTTGTAATAGTGCAAATGGGTCGGACCTGAGCTGGCACGATACATAGCAGACACGAAGCACAAATGGGCCATGCTTAGGCTCGTTGAAGGTGAGCCAGTGGCATGCCATGGTGCAGTAGGCATGATGGGCTATCGCAGACTCGGCATGATTTAGGCACGATGGTCTGTCTTGGGTGGCTTGATACTGACATGATCTTTGTAACATCCCAAAATTTGGAGTTTTGGAATGTTTTAAAATCAAAAGCGAACCATTTGCATTTTCCTAGAATTAATCAAGCTTAATCTGAATTTTCCAAAGGCAAAAGGAATTAATTTGATTAATCTATGTATCAAATTAAAGGTTTCCCATTTTTATTGGGTTCCTTGTGCTCCAAGGAATTTTTTGTATTTTTTTAGATTTTTCTGAATTTATTTGCTATTTATTTGGATTTATTTGCATTTACTTGAATTTCTGGAAGTTAAATTAATTCGGAAAACGTTTTAATTTCTCAAAAACCTTTTGGGCCGAATTTGCCCCGACCCGTTCCTATTCACAGCGGCCCAATCCCATGCTGGCCCAACCTACTGTTCTTCGCGGCTCGGTCTGCCCGGAAACCCTAATCTCCAACCGATCCGAGCCGTCGGTTTGATCGCACTGTCTAGAGCCGCCCGCGTTAGCCGCGCGCGCTCGACCGCCGCCACGTGTTCGGCCCAAATGGAGCCGCGTCACCTTGCGCCGCGCCGCCTCGGTCTCCGCGCTTGGCACGCCTCCTGGGGCTATTTAGGGTCCCGAGATGCTTCGTGCCGTGTTCCCCGCTTCGCGCTGAGTCCGTTGCCTCCTTCCTCCTCGCCTGAGACGTCGCCGTCTTCTCCCTGAGAGCTCGCCGAAGTTCCTCGCCTCCCGAGACCTTCCGCCGCCGTTTCCTCCCTCTCCGGTGAGTCTCCGACGGGATCGGTTGCACCGTCATGATGCCCGCGTCTCCCTCTCTCCGATCCGCACAAACCCTAGTCCGACCCGGTGTTATTTCACCGCTTTGTGTTTCATCTTCCTCGTTGCTGGCGGAATAGTGCCGCCCCTCGCCGTCGTGCATCTTCGTAAGTTCTCAGCCGTCCGATCTCCATCCTGCGCGCCAGATTTCGCCACGTTCTCCCCGGCCGCATCTCCACTTCCTGGCCATCCGATCTGCATCGCACGGTCGGTGATTGACGCGTGCCCCGGCCATGCCAGCTGCCACGTTGCCGCCGAGTCTACGCCACATGTGCGCCCAGTCAGCCGCCGCGTCAGCCCTCGATCCCACGTGGCGTCCGCGTCAGCGTGGTCCGTCACGTCGTCCTGTGAGCCTCGGTAAACCCGGTCCACCGTGGACCGTCTCACTGACATGTGGGCCCCAGGTGTCAGCGGGAATTCTTTTTATTTTTCTGATTTTCCCGAAAATCCGAAAATCTCAGCCAATCAGAAGCTGCCACGTGTCACCCCCTCGATTTTTCTCTGATTTCAAACTTCCGGAGGCTCGTTCTTGCTCATACGAACTCCGATTGAAGCGATTCAAATTTCTAAATTTTTGTAAAATCGAGCTCTACATTCCAGAGCCATTTATTTTCAGTTTTGAGCTTGTTTTCTTCTCTATTTTGTATTTATTTGGTTTCGTTGCTTTCTTTTCTAGTAGACGTAAATCCCGAAGGAGCAAACGGAGACTTCGAAGACCAAGATTCAGCACTAGAACAACAAGGCAAGTCGTAACCTTTGATCATATTGAACCTATGTTTGCAAAAGTACTTTGTTTTATACAATTGCATACTATTTGTGTATCAATGCTAGTTTATGGGAGTAGCTATTCACCTGATTGCCAGTATGCCACCTTGATTATTGGAATGCCATGTATCCATTGTCAACTTTAGGATGGGACATTATTAGTTGGACATAATCTTAATACCAACATTGGGTTATCATAGCTATGCTTAGCCATGCTTAGTTGTCCGATAGGATTCATATCACCTGTGAATTAATCTTGACTTAATGAGGTATTGAATTGTGGCTGCTAGCTACTGTTGTAAAACTTGTTGTACCATGGCAGGGGATGCCAGTGGCCTTGGTTGAACAAAATGTTTTCCCCTCGGGCAAGTGATCGTGCAGTAAAGGGGGTGCTGTCTAGTACATTGGGATGTGGCTGTCTTGCCTGAGACAATTTAAGGACTTAGTCTTGTGCGCCATTGAACTGGGCCTAACCGTGCAACCACAAGTCTAGTATGGGACAGGCCTAGCTGATTAATTTGCATTGTTTACTCTTGAGTACTGTCAACTGGATGTGTGGGTTCTGGGATGGACGGGTAGATTCACATGGCTCAAGAGGGGGCCCCGAGGGGCGAAACCTTAGAGGGCAATACCAAGTTTGGACGTGCATTGTAAAGGCTTTGTCATGATATCTCTGCGACACACCAAAGGAAGTGTGTTAATATCGATTGCACCAAGAGATGTTCATGTCTTGTGGGTAAAGCTGTACAATCTCTGCAGAGTGTAAAACTATTCGAATAGCCGTGTATGGGGTCATGGACAAGCCCGGGGATTTCACACGGGGTATAGAGTGTTTTCTTGAAATATGGAATTATTGGGTTGTGAACGGGGAGTTCACTGTTGTTTTGTTGTCGCAAGCTATACTGTTGAATTGTGTGGTTGATACTTGTCTCGAATGATGTAGGGTGATGCCTCGTCATTCTGTTCATGTTGTCTACCATTGATTTACCAGTTACTTATTATTGTTTTCATCAATCTGCCTTCAATCTATTTACTGTATTTAAATTCAAGTTATTGCTTTCTGCAAATGAACCATATGACTATCCTTTGTCAAGCCGTGCATGAATATATTGCATCATTTCCCTACGTCTTGTTGAGTACGTTTTGTACTCACGGCTTTATGCCCATGTTGTTCAGTTGCTAAGGATGGACCAGGTAATGAGTATCAAGAGGAGTACTATGAAGACTACGCCGACTAGGAAGGCGTTCCCCAGACGATTGCCTGTGGCATGTCGAATGGCCCAAGTTATCTTATTTCCGCTGCAACAATTTTCATTTGTTTCTTAAGCCAAGAGGCATTGGTGTATGAACCTTAACCATAAGGTCATTTAATTTATTCGAGACTAATTTTCTTCTTCATAGTTATTTCGATGTATGGAATGATATGTCATCTATGTTTTCACTGTGTGCACTAGCGTGTTTCTGGACTAGTGCAGTATACACAGAGGGTTTCGAATTTGCATATTCGGGTCCCGACAGATGCCCACCTCTAAGCTGAGTAGGGCAACGTCGCCGCCGAATGAGAGATGTTGATCACTGTGGTTCTTGAGCTCGAATAGCCCCTAAGCCAGGGAGCCTCCAGTGAGTTGTTAACTCTATACAAAGTGATCAATTGATGGTATACTCTGTATATTAAGGCTGAATGTTTCTCGGCCGCTCGGCATATCCACACGTCTTTCGAGGTGATGTGGCCTCTCCGCATATGGTCGTGTCGTGTGTACCGGAGCACCGTGCGTATGGCAGGCTTGCGCGTGGGCCACGCGCCTGCTTGGCTAACTAGCTGATAAGGCTTAAGTATTTTGTCGCCCCTCACATTTCAGAACAAAGCCGTAGCTCAGTTGTTAGAGTGCCTGGTTGCCAATGCGTGGTCTTCAGTTCGTTTCCGTGGTAGCGCAAAGACTATGATGATTTTTTTGAACTACACTACTACATACGCGACCTTGCTCGTTGCCCGCCTCGCGCGCTTCGTCGGCCCTCCCCCATCTGTCTTCCCTCTTGTGCCGCCCGCTGCTTCTCTGACGTCCGCAGAGACCTCGAGGAGCATCGCGCCGCCCGCCCTCGCCCCAGTCCCCGATTGGCTCCTCACGTCCTCTGTTCGCCCTCGGTCTCCTCCCCCGTGCCTCGCCTCTGTTGCATGGTCCGCCAGTTCCTGCAGGGTTTCGTCCTAGTGGAGCCCTCAACCGTCACCGTTTTCAGTCGCCCTCAACCATCCTAGGCTCGGAGCTCTCCCAGCCCGCTCGGTCCACACCGCTGGTTCCCTTGCTCGACACGCGTGGCGCCGCGAAGCTTCCAGCGCTCTCGTGCAGTCCCCGTGAGACTCCACATCGCCCCTATCCCTGCAAGCTAAGCTTATCTGCCTTCCTCCCCTTCCTCTCCATCTTCCCAAACTCTCCCTCTCCTTCACTGCCTGCTTGGACGGCTTTGGATTGACAAGCGCCACCTTATCGACCCCAGTGGTTTCATTGGAGCAATTTGATTTTTCGTTCACACGAATCCATTTTTCCATTTGCTGATTACTGCCTCCTGATCCTGCCCACATGACCACTTTAAGGTTTCCTTTGTTTATTTTCCCTTTTCCCCAAGATTGGTTCACATTCCTCTCCGTATTTCTCCCCTTGGATTGTTGTACTTCTATTAGTTTCTGATCTTGTTTTTGCTTCTAATTGGTGTGTACGAAGCTGTCCTGCATTCATATTTTTAATGCAACTGACCACCTTATGCATAATTCATAAGGACACAACGACTCCCACATCTTGTTGGACTGACAAACTTAGTTTAAATGATATTGGCAAGTACTGCGGTATGTTGTGTCTACTTCTTGAGGCTATGGTTTTTTTCCTGTAATCTGCCTTGATTCATCCACCTACTTTAATTAGCTAAATACCCCGTTTGTGTCAGCTATCCAAGCCAATTAGTGGTGAAGAGGCACACCAAATTGGTCTTGTTGATTCCTTAGTTTCTCCTAATGATTTGGTGAATGCCGCTCACCATTGGGATTTGGATATTTGTGAATATAAATGTCTGTAGGTCAAAATCCTTTATAAGGCTGACAAACTAGAACCCCTTGATGAGGCTAGGGAGATTATCAAGTTTGCAAGAGCTCAAACCCAAAAGCAGGCTGCCAATCTTCACCACCCACTTGTTTGTATTGATATCTTCAGGACCTCGAGCTGGGCTCTCGAAGGTACTTCATGCTACTTATGTTCTTCCTGCTTCTATTATTTCCCTGATATAAAGATTTCACAGAATTTTGAATTCACTTTCTTAATGCAAATGCAGGAAGCAATTGCTTTCCAAGGCCTTCTTTTCTCTGATACATGTAAAAGCTTACTTCATGCATTATTCTCTCAACGGACAACATTAAAGGTTTGAGGGAATTTTTTCTTAATTGTTACTATGGAACCATACCATATCTTAATCCTGTCTAAAATGCAGAAGGTTCCTGCTGCTACCATTTTGCATCCTGATGCTTACAAGCTAATTCAACTGGTTTTCTTCATCGGTGCTTCCCATTTTTTTTGTGTCTAGACCATTTCGCTCATGAATTTCCTATATTGGTTATAACGCACCCTTGCTATTAGACCCTCGCCTGAGATTGCATCCACCATGGCGCCTCTTCGGATCCATTCACTTAAGTGTTTACTTAATGAACAATGTGATATTACAACTTGATTGAATAGTTGT
Organism: Guadua angustifolia; assembly: GCA_036346375.1. NCBI lineage: Eukaryota > Viridiplantae > Streptophyta > Magnoliopsida > Poales > Poaceae > Guadua > Guadua angustifolia. The sequence goes on from CM070507.1 coordinate 38,652,552, forward strand.
GGAACAAATGCCCAATATGACCAATGCAAATGTGGCTGTGACATGTGATTTAGGGATGCCTATTAACTGATTCCATTGTTGCAGTATTATCCTGCCAAAATTAGTCATTACAAGCTTGCATACAACCGAGCAGTTGCAAGTTAAAGTACAACTAGCTTTTCGATTGCAGTTTGTTCTGTCAACGTGCTGCTGTGACATTGGTGCACGATGATGAACTTTTTCCCTTCCTTCCTTTCACTTTTATTTATTGAAGACAGGGGATAGTGTGCTCTGATTTGGCTCTGATTCATCGCCTTTCCCACTAGAAATCAGAATTCAGACATTTTTTAAGAATAAGATCCATAGATAGTTTAAACGCTATTATACGCTAGGAAGTTTTGGAGACCTGCTTTCACCATTTATTGTGTCTTTTCCTTGTATGCTTTTTTGGAGACCTGCTTTCACTAATTCTATAACACATTATGCACTGCACAGTTAGTACACCATTTTGCTGCATATGCCCTAAGACATGAGATAGTCCTCTGCAAGGGATCGGAAAGATGGCAACAAAAGGTCCCCGGTCAAAACTAGATCATAAGACAAGGTCTAGACGTCTAAAAGTTACCTTGTAGCATTGACGTTTCATTTACCGGCTATAGTTCACTGTTATACCATTTCTCTTCATCCTCCTCATTTGTTTACTTGACAGGTTGACATTTCATACATACATAACGTCAATTTCGTTTGTTTCATGCCTCATAGTTGGGAGAGCGGGCAAGAACAATAAATATGCTGTTTTTTTTCATAGGATTTCTATTACTAATAATATGTAAGGGACATATAAAATTCATTATCACTTCTGCATTTTAGTTTTTATTACATTCACTGAATGTCTGAAACTTTTGTCGTTTCTGTTCAGGCACTTGAAGCTCCAAGGGGGCCTCAGAAACCAAAATAGTCAACTAGGACCATGCTCTTGGGAAATGGTTCGCCTGCCAAAGGTCAGCTACTGTTACTACAATTGACAAATTGCGATCCTTCTTTGTCAGCAACCAAATTTGCCTAATTTATTCATCCTTTGCACTACAGTAATCGTGAAAAGTTTCGTCGGCCAATTTAACTTTCGTCGGCTCTTAACAAAGCCGACGAAATTTAATTTATTTTCGACGGCCAACATCAGCCGACGAAAGTTATGGTTTAATTTTCGTCGGCTAGAAGGCAGCTGACGAAAATTAATTATTTTTCGTCGGCTAAGAGAAACCCACGAAAATAAACCCCGGGTTAGGATTTCGTGGCGGCTCTTATTTTCATCGGTTGGGTTGTGGCCGACGAAAATAGCATGACTTGTTGAACTTCCGGTTCTGCTCGGCTCAGCAATTTCATGCATTTCATTTCACCGTCGCCCCCACGCTGTCGGCGTCCTCACCCCACCCTCGCCACCGCCATTGCCGACGCGTCCTTGTCTCGAGCCCCGCCCACCACCGCCGCCCTCCCGCCCCAGCCCGCGCCATTGTCGGCCTCCACCGCTCCTCGCGCCCGCCTCGGTGCCGCCCGCCCGCCACCGGCTCCTCGTCGCCTCCACCGGCTCCTTATCTCAGCGGCAGCTGCGTGGGGTCTTTGGGCCCCAGCGTGGGTGCTGCGGCTGGAACCACTTGGCCGCCGCCTGCGCCGCCGCGCTGTCGACAACTCCGTCTCCGCTCACGACTCCCAGCCGTTCCCCTCCTCCAAGTGGCAGGTCCGTTCCCACCCCACCTCCACCTCGAAACCCTAAATCCCCACGTGACGCCTTTCATGTGTAGGGTACCCTAAATATAATCCATCTGCATCCCAATGTTTGAGGCACCTTACTCAGTTCAGACATATCTATCTTGAGTTTCCATTTGTTACTTGTCCTTTTGGAGTATTCATTGATTATTACTTATTTGACAGTCTCACAGGCTTAACGATACATGGCTAATTCAAATGTAAAATTTAAAATCATTTGACACTATAGTATCACTTGTATTATGCCTGGCATATTGCAATGCTTGTGTTTTTGATATAACTGGTATGATATGATATCTTGCCACCGTTTTGGTATTTCAAAATATGGCCGCAAAATCTGTAGTACGCCTTAGTCTGAATAACTTCTGTTCATCTATTATTCACTGCTAGCCCAACCTTGAGCACTGTAGCCCAACCTTGAGCACTGTAGCCATAATATTCTGGTTAGCACTTTTCACCGATTTATGGTGGGTAACCAATATGTTATGCTGCTTGAATATGAAGACAAGATGTTCATCACTTTAATATAATGGTCTTCTGATTGCCAGAGTGATCTGAACTTCAGTGACCAGAAGCAGGTGCTCATCCTCTTTCTAATATGAGCAGAACTGTGGTTGTGTTTGTGCATACAAAATGTTTTTTCTTAATATTATATATCAAGAAAAAGGCATGAATTGCTCAGATAAAAGTTTGCATTTTATATAATTGGTTCAAATCAGGGTTTATAACACTGGAATATGCCTAGTTCCTGGCTCCCACCGTCTTGCCGGAAACTGGTCGGTTCCTGGAATTTAGCCAGAAAACCGGAAATTGTTCAAAATTAGCCTGAGTCATTCATATAATCGGTCACAAAATTGATATAACTGGGGACAAATAGGTGTTAAAACCGAACAAGATTTCATATCCTGCTCCAGAATGGTTTGATTGGAAATCGGCATGAACTGGCTTGGTTCCCACCAGTTTTCTAAACCTTGGTTCCAATATCTACATGGAATTTAGTTTGGGGGATGATATAGCAGCCATGTTATTTTTATAAGGCAGTTGCTTTAGCCATACCATTTTTACATATCTAATTTAAATATTTAAAAGATATTGACAGTTGCTTTAGCCAACTGTTCCATGCTTTAAATCCCATGACACATGTTCTTTACACACACATATTGGAATTTAGTTGCTTGATCATATGTAGTTTAGTTGCTTAATTAGAGAATGTTTGATCTTTTTTTTAACAGCGGGGTTATGCTGCTGAAATTTCTTTCGAACCCTACAGGCTCGTCATAAATCCGTGCTCTGTCAGCCACTCTTGGGTGGGTTTAGGATATATCCTTACCTATAGATGTAGGGTCATGATATATATAGGAACGAAAAAACTCATGGTTACACTTGCTTTAATCTATAGCCTCAAGTATGGGTGACGATCGGCGATGGATGTATGATGGTTGGGATAAGAGTGGGGCTCACTCGGATGAGTGGGTGGCCAAGACTACGGCTTTTGTGAACCGTGCGTTCTCTTTGTCTAGTACCGATAAGGTGAGGTGCCCATGCGGCAAGTGCCAAAATTTGTCCAAACATGACAAGACAAAGGTGACGCTAGACCTTTGTCAGCACGGTTTCATGCCAAGCTATGAGCTGTGGGTGCACCACGGTGAGTCATTCTCTCAAGCTGAAGTAGAAGAGGTAGATGATGATAGGGCGGGCGATGATAGGATGGACGAGATGCTTGAAGCTATACGGCCGGAGTTCGAACTACATTCCGAGGATCCGCCTACACCAGAGGTTAAAAGGTTCTTCGAGGCCCTCAAAGCTTCGGAAGAGCCGTTGTAACGAACCAATGTAAGTGACCCTCCTAGTTTTGTGACACGGCTCATGGCCATTAAGTCAAAGTTTGCCTTCTCGAATAATTGTTACAACGAGCTCTCCAACTTGATCAGTGATGTGCTTCGAAGCCTCATAACATGCCCAAAGACATGTACCATGCCAAGAGATTGGTTTCTACTCTCGGTATGAAATATGAGAAGATTGATGTGTGCAAAGACAATTGCATGCTTTTCGGAAAGGGCATAAGAATGAGAAGAAGTGCTTAAAGTGTGGCAAACCGAGGTACGCCGAGGTCGTAAATGAAGACGGTGCAAAGGTGATGGTGATGTTACACATAAGCAACCGTTACATGCCGACATTACCATGGGTCAAGCGGCTGCTTTCTCTCAAAGTGAACCGCTAGGCACATGAGGTGGCACAAGGAAGGTGACGTGAGAACGACGGAGTGATGGTGCACCCGTCGATGGTGAGGCATGGAGGGCTCGACAGCTTTGACGCAGACTTCGCGATGCGAGAAATGTTCGCATTGGGTTGGCGACGGATGGCTTCACACCTTTCGCCAATCCGCTGCCTCCTACTCATGTTGGCCCGTCTTTGCTGTTCCGTATAACCTTCCACCGCTCTTTGCATGAAATATGAGTTTATGTTCTTATGCCTTATCATACGGCCCGCAACATCACGGGACACGCCTCACGTGATGTTGAAACCCTTAATCGAAGAGTTGAAACAAATTGTGGGACGGAGTTGAAGCGCACGACTCTTACAAGAAGAAGAAATTCAACCTTCGAAGTTACGTGATTTGTGGTCCGTTCATGATTTCATGGCCTATGGTATTTTTGTTGGATGGAGCTGCCATGGAAATTTGACCTGTCCGATCTGTGGTTTGGACACGGATTGTTTCCGCCTAGCTTTTGGTGGAAAGATTAGCTACTTCGATTGCCATAGATGTTTCTTGCCCCGAGACACATCTTTAGGCAAAAACGCTTTTAGGAAGAACACCATTGTCACAAAGGGACCGCCAAGCGTCTAAGCGGGCTAGAAATTGCCGATAAGCCGAGTAAACCGTCCCAAAAGCGTATGCGCGGGTTGAAGGTTTTGGAGTGGAGCACAACCGACTCACATATCTCGGAATATGGGAGCTCCCTATGCCAAGGCATTGATTACGATGCACAACATTGACGTCATGCACCGAGAACGTAATGTTTCGAAAGCATCATAAGCACGTGCATGGATATGACGGACAAAACAAAAGACAACCTAAAGGCCCAAGAGACTTAGCGAGTTTTGTAACCGTCCAACCCTTGAGCTCACCGAAAGTGGTAGTAAGCCATGCGCCCATTTTGTCTTAAACCTAAAGACAATAAAGAAGTGCTGAGGTGGATGAAAAAACTGAAATTCCCCGATGGTTATGCTGCGGGCTTGAGAAGAGCTGTGAATGTGAAGACAGGGAAGCTAAATGGGTTGAAGAGCCATGATTACCACATAATCATGGAAAGACTCCTACCGTAATGTTTCATGGTACCTTAATGATGATGTGTGGAAGGTGCTATTGAGCTAAGTTATTTCTATAGACAACTTTGTGCTAAAGAAATCACGAAGGAGATGATGGAGACGTTGGAGAAAGAGATACCGGTGCTTGTATGTAAGATGGAAAAAATATTCCCTCCAGGGTTCTTCAATCCAATGCAACATCTCCTTGTTCGTCTTCCATATGAAGCTAAGGTAGGTGGCCCCATGCAATATAGGTGGATGTATCACATTGAAAGGGCCCTCAAGAAGCTTAGAGCTATGGTTGGCAACAAGGCAAGAGTTGAAGGGTGCATCGTGGAAGCATTTTCAATTATGGAGATAGCATACTTCTCGAGTGTATATTTTGCAGAGGAACACAATGTCGGTGCTCTATGATGCGGTACAATGTCGATGAAAAACCACCTTGCAAATGACCTCAAACTGTTTCAATGGAGGGGCACAACTGTCGGTGGCTGCATGGCCTACTATTATACTCGGGAAGAACGGAAGGTCATGGTTCTACATGTACACCAATATGGATGAGATGGAACAAGATTTCACGTAAGTATTGTCTGTGTAATTATCTCTTTGTTCATGCTGCTATAGATCTAATTCATTTACGTTCTCGTACAGTGAGTTCGATAAGCAAAACTGGACTTCTAGGCAGCAACCTACGAGCAAGCAACTAAATACGATGCGACGGGATGGAATAAATGGAGGGCCAAATTTCATCACTTGGTTCAGAGATCATGTACAATCTTCTCGTGATATGTTATTCTATTATGTTACGTTTCAATAGTATATATCCTTATAATGTCATGTCCTTATAATGCAGTGCGTGAAAGACGCAAACGTCCATCAGGACTTGCGTCAACTATCTTACGGAAGGGTGGCTATTAAAAGCTATGGCCGTTATGATGTCAATGGGTTCCGCTTCCGTTCAGCCAACTATGAAGCAGGTCTTCCTCTTTCATCCACAACTAATACTGGAGTTGTGACTAGGGCAATTGATGCACAAGGGCGGAAAACTAATTATTATGGAATCATTCAAAACATCCTCAAGTTTAGTTTTGCAGGAGACAAGAAACTTAAAGCAGTCTTCTTTGATTGTGAATGGTTTGATAACAATAAAGGGACTCGACAAAACCAGTATGGCATGGTGGAATTGAAACACAACGATAGGCTTAAGGGCTACGACAATTTTATCCTTGCACACCAAGTTGAGCAGGTCTATTATATGCCATATCCATGCACAAAGCTGGCTGCTTGGTGGGTAGTATACAAAGCGAATCCCCGTGAACAGTTATATACTCCTAGTGATGCTGGTTATCGTGATAGTCAGCTGGAGGCCGAGGAGGTTGATGAGGTTTACCAAGATGAAGAATTGCCAAGCTCTTTTGTTATCGAGCCTGGTTCAGGACTCGATTCCTTAGTTGGAGACAGTGACGATGTAATTGTTCCCGAGAAACGAAAATGACAGCCAGTGAAGAAAAAATTTACATGGCAGTCTTTATGTAAAAGGAGACTACTTGATCGTGATGCTAATGAATTTTGACAAGTAAACATTAATTTATAGTTCTTATTTTGTTCAGCTATTATTTTGTCCATTTATTATTATGTTCATGTATTACTACCTCTTATTGATTTACGACCTTGTACTTGTTTCTTGAACAGGATGTCATGCAAGGTCAAGCAAACAGCGAAGGGCTTCCTTAGTGTTGCGAGCAAGATGCTACCTGGTCGACGCGGCGACGAGTCTCTTTTTCAGGGCAGTACTTCAGGAAGCCAAAGACGCCAGGACTTGTTGAGACACGTGCGACCGGAATTGCAGGGACTACCGATCGCACTTCAAAGAACCGAGGTACCTAGCATTTCATATCTACTAATCTCTTATATGTACCTAGCATTTCATATGTACTTATCTCTTATATAATTTCGCAGGATGACCTGTGTCGAAGGAAGAAGTGGCAGTCAGATGCAGAATCTGACGGCGAGGACGAGGAGCACCAGGTGGATGAAGATGCGGCCGAGGAGGATGAGGAGCACCAGGTGGATGAAGATGCAGCCGAGGAGGATGAGGAACACCAGGAGGATTCGGCTGATGGTTCTAGCGTAGTGCGGAGGCGGACTAGGAGGAGCCATGTTGTCGCCCCTCCTCCGGTGCCCACGCGCGAGGAGGACAAGATTGTGATCAGACCAGTTGGCGATAGGTGAGAACATTTATTTATGTTTGTTTTATGTTGTTTACTTTAGAACTAGATCTATAGAGTTTGTGTTTCTTGCAGCTCATGGGATGACAGGGTTTCGACGGCAGAGGACACCATAGGCGAGTTAACGCCGTCTTGGGTAACCTCTCGCTTTGCACTACCCGAATGGTGATTAATGTAGTGGTGAGTGCATTCCTATCACAAGTTGGAAGCATTACAAGCTATCTCTGATGTGAACTATGTAAATGCTCGGGGAGCAAGTGGAATGACTTGGTTAGATTCTCTATAACCCCTACTGGATTTGTATTTACTAGCAATTTTGTAATAACAATTCTTAAATTTGACATTACAGAAACATTACCGTTTAGCTGATCCTGCCGAATTGGGCCACGTGACTAATGTGTTCCATGCCAATGCAAAGAAGGTAGTCAGGGATGCATTCTCCAATGCCCGGATTCAAGCAACAAATATGTACTTGAAGGGCATAGGGCGTCGAACGGACAAGTTTCGGTCAGCTTCGGAAACTTACTTGACCGAAGAAGAGTATGGGCAGGTAAAGCATATTAGGGTTCATGGTCATTAGGTTGTGATGTTAATATTGTTTTGATGTATTAACACATGTGTGCAGGTCACACTTCCGTGGATGGAAGACCGTCCAGATGCTTACCGGGCTCTTTGTCAGCGATGGGCTTCTCCTGAATGGATCGCGAAGTCAAGGAAGCACAGAGACTGCAGAGGCGAAGGCGGAGGCCATACGTATGGCGGTGATGGACACATCCGTATGGCTAAACGCATGGTAAGACAGGTCATACCAAATATTTGCAAGAACATATTCATAAGTATATGTATGCCACTAACCCCTAGCTACAGGAAGCTCAAAGTGGTGTTGAGCCGAGTGACATCGAAGTTTATGTGTGAGGTAATAGGGGATGAGACCCATCACACCCCGAGCAGCTGTGCACTCAGGTGGCCTCAGATCGACTGGTGAGTTATCCACAATTTTCATTGAGTTCTCATCAACTTTCGAGCTCTAAGTTGTATGGTTAAACCACACTGCAGGAGAGATATGGGCAGAAATGGTCAAAGGCCATGGTGAAGGCTACGATTGGAAGGAACGTATGACGGTGTGGCGTGCATGCTATCGAGGGGGAAAGGGCCACAGACAAGTAAAATGTCGTAGTTTCTCAAACTTTGTTAATGCGAGCAATAAATTGAAGTTCTAAAGCCTTTGTGTTTCAGATTTTGAAGGTACTCCATGTTCACCGGAGTGATTGACTCGATGGAGGTGCGAGCTCGAGAGGGTCTTCTTCGCAGAGTGGGGTTAGTAGCCGCCGCCTCTCGAGCGGGAGGTAGAGGTTGCTAGGCTGCGTGAGGAGCTAAGGCAGTGGGATGAACATCTAAGGTCGCAGGAGGCATACTATGCTAATTACATGGCACAAAGCAGCGGCTATTCAAGTAAGTCTGAGCCCTCAACAGTTAGCATTCCGAGCATGAAACAATATATGAAACTGACACATTGCATTTACAGGCAATGTTCCAGCAGCAGGGCCAGATCATTGTCTTTCCACCATGGCAGCCACCGCCACCACCGCCACAATGGGGGATGTATCCTCCAGCACCTTCTCATGCAGCTCAGGTTAGCTAAACTTGGTCTTTTCTAGCGATATATGGTCAATCTAGCTAAACTTAGTGTATTCTATCCACACTTAGATAAACTTACTCTAATCTAGCTAAACTTGCCTAAGTCTAGCTAAACTTGATGTATTCCAGCTAAAATTTGGTCAATCTAGCTAAACTTACTCTATTGTAGCCGCACTTAGTCTATTATAGCTAAACTTGGTCTATTCTAGCTAAATTAGGTCAATCTAGCTAAACATAGTCTATTGTAGCTAAACTTAGGCTATTCTAGTTAAATTTGGTCAATTTAGCAGAACTTACTCTAATCTAGCTAAATTTGGTCTACTGTATCCTAGGGATCGGGGACAAATACGCTCCAGGTTTACCAAACTCCGCCGCCACAGCTAGAAGCACCTGGAGAGCATGTTCATTTGTCACTTGTCATATTCTTGGTTAGTTTTGTTACTTTCCACAATTTTTTGACTAATCGTGAATTTTGATCTTTAGGATTCCGAGAGGCCATCTCAATTCGTTCAAAACCTATTTGGCTCCGCATGTAGCGGCCACAACTCAAATGACCCTCATGTTATGTAATCTTGAGATGTTTGGTAATAATCTATGAAATGAGATTGATTATGTGTGGATGAATGATATATGTGTATGAAGTGCTTGTGTCTGATTTGGAGATTTGAACGAATGATATATGTGTGGATGAATGAATGATGTGGATGAATAATGTGGATTTGAACGAATGATATATGTGTGGATGAATGAATAATGTGGATGAATTGGATGATATAATGATATATATATGTGCATGAATTGTTATGAATGATATTTGTCTAAATCTGTATGAAAAATGGGTTTAAAGGGCTGGTTTTTTGTCCCTGCTACAGAATAATTTTCGTGGGCCAGAAAAACCCATGAAAATTAACCTAATTTATTTTCGTGGGCCGAATAAGCCGACGAAAATTAACTATTAACTTTCGTGGGCTAGACGTAAACCGACGAAAATAAACCTTATTAACTTTCGTGGGCTAGACGAAAACCGATGAAAATAAACCTTATTAACTTTCGTGGGCTAGACAAAAACCGATTTAAAATTAATTACTTTAAATGCCATCGTGGGTATTTAAAATTGTGGCTTCAAGCGATTACTTTGTCGACGTTCTGGCCGATTTAAAATAACTAACTTTCATCGCTTTCAATTTAAAATTAAGCTAACTTTCGCTCCTTATCTCGACGGTAGTGGTCCCAAGCGAAAATAACTATTTTAAATCGGTAATGGTCTTATTTTCATGGGCTGCTGGCCCACGAAAATTATCAGGATTCCTGTAGTGTTGTTAGAATGATTCCAATGTAAAATGCATTTTTATGCTCTCTAGCATATGCTTTTATATGTCGGTTTTGCATAAAACATATAATATTACATAATTCATTATAAAATCATGTGCTATTAGTTTATATCTGTTTCCATGTAGATTAGAGGAGTTTTGGATGCTCAAGGGCAAAGAATGTTGAAAGGGTGAAACCGGAGAAATAACAGGTGCTGGAATTGCTATCCATACCTTTGGACGTAGTTTTTGGCATCTAAATATATATACCCAAATAAAAAAAATTCGTAACTAGAAAGTTGTATTTCTCATCGATTGCTATTTAATTTTGATTATTGGATCACTAAAATCAAACTTTGTACAAAGAAGTTATTGCCTCCAAAAGATGGACTATCTGAGCAATCAAGGTGGTACGACCGGGTGGTACGGTCAGCCACAACTGTACCCTACCCTTAATTCTACTCGAGATGCGATGGGAGGATTCCAAATTTATTCATTTCAAAGCCTACTTAATCCTGGGTTGTTTTAGGAGGTTTCATGGCACTTAAGGAAGTTATTTTGAAGGATGGAAACCCCCAAGGCCCCAACAACATTGGGATTGGATTGAGATGAGTTTTGGAAGGAATCAAAGGCCAACATGTTGCTATATATTTCCATCCAAGAGGAGGACGCCTAGGCAATCCTTGATATCACGCCCCAAGTCATCCATTGCCAGCTCAAAACCATCTCCACACATGATCCAAGCAAGAGGAAGAAAAAAGGCGTACTGCCCACATGGACCCTAGCCCCTGGCCGCACACTGGCCTTCTACGTCGGTGACAGCACAGCATAGTAGACTGGTGTTTTTTGCTTCTCTTGCTCCCAGACATACAGAAACCATCCTGCCCAATCGTGTGTTAAAAAATAAAACAGCACGATGGCATGACAGATTGATAGTGCATTCAGGTTTTATTAATATGTAAAGAAGATTAAAAACACCTATTATTGAAATCAGTGCACTATAGAGTGTACAGTAGTCTTCATGGAAGATGAATTACATGGAATAAGAAGAGAAAAAGATAGGACAACTGAACATAATACTGAAATCCTGACAACCTAGCATGGTAGAGTCGCTGATGACATAAACTCTTGCTCCAAGCTGTAGCAGTTTTGGTATCTTTGAGAAGCTACATTAGCGCTGTCTACCATATCAATTCCAATAGTCATCGACTGACGGGTGGCTTGGCTTTGCCCAGTTAGCAAAGGTTGCATGTCTTCATTTCTTGGAGCAACTTCATGTGATTTCAACCTTTTTGATCGCACCGACTGCAACGTCATCTCCACTTGTTTCATAGTAGGTCTCTCTTCTCCTTGAAGCTTCAAGCAAGCCTCTGCAAGACCAGCAACATCAATAATCGCTTCCTCTGTCGCTTCCTCAAGAACCTGAGCCGCTACTAATTTTGCTAGCGGTTTCACCTTCATCTCCCAAAGGAAGTAGTTGGATAAGTTTTGCTTTAGACCTGACTCACTTGTAAAAACCGGCTCCTTTCTAAGGAGCAATTCCACAAGTACTACACCAAAACTATAAACATCACTTTTCTCATTTAACTTGCCAGTGTGATAGTACTCTGGATCTAGGTATCTAAATGTGCCTTGTACATTTGTAACAACATGGGTTTGATCAATAGGAACCAACCTTGAAGCACCAAAATCTGATACTTTTGCTTTATAATTCCCATCCAATAGTATATTAGTGGACTTCACATCACGATGAAAGATTGATACCGAAGCTGCTGAGTGGAGATAATAAAGTGCTCTGACAGCTTCTGCAGCTATTCTCAAGCAATCATCCCAGGACAAAGAAAAGCTGCTACTTTGATCACCCCTAAGAATTTCAAATAATGAACCATTAGGGATAAAGTCATATACTAGTAGTGGGACCTCAGTCTCAAGGCAACATCCGAAGAGCTTTACGATATTTCGGTGGTTTATTTGTGAGAGGATAGCGACCTCATTGATGAACTGACTGATCTCACCTTGCTCAATGACTTTAGACTTTTTTATGGCCACTACACTGCTTTTGGATGTCTCTTTTCCATCTACGCAGAAGAAATATTGTACTCAAGATGAGAAGTAGAATGAACACGCCAACACTAAGTCCAATGGCAACACCTGTAACAATTATGCTCGTTAGCCATGTATTATCTTCCTCTAAAAAAAGCCATGTGTTAGTTTTACAACAAACTCATTATGGAATCATTATGGAATTGTATCGTAGAACCCACCTAGTAAAAGATTTTGCTTTTTTGTTGATGTGCACTTCATAGTTGTAACGTCATACTCTGTTTTTCCTAGGCACTCTGTGCAATAGTGGCTTCCTATACTGTTATGGCAAATTCCTTTACAAATGCCTGGTGTCTGGCACTCATCAATATCTGCAGACAGTATGTGCATATAGACAGTTTTAGAAGCTACCATGAAGGATAATGTAGTAGCTAGATATATGCTTGCACATGTGTATAATTCGGATTACAACTAAAATGCTGTCATGGTTAAGTATGCACATATGGCCAAGTTCTCAGGATGACTAGGCGTTCAAGTTACTGATACGTACTCAAGTGCATCTACGAGTTAATGAATGCCAGTGCGGTCACAAACATCACGCTTGCTCCACGCACAAATAGGAAAAAAAACAGCATCACGCTTGCTTTGAGGATAAAGAAAAAAGTTCTCTAATTCTGCACAAGAATGCAAACAAGAATGGTCAAGACATCAACTACTATTATTTTTTGACTATTTAATTTGTTTATTTTGTTTTCCATTACTCTCGTGCATGCGCAAAACAGAGAGTACATACCTTGACAAACAGAGAGAGTGCATGCGCAAAACAGAGAGAGTACATACCTTGACAACCATGTAGAACATATGGATTTCCATCAAAACCATCCATGCATCTACAACGGTAGCCAGCATAGCCTCTTGTAGAGTTGACACCCAAGCACGTGCTACTTGTGCTAACACATGCATACCCAGAGCGATTCTGTTGTGCCTCCTGGCAGGTTAGATTGGCAACAACCCATTCCACAGAGACCGACTCCAGACAGTCAATGTAGAGTCCACTTCCTCCCCTTATATGCATCCCGAATTGTTGCACGTCATAATGTGGGGTGTATTTGATGTCCACAAGGCCCCCGCTAATGTTTATATAAATTATTTGTTGTTCATCATCGAATCTCAGGGTTGATGATGTCGCATTTGTACAGTTGAGCTGAAATTCTTTCCTTGCATAACAACCTTCTTCCAGGCCAAACGGAAATGGAACACTGATATTCCCGCACGATTGAGTGCAGTTCATCTTGTCTTGAACTGGATTGTACCCTATTTCCACGGAAAATATCATTTACCATTATGTGAAGAGTTTCAAAGTTAATTGAACCGAAAAAATAGGTAATTAATTGTTTTAAAAAATAGGTAATTAATTCTTTTCCACATTGTGTATTTTATATTAGGCCAGTAAAATTGTACACGGCCACATAATAATATAATGTGGGCAGTTTCTGTTTTTGAAAAACTTTTTTATCTTTTCCTTGTACTCCTCATTGTTTTTTTAACTTCTAAAACGTTTACAAAATATACATACGTATTCATATTTTCCATATGAAAATTTTACTAGGAGATTCATCATCAAAAGTACTTAATCATTATATTTCTAATAATTTTGAAAAAGTAATAGTTAAATAGGCATATTTTTGGAGACAATATTGATGCTCAACAGACAAGTAAAAAAAGAACAGTTCAAAGTTAGAACTTCCAAGTTAAATGTCAAAATTGCCATGTTTTGTGTTCACAGTTGTTTTCTTTTCAATTGAAGGTTGATAAACATGCAGTTATAAGACCATTTCATGGTTTATTGGGATAACAATTCCGATGGAGCATTGAGTCCTATAGCTTCGGGACCCACATAAAAAGGAAATGTTGAAATGAAACTTGTATCTTGTGCACCCGTAGCCGGGCCCACATTATATATGATATGATTTCATTTTAGGGTGCGTTTGGTTCGTCGTACCAGTGTGAACGGGATCATCCTGTACAGGATTTGATTTGAATTCTGTGTTTAGTTGGCTGAACGGAACCGTTCGATACGGGATGAGGTGTTACAGATTCCCAGAATATTCTTCAAAATTTCTGTACCGTTCCATACGCAAAATTTTGCCGAACCGATCGGTACAGGACGTCTCGTTCACCTCCGCTCGAACCGTCTCGTTCACCTCCGCACGCCTCGCCCCACTCGCACACGGCGGGGCTCCTCGCCTCACTCACACGCGGCTGGGGGCTGGCGGCCGTCGTCTCCACTTCGCCGTCGCGCCCGTCTCCCACCTTCTCATCGTGCCTTCGCCATCGCGCTCTTTCGCCATCGTGTTTTCTCCGATCGTCGTCAAGGGGAGATCTCGCCACTCCACATCCGCCGTCTCCCACTCCGGTGATCTCACGCCGCGCAAGATTTCCTTCTCTCAAGGTGCCTCTTCTTCTCCTTCCTTCTCCTCTTCTCCGGTCAGATTCGACCATTTGCGGCTGTAACCTAGAGATCTGCACACCGGCACCGTCCTCAACCGCATCCTCTGCCGCCGCTGCACGCCGGCACGCCTGCTTCAGCTCCCAAGGTGCCGAAAGGATCGAATCCCCAACCCAGACATTGTAATAACTCTTCCGTGATTTGATTTGATTTCATATGATGTCATCTGATTTCTTGTTCGATCTGCTAGGTAGGCCCCAGTTTATGCATTTGATAAACGTGAATATCGTTGATGAACGAAGTTACTCAGTAATATGTTTAAGCCTGTTGTCAAACACTGCTGCCAACATATACTTATGCCATTGCAGAAAGATCAACCTTCATGTTATAAATTCACCCTATAGATGATAGAACCAATCTAGGCTATTCCCTTTATGACATACTAATGTTCGATCTGCTAGGTTTCATGATATCTATTATGATGCAGATTGGACTGTACATTACTGAACTAGATATTACGTTTCATGGTTTGCTTGGAGGCAAACTTCTGTGATAATATTCCTTTGCAAGCTCAATGTTGCTCTTTGGATGGTCGAATATGAAGCTATTAGAGTAATACTAAGTACTGGGTGCCAGGGATGTGAGGAGAGTGATTACTCGTAATATTTGTAATGATGTATCCAATTGATTTTGTTTTTTACATGTAAGGTTCAATGCTACAGGAGGTGCCGATCCTGTGCTTGCTTAATTGTGGGTTCCTGTGTCCCGATTTCTGTTCACTTTCACGCTTAATAGTTTAGTTAGTTCATCATCGAAAAAATGAATTCTGCTGTAAATGCTGAAGTCTCTATCTGATATCAGTTATTCAAGTGGTGCTTGTGTTTGAGATTTGAGAATCAGTTATCAGTTATTCAGGTGGTGCTTGTGTTTGAGATTTGAGAATCAGTTATCAGTTATTCAGGTGGTCACTTTTAACATTGATGCTTATAACAAAATGTGAGCTTCTAGAACCAGTTGCATGAGTCTGTAGTAGTAAGTAGTTACGTTGTAGTGACAATGAATTACTAGAAGTGCTGCTTTATGTTGAAAATATGATCTTGACTGGTTATAATCTGAAAAGCTGCACTAATTCTTTATAGTCAGGTATATGATTTATTCTTGAGCTGTTAGGATTTTTTTTATGGCCCTGAACACCTAGAAGAAACCAAAATTCCTTCAATATTTTTCTTGCAGAAAGAGTGCTATGCTACTATTTACTTGAAAGAAATTTAGTTGCATCGGAGAGGACTCAATTAGGTGTTTGTCCTGAATGAGCCAAGAATATGCCAAAATACAATTTTCTTTCTCTGCTGCTTTTAGCCTTTTAAGAGAATTAGGTCCATGTGGTTAAATGTCCAGTGATGCAGCAGGTAGGCACATGATCAGTACATTTCTCTCATTTTTTGGACTACTATCATCATCTGCATCTGCATATATTGGCACCAGAGATGAAATTTCGCTGTGCAAAACAGAATTACCACTGTAGTTTCATATTCTTTTCTTAGAATCCTTCTTAAGAAGCTTGCCCAGGGAACCTCTCTCTTTGCCTTATTTTCCAACAACATTCAGTATGCACTTTGTGTAATTGTCCTTTTTCATACAAGCATGAGCGTATCGTCAGCTTCTGTTCTCATATTTCATAGTATTCCATAGCTGACATGTAAAAAACTCTTTGCGGCACTTGGTGGGTGACTAATCCATGGGAAATGCTTTAATCTCATTATAGTCTGTTTCTTAACATATAGGAGCCAATAACTGTTTGAGTTCAGTTCACAATATTTTACCTTATTCAGTTATTCCGGTCATGCAATTAAGCCTTTATATTGAAGATTGGTATATATGGCATTATTTGAGTTCATAAGATTCTGCCTTTTGGGGTTTTCATATATGCTTTTCAACTGATGACTTAGCAAATTCCTATCGCAGATCTTGTGAGCCCTGTGGATTATCTGTTGATACAATCTGCCACTTGGTGAGTTCATTGATTGGAGATCGTTCCAGGTTATGTGTTTGTGACATGGATCGTTCCAGATTATGTGCTTTGTGACATGTACTGAATGCAAATATCTGTAGTTCTCCATGAAGAGAAATTGGTGCTATAGTACAAGTCAAAGTTAAAGTGACTGAATATAAAAAATAATTTAAAAGTTTGCTCTATGGCCTTCTGATATGTATTTCTCATTGAACTGAAGTTTGCTTATATGATTGAACTACCATAATATGGGGTCCATCGAGTCTCCAGCTATCCTAGAGACGATATTTTTTTGGACACCCTTGGACTTGACATTTCGACTGAGTAGTTTCGTTCACATATCATTATTGATTGGGGACGGTTCGGCAAGGTTGCTTCGCTTATCTATTCCTTATTTTTCTCTTAGACACTTACATTTTTCGTTCACATATCATTATTGGCGCATGCTTTGGTTTGGGGTGTGCTGGTGTATCAAACCAGGAAGGCGCCAGTAGCCACAGTCTTAAAAAATGATGAGCAGTGATTTTTTTCTTAATACTACTACTTCAGTACAAATTCACAATTTATACCTCACTGTTATGTTACTGAGCTAATTTTCTCTACTTTAAAACTGCTCAGATTCAGTATGACTTGCACCGTGCTTATTGGACACAGATTCCATGAATCACAAAAACAATGCGACTCTTGATACACATGATAAAAAATATCAGTAAAATTCCTCAGCAAACCTTGGTTCGCTTCTTGCTGTTCCCATACTGCACCGTGACATAAGGATCACTAGTGCCTCTCATATCAGCGTACAGACACTAGTCATGTATTCACGTGGTTTTGTCTCGACGACAACCGATCCAATTTCATGAGATTCTCTCAACCCAACTTTATTTATCAATTCAATTTCATTCCTCCAACCAAACATCATCTTGTACCATCCTGTACCATTCTATTCAAGCAACCAAACATCATCTCATACCATCCTGTACCATTCCATTCAAGCAACCAAACAAAATCTTGTATCATTCCATTCAGGCAACCAAACACCTCCCCTGTACCATCTCATCCAGGACCATCCCATCCATCCTGTACCATCCCATCCCATTCACCCTCGTACACCCAACCAAACGCACCCTTAATGTATGTTTTGTGGTCCGTCCAAATGAGTTTACTTAAAGAAAAGTCGGAAAAGTTGTTGAGGAAGGTTAAATTACCTTTGTCTCGCGAGCAGCCATCAAGCATGTAGGGATTGCCACCATAACCAGCATTGCATCCACACCAGTAACCATAATATGACATATAAGTTTCAATGCTATAAAAGCAGCTACTATGCTTGCTGACACAGGCATAGTTCGTTCCATTATCCTCCGCGGCAGAGCATGTCGGTGCATCGACGATCATCCACTTGAGATTAAACCAATCTGAAGTTATATTGATTCTATCCCACAGGGAGCTTCGATTAGGGGGGAGCGTTTCCAGCTTCCCGTGGCGGACAAACTGGAGCTGCAAGTGATCAAGATCTCTCAGCCAAATGACACAACACCCGGTATTGTTGCAATTCTGCCTAGCCAGCGTGTCAGTGATTTCTTTGTTAGGACAGGTAACTGTGCAGAGGCTCATGTTCGTATTCTTGTCATGATCGAGCATGTAAATATCGAAGTCACAACCAGTGATGTTCCAACTGGCATAATCTAGAGCGAAGGATCTCCCAGGAGATTTCCAGGACATGTTGTACACATCAACACCAGATTTCAAGAAGATTTTTTTTTGAAAGAGCAGCAAGAGATTTGCCGCATAATTTATTAAGAAGGAAATAAGATAGATGGCCCCGTTTTTATACGGAAAAAACCGGTCCCGAAAAAACCTTACAAACTCGCATTAACTACTACCAGTCTTTCTACCACACACATTATCTAATACCACTATCCTGGTACACTAGAAACAATGAGACGCTAATTCGTATGAATTGTGTGCCATGCAAAACCATGATTTAACACCGCATCCTTGATCGATGAAGCTATTTGCTCGGTTGTTCTACTCTTCCCCTGAAATATTCGTTGATTTCTCTCGAGCTAAAGATTCCACCAGAAGTAAATTAGTAGACCGTCCAAATCGTGTCTTTTCTCCCCGTCAGATTGGCTTCAGAACCTTCTCCACCACCGTATAACGAGCCGTCGGACTCATATTGTTCCATCGGTCCAGTTTTCCCCATCGTAGTATAATCTCCCATACTTGTCTAGCGAAAACACGTCTTTACAAAGGTGACTCGTTGTTTCCTGAGCTGCGCTGCAAAGGCTACATACCGCATTGCATTGCCAACCCCTTTTGAGCATGTTGTCACTGTTAGAATTTTGTTGTGAAGCAAGGTCCATGCAAAAATCTACATTTAGGTTCAGTTTTGGCCTTCCATATCGGTGAGATCTTGATCTTACAAAGAACATGATGTCAAATTGCACTAGGTAGGCACTCTTTGTTGAGTATTGCCCACTAGTTGTCCAGCAAAGTTATTTGATCATCCTCTGGTCATCTCTGTTGACCGCTCGTATTGCTTCATGAAGATCAACGAACTCCCTTACTTCATTATGAGAGTTGATTGGAGTACAACAATGATCCAAGAATTGTTTGCCAAGGCTTGTTGGACCGAGATGTTCTTTCTTCTTGCCAATCGGAAGAGGGTCTGAGCAATGTTTTTGGGGCCTTTCCTTGTACCCAACTTGATCTCCAAAAGTCGCGAGTTTACTGCTTCCTATCGTGACCCTTGTTGAAGCATTGAAGAGGGTTATATCCGTTTCATCACATGGCGCTTCCAGCCCGCCCAAGCCCTTTCGTTGTTTTTCCATTTGAACCAAAGCCACGAAGTCTAAGCTGCGGGCAAACCGCTCCAAATCCTTGATACCTAGGCCCCTTTATTTTTCTAACAAGGTAACAGGCCATTTGATCAAGCAAAGGACCCCACTAGCTTTTTTCGGTTCTTTCCCACTCCAAAGGAAACTCCATCTGATTTTATCGATGTATCGAATCAACCATCTTTGCATTGGGAAGACAATCATATGATAAATTGGTTGTGATGTAAGCACGGATTTTACTAAGGTTTTCCTCCCGGCTCGAAAGCGGTTTACCTTTCCAACCCAAGAAGCTCGTTGCTCATCTTATCAATAAGAGGTTGAAATTCAACTCGCCTTAGTTGCTCGATGTAAGGGGAGACCAAGGTACTTCCTGTGAAGGTTGAGAGTTTTCTCGAAAAATGTTCAACAATTCTCGCACCAGTCTTGTTGACATCTAATCGGATAAATTTCTGTTTTGGAGATGTTTATTTTCAGACCGAAGCATCTTCCAAACAATTGCAGGATTCGATTCAGGGCTGTTAGCTCTTCGGCGTTTGCATTTAGAAAAATTCCAGCGTCGTCGGCATACAATGAGCAGCGCAGATTTGCAGACTGCGGGAGCACCGGTTTGAGAATACCTCTATTCGCTACCAATTCCAGAAGGCTTTGTAGGGGGTCAATTGCGAGGATGAAAAGAAGCGGTGACAGCGGATCACCCTGCATGCCTAACCCCACGCGCATGTCGTATCGTCGCCGTTGGCTCCCCGTTGATTAGAATTTTTGAGGATGAAGTTCTGAGAATTGCAGCCACCCATTCTCGCCATTTCCATCCAAAACCTAGGGCCTGAAGGACTTCAAGCAGATAACTCCAATTCAGAGAATCAAAGGCTTTCGATATATCTAACTTGATGAAAAGAGCAGGCCTCTTTTCTTTGTATAATTTTTGGATGACTCTTTGAACGTACAAGAAATTGTCGTGGATGCATCTCTTTTTTATAAAGGCATTCTGTGAGACTGAGACCAAATCATGTAGCTTAGGTGCAAGCCTGTTTGCCAGAATTTTGGTGATAATTTTCATGAAGCTATTTATAAGGCTGATAGGCCTGAAGCATTCCAATCTATTCGCATGTTCTGTTTTGGGGAGTAGGACAATGTTGGCTTCATTGAACTTGTGCAATTTTTCATGGCGCAGATTGAAGAAGTATTTTATTGCTTCCACTAGGTCGTTTTTGATGATATTAAGGCAGGTTTTGTAAAAAAAGGCCAATGTATCCATCAGGTCCTGGAGCCTTCTGGGTAGGAAGTTCCTGAATGGTGCTAATGATTTCGTCCTCAGTTACCTGGGCCTCCAGCTCACTAAGGTCTCTTGCAATGTAACCCAAGGAATCCCAGTGTAGTGCTTTGTCCCTTACACTGGCTCTCCCAATACCTTTTTGAAATGCAGGTATGCTTCTTTCAGTTTGTCCTGTTGGGTGAGTATAAGTCTGTCGTCTCTTTGCAGGACTCGAATGAGATTTCTACGCCTTCTTGAGCTTGCCATCAAGTGAAAGAAACGGTATTGGAGTCTCCCAAACTAATGTTTGTCGGCCTAGCGTGTTGTCTAGCCCTTGATTTTAATGGCGCTAGACCGAGAAGCTTGGTTTTAAGAACTTTCCGAAATCAAGTTCATCTCGGGATAGCGGCCGTCTTTCTTGAGTGCTTTCAAAAATAGTGATTATGACTTGGATCAACGCAGCTTGCAGCGCTAAGTTCGCGAAAGTTTGTCTCCTCCAATCTTTTAATGCCTTAGCTGTTCTAATCATTTTGATATTCAACTTTAGCATAGCGTCGGACGTATGGACCGGTCTTGACCAGGATTGAGACACCGTCTCTTGGAACCCCTGCATGGTGGTCCAGCAAGCTTCAAAGCGAAAGCCCTTAAAGTATTGGAAGGTCGCATTTCCTTGCATTAGCAGTGGGCAATGATCAGACGTCATAGTCGCCATTGCGCAAAGATATGCATTTGGGTAGGCCTCATGCCACTCGGTTGTTGACAGGAATCGGTCTATTCTTGTCATGGTGGGTTGGCTCTGCTCATTTGACCATGTGAATCTGCGGCCTTGAAGGTCAAGCTCCAAAAGTTGGAGTCTATTGATGGTATTATTGAAGCGCTGTATCATTGCCCTATTTATCAGGCCTCTGTTCTTTTCATTCCTCTGTCTGATGAGGTTGAAATCCCCTAATAGCAACCATTTGGGTAGAACGGTTCCCTTGAGTGCTTCTAGCTCAGCTAGGAAATTTCTTTTGTCAATGTCCGCTTGCAGTCCATAAACTCCCGTGATGTCCCAAGCCTCCGCGTTATATCTCGATGTTATCGTTGCGGAGATTGTGTGCAGCGTGGTTCTAGTATTCTGAAGGTCATATATGTCATCTAAAGCCGCTAGCAGTATTCCCCCTGAGGATCCATTAGCTGGTATGAAGGCAGTCTGGGTAGCTAGCCTCATCCCCAATGTTTCAATTAGCAAGCCTAATGTCCAATTGGCTATTTTTGTTTCCTGGAGACATACAATTGTAGCGCCGCTTGAGAGTATGAAACGTCTGACACTTTCTCGCTTAGCCGGGTCATTCAAACCTCTAACATTACATGAGAGGACAGTACAATTTGTTGACATTAGAAGGTAAGGATACCACTTCAGAGGCAAGGCTTATATTAGTTCTCTGGCATATTGTCCAAATACAGAGAAACCATACAACAAAGTCACTGGGTATAAGTCTTGCCTCTGAAGTAGCTATCGGCCATGTCTTGCTGGCAAAAAGGTACCCACCAGCAACCATCCAAAGCTTACCATTCATTCTCCACGGACTGCTCTGCAGCCGACCTAGCTTGTTCTGCAACATAATGAACGCCTGCCTCTGGTTGATCTTCGGCAATGAAATTCTCAGCCGAGGGAAGTGCTAGCCGCTGTGGCCACTTTAGGCGCCGGCGCCACTTTAGCTGTCTTCTTTGTTGCCTTGTGTTTGGTCTTGCTGTGGTTCACCAGATCTAGAAGAGCCTCCACTTTTTCCTTGCTAATTGGTCGCTCGAAGTGTCCAGCTAGCTGTGGCCCCAACTTGGTGTCCTCCAACCTGCTGAGAGCTCCTTCACTCGACTTTTGCCCTGTTCGACAAAGAGAGGTTCAGAAATGAAACTCGCCTTTTAGACTTTTCCTTCCGAGGTGCGGTATTCTTCGGCATCTAGGAAGGCTTGACCTCATGGCTCGCCAGATTTCTTCTTTGTGTGTTGGAGGTCCCAGAGCGCCTAGAAGAAGACCCAGCAAGTCCGCGCCAAGACGCGCTGTGGCGATCCTCCATTCCTCCCTCGCATCTTGAGTCTCGAACCCACTGGACTGGCTGCGATGTCGGCGCGAGGAGCGGTGTTGGTTGTCGTGGTTGAAGTCATCATCATCGTCGCGATCATAGCGCCGATGGCGGCCGATGCTCCGGTTTCTGTCCAATTCCCCATGTTCGCGCCTCTCTCCCGCCTCATCCGGAACTCCATACGCCCAAATGAATTCACGGCGCTGCTTGCGGTTCGGCGGGCCTCCCAATCCACCACGACCACGGAGGAAGGATAAGTCCTCCACGATCTCCAAGTGGTTGCGAAGGTTGAACACTTGTCCCCTCTTCAAATCAGTTGGCTCATCGTAGTACGGCGTCATTTGCGGGAGTGGAGTGCTGATGGGCGGGAGTTCCCTATCAGGCTCCATTACCATCAGTGATACCTCTTTAGGAATATCGCAAGGGTCCGCACACCATGCCCAGAGGTCGAAGGACCTTGTGCGTTCCCTTCTTCTTGTGCGCTCTTGAACGTAGTGGATCGCGCAGCTCTTCCCTAAGGCCCTTGCCACCACTTCTTCACTCCAGCAGTGTACGGACACTCCTTCCACCCGGACCTTGACATGGAATTCAAGGTTGGTGTTTGTTGCGTAGCGGTGCTCTGTCCAGGCTGCAAACTTGAACTCTCTTCCCCGGTACGGCACCATTGCCGCGCTCACAGCTCTCCTCCTGATTGCCGGT
This sequence comes from Guadua angustifolia, assembly GCA_036346375.1. NCBI lineage: Eukaryota > Viridiplantae > Streptophyta > Magnoliopsida > Poales > Poaceae > Guadua > Guadua angustifolia. The sequence continues at coordinate 38,676,134 of CM070507.1, forward strand.
TCAGAGAAGATGATGAGGAACTGCTCGGGGAAGTGCTTGATTAGTTGATAGTCGCCGTGGTTGAGGTTGAAGTGCTCCCGCAGCATGTCGCCCACGGTGGACGACTCCACATCATGGCTGTTGCCGTCAAACCAGCACACTACCGCCCTCTGGATGAGATCATCTCTTCGGCGCTTGATGGAGCCAGTGGCCGAGATGGCGCAGAATGCTCTGGCCGGCCTGGCCCTGGGGTCGCCGGGGTACCTTGCTGCCATGTCTCCTCCTTCCCGAACGACGTCGCAGAAAGTTTTGCAGTTGGAGTTGGGGAGCTTTGTGGGGACGGTCTGTGATGTCGCCTGGGCTTTGCTGTGGGGGAGAGCTTTAATGCCGAACGAGTTTTGTTGTGGGGAAGGGCTTTGGTGCCGGCTGGGCTCTGATAAGAAGCTTTGGGGGGAAGAGTTTTGGTGCCGGATGAGCTTTGATGTGGGGGAGAACTCTGAAGGCTGGTGGACTCGGGTGCTTGGCTTCCGACAGTATTTATCCAAGTCCCGGCTGGTGCTTCTGCTTTTCGGACATACCACGGCCTTGTGTCCAAACCGGAGGCAGCGCCAGCATTTGATCGGAGAGCTGCAGAAGCGAGCCATATGTTTTGGTGAAAGGCAATTAAAACATCTACCCTCTGCCTTGTGCTTGAAGAATGCTGAACCGAGGAGAGGGGGCGTTGGGAGCTCTGCCATGCTTTTGTGAAATGAATGCGATTGACGTCTCCTCCACCAATACTGAGGTTTAACTTGTGTCCATTCCTGTGATTTCACCAAAGGACCATCGGTTGGCAAGGAGTCTTGAAATGGTATGCTCAAGTCTTGGTTTCTGTATGTTTTCACCGAGGATCTCCTCCGAGACTGTGTAGACATCTCCACTTGCCTGGCAAAATCAGCGTGCATTGAGCTGTCCTCTGGCGCATTGCATATCTCGTCTTGAATCCATTTCCCCTTCTGAGAGGCTGGGATCCTAGATCTCAGAATATCTCCAACCGCTGCAACACTTGAATGGTGCCCAGACCGACGCTCCATTTCCCCTTCACGCTCCTCCGGTTGAATGCGAGTCTGATCATCATGTCCAAACCGACGAAGCTCCTTAACTCTTCGCTGTTGCTGTCCCCAGGACGAACGCGGTGGATTTATGAGCTCCGGGAAGAGAGCCCACGCCTCGGGAGGAGGTGGGATATCATGGTGGTTCACCGGCCATGGCGAGAGGAGTGGTTCCCCCACCGGAGCCGCTGCGAAGCTCTTCACATCTGCATACTTGAATCCCTTGGACTGCTGTTCCTCACGCGAGAACTGGACTAATGGTTGTCCCGGCGACGGTAGATCTGGCTGTGGGGTGGCTGGATCTGGGTTTGGATGGGAAGAGTTGGTGGATTTGTTGGGGATTTCGGCCAGATCTGGGTGAGCATGGGCACTCCACTCTCGCAAATGACGCCGTACTACGATGAGCCAACTGATTTGAAGAGGGGACAAGTGTTCAACCTTCGCAACCACTTGGAGATCGTGGAGGACTTATCCTTCCTCCGTGGTCGTGGTGGATTGGGAGGCCCGCCGAACCACAAGCAGCGCCGTGAATTCATTTGGGCGTATGGAGTTCCGGACGAGGCGGGAGAGAGGCGCGAACATGGGGAATTGGACAGAAACCGGAGCATCGGCCGCCATCAGCGCTATGATCGAGACGATGATGATGACTTCAACCACGACAACTAACACCGCTCCTCGCGCCGACATCGCAGCAGGTCCAGCTGGGTTCGAGACTCAAGATGCAGGGGAGGAATGGAGGACTGCCACAGTGCGTCTTGGCGCGGACTTGTTGGGTCTTCTTCTAGGCGCTACAGGACCTCCAACACACAGCAAGAATTTTGGGCGAGGCATGAGGTCAAGCCTTCCTGGATACCGAAGAATACCGCACCTCAGAAGGAAAAGTCTAAAAGGCGAGTTTCATTTGCTGAACCTCTACTGTCTGAACAGGGCAAAAGTCAGAGTGAAGGAGCTCTCAGCAGGTTGGAGGACACCAAGTTGGGGCCACAGGTATGTACTAATGTCCCATCCACCGACTGCCCTCTACGTGTGTATTCACCTCAGCCCCCCTGCATAGATCCCTTAATACTGAAAGAGGTTGATGGGGTATACAATGATTTTCGGGCTGTGGATGTGTTGCGGGTAGGGGACGACACTTATACATTACAGGCGGGGGGTAATGCTTTTTTGCTGGAGCCATATGTTGAACCCATCAAAATGACAGTTTCTGGTCATATTCAGTTGTCCAGCCCATGTCAAACTGAAACACCCAGTTCACCCGCTGAAAATGAGGCTCCGACATCAATAGAAAATTCTCACATGCATATGCTAGACACTACTGACAATAGCTGTAGGCAGGTTGGGGTTGAGGATCTCCAATTACAGGGGGGAGGTCATAGCTCTATGCTACTGCCGTTTGTTGCATCCTCCAATGTAGAGCCAGATGCTAGTCCAAACCTTTGCCATGCTGAAACTACTAGTCCAGCCGTCGAAACAATGAACACTAATGCATCAATAGAGAATTCTCACCTGCTGAAAATCCTCACCAATCGAAGCGATTCATCCGATGTAACTGAGGCTCCTCAGACATCAATAGAAAATTCTCACCTGCATATGCTAGACACTACTGACAATAACTGTAGGCAGATTGGGGTTGAAGATCTCCAATTACAGGGGGGAGGCCATAGCTCGATGCTACTGCCATATGTTGCATCCACCAATGTAGAGCCAGATGCTAGTCCCAACCTTCGCCATGCTGAAACTACAAGTCCAGCCGTCGAAACAGTGACCACTCATGCACCAGCAGGAACCACCCAGCTAGACACACTACAACCCCAAGCGCCTACATCTACATCGATAGATTTCAAGAAGATGACATTCGAAAAAGCTACATCTACATCACCATCTGTAGCTTGGATATCTTCGATGACCTCTGTGGTGTTGTCTTGCAAGAAGAGTCTGGCAGGCTTCGTCTTGTCATTGTTGTCGCAGATGAGCTCGAAGTCTGGCTGCCGGAAGCAGCCGGAGCCGATGCCGAAGGGGTACTCGAAACTGAGGTTGCCGCAGCTGTTTGGACATCCAGCGAGCGTGGCGGCAGAGGGAAGGGTCCCATTCGGCGTTGCTCGGCTTCTCTGGACGCCGGACGCTCGCACCGTTGCAGCCAGTACCAACAACAGTGCGAGCAGACTGCGGACCGTATCAACGAGGCTCATCATCGTTGTAATGTATTTGGGAGTAACTATGTGCGTAGGATATGTCTAAAGAAGGCTAGCTGTTGATCCACACACGTACGTACTGATGACTGTCTTGCCGCTTTATCTGGAGTTCTGGGTACTATCGGCACTCAAAACAACTTTGGTTCTGGGCACCGTGGAAACTACGGTGGTTCTTTGACGAATCCTCCACGCTAATTGTGGACTCGCCAAGGGACCAAGTGGATGAAGACGGTACTATGCTATGTCAATTTTGTTTCAGAGACCAAGGCATGTCTCCAGCCTTTTGTAGTCTAACAGGTTACGTGTCTAATCTCACAAAAAAAAAATGTTTCGTATCTTGTTATAGTATTGAGTGCCATGGCTCAAATAAAATTAATCAGTAACACTACAACGATCTTGCTAATTGGAAAATAATATCAGTGTATCACTGACAAGTGGCCGTGGATTGATGTAAAATAGAACTTCCTGATTGCCACAAGTATTACTATTGCACAAATGATGTAAATTGAGTATGAAATATATGCAAAATGCACCAGAAAAATATGACCATTCTCCCAGCTGATCCTATATACAGTCCAATATAAATCGATTCTTTGCATACGGAACTAAATTTATTTTATTAATCTCTTTAAGATTATGTATATGTTTGTGCAGTTTGGAGCAGAAGAGGATGCCCACTGTTCTCACTATGGATTTTCATACTGCGGAAGAATACTTGGCATCGCAAAGTCAGTCAACTCAATTGTTGCTCACAAGGAAGCTCACATAATAATAAAAATGTCACGGAGAAAAGCTCACAGCGATTAAGCTTGTTATTTCGTTCACATGTTTTGTAGTGGCAGTGGAGGGATTTTTGCACTTGTTTGGACATGTTCATAACGACTAAATTATATTGCAAGATATGTGAAAGACTACCACTACCTCAAAAAAGGCCATCTGTGACGGTTAGAAACCTGTTATCAGTGGCGGTTTTTGAACCGCCACAGATTTAGTGCCACCGATAATCGAGGATCAGTGGGGTTCTATCCAAAAACCACCACTGATAATGTTATTATCAGTGGCGGTTCTATCCACAAACCGCCACTGATAATATTATCAGTGACGGTTTTATCCACAAACCGCCACAGATATTTCCCCCTTTGTAAATCCCAAGACCAAGACCAATGTAAGTGTTATCAGTGGCGGTTTTTATTATTAACCGCCACGGATACCCCCATCCCCTCTTAGCCATTTAAAGGGCTATCAAACAGGAGTGGCCTATACAAAAGGATGGCTCTGCATCAGACCGAACTACAAATACAGATGACTACGCATCAGACAGACCGAACTACAAATACGATGCACAAGTGTTTTTTAATTTTAAAAGAATTATATGTGATTATTAAAATTTTATATTGTCACAATAGTTTCATACTGTTTTTGGGAAGATATGGTAAAATTTTAGCTGGACAAACATATCACATTCGCAGACAAAAGGAGTCATATCACATTTCACTTCGTTACCTTATTTTTCACATATACAAGGACAAATATTGCCATTACTTGTAACTAATTATTTTCTTTTAAAATTTGGCCTTCGTTGTGATCATCACGATGATAGGTAACTTCTTAAGTGGCTTCTTCCTCGAGGCTGATGATGCCATCTACGAAAGGAGGCAACTCATCAAACTGGTTGTACTCTTCCTCATCCACGACATTCTCAACTCCGACGATCCTTCTTTTTTCCTTGAAGAACTACATGGCGCTTCTTATCTACCGGGTTGATTACATAGAAGACTTGTGCTACTTACTTCGCAAGTACGAATGGTTCGTCTCTGTATCCAACATGTGCGATGTCCATAGTAGTAAAGCCATACTTGTCAACTTTGACACCCTTTGGGAGTTGGACCCAACGACACCGAAACACCGGGATCTTGAAAATGCAGTAATCAAGCTTCCAAATCTCCTCTATGAACCCATAGTAGTTGCTCTTCTTACTACCTGTGTTGTCGTATGCATCTATACGGACACCACTGTTTTGGTAAGTACTTTTACTATCCTGAGCTCTCGTGTAAAATGTATATCCATTTATGTCGTATCCTTGCCATGTCACGATTGTACCTGAAGGCCCTTTTGCCAACCACCTCAACGTAATACTCGTTTCTTCACCAGACATGTGCTCCCTAAACCAATGATTGAACAAACGATTGTGCTCTTTTGTTATCCAAACCTTTGACCGTCCACGGTTTTCCCTCCGTAGCTTATCCTTGTGTATGTCCATATACGGGTATACCTCAACTGACTGTTGCAAGACCGTGAAATGGGCCTGTTCGAACAAAACATGATAGTAACAATTTGTAGATTTTTTTCCTATTACACCTTTCCCAGTTAGCCTGCCCTCATGGAGGGATACAGGCACTCCTACTGGTTCAACCACATCCATGTAATCGACGCAGAACTCAATAACCTCCTCGGTTGTGTAACTTTCTACAATGGAGCCTTCCGGCAGAGATCGATTACGTACATATTTCTTCAGAACACCCATATACCTTCCGAATGGGTATATCTGATGTAGGAATACGGGGCCACAAATATTTATCTCATTCACAAGGTGAATAATTAGATGAACCATGATATCAAAAAATGATGGAGGAAAGTACATCTCTAGTAGGCATAGAGTTTGGACCACATCAGCCTGTAGTTCATAAAGTCCAACGGGATCGATGACCTTCTGTGAAATCATGTTAAAGAAGAAACACAACCTCATGATTGCCTCTCGGACCTTGTCAGGTAAAATACCTCTAATTGCAATTGGTATCATTTGTGTCAATATCACATGACAATCATGAGACTTCATGCCAGTTAACTTTAAATCTTTCATCGACATCAGTTTCTTGATGTTTGCTGAGTAACCGGACGGAACTTTAACGCCATGCAAGCACTTGTAGAGGTATGTTTTCTCTTTCTTGGATAGGGTGTAGCAAGCTGGGGAAGGTAAAGTCGGCCTTTCCCGGTGTCTTGAGGATGTAGTTCGGCTCTGATTTTCATATCTTCCAGATCTTTTCGTGCCTTCAGTCCATCCTTTGTTTTGGTAGGAATATTTAGTAAAAGACCAAGCACACTGTCACATACATTCTTCTCTATATGCATGATGTCGATGCAGTGTCGAACTTCTAAGTCCTTCCAATAGGGCAAGTCCCAAAATATGGATCTCTTCTTCCACGTCCTCTTCTCAGTATGGGGCCTCAACGTATTATCAGTACTCCCCTTTCCAAGTACAACATTAAGATCCTTAACCATATCATAAACCTCTTCCCCACGAAGAGGCCTTGGAGCTAAACCGTCCTCCTTTGTCTCGTCAAATTTTTTCTTCATATTGCGGTATGGATGATTCTTGCGAAGGAACCTACGGTGATGCATGTACACTGTTTTCCTCGAGTTGTTGAGCCACACACTAGCGGTTTCATCCAGCACTAGGGGCATGCTTTGGCTCCTTTTATAGCACGGCCGAAAGGTTACCAAGGGTGTAAATCATTGATGGTGCAGAACAACAATGCACGAGAGTGAAGTATTCCCGCTTGTACTCGCCCCATACGTGTACACCTTCGCTCCACAAGATCACAAGATCTTCCACCAAAGGTTGTAGGTATACATCAATATCATTGCAAAGTTATCTCGCCCTTGGATAAGCAAATGACATCATAATGTACTTTCGCTTCATACACGTACCAAGGAGGAAGGTTGTAGATACAGAGAGTCACGCCAAGTGCTACGAATGCTGCTCATATTACTGAAATGATTCATTCCATCCGTACTCAAGCCAAGCCTTACATTCCTTAGTTCATTTCCGAAGTTCACCTTGAAGAGCCTATCGATGTTTCTCCACTAGGCAGAATAGCAGGTTGTCTCAGTTTTCCATCCCTCTTACGCTCTTCCGAGTGCCATCGCATCAATTTGGCGTGCTTTTTGTTTCCAAATAAACGCTTCAAATGAGGTATTACTGGCAAATACCACACCACCTTAGCGGGAGCTCCTTTCTTCTCCTCGATACCTTCGCTGTCATCGCCCTTACGCTTGTATCATGATGCTTTGCACACAGGACATACATGCCTATCTGCATAGTCTTTACGATAGAGTATACAGTCGTTTGGATATGCATGTATTCTTTCTAATTCTAATCCCAAGGGACATACAACCTTCTTAGCTAGATATGTGGTTTTAGGCAACACATTTCCCTCTGGAAGCGTGTCCGCTAAGAGATGTAACAACGTTGCGAAACTCTTGTCCGATCAACCATTGCCTGCCTTAAATTTCAGCAGTGAAAGTACGGTGTGCAACTTTGTGAATTCCTTCTTGCAATCCGGGAATAAAGGTTTCTCCGAGTCCTCCATCAAACTCTTGAATTGATTAAACTCTCTCTGACTAGTGTAGTTCTCTTCTGCATCACGCAACATTCGAGCCAGATTATTGTCATCATCGACAACCAACCTATCCTCATCGGATCCATAATTGATGTCATCTGTCATATTGCCGGCTTCGCTGCCGCCAACGTTAACACATTGAAGTATGATCTCCTCTTAGTCAGGCCTTATCCAACTTGTATAGCCGGTACAAAACCCCTCCGAATCAAGTGCAAGTGAATATGCTCTTTGTCTGAAAACATCTTCTCATTTTTGCAATCAATGCATGGACAATGTATGTACTTCGTCTTCTTTTGCAAGCTATTCTCCTCGGCGGCTCTTAGAAAAGAAGAAACGCCATCGATGTATTCTTGGTTGTAACGGTTCGCATTGTACATCCAACTCCGGTCCATCTACAATAATTAATTAATGTAATCAATTATTCATATCAAATAATCTTAATTAAAATTGGCTAACAATAGCCACTAATGAAGCAAGATGTATATACACACACTAATGATAAAAAATTAATGGTAATTACAAAACAAATCTTATTTACTTAATTTTTATATGTGCTCATACCTAGCCAAAATTAAATTTATCCTTTCAAAGTGCTACATAATAAATTCATTATCTCCAAATGCAAGCCAGCTTAATGATTACCCTTCTACCATATTAGCTAAATTTGAATTTTTATTAATATCCAATAATCGTAATTAAATAAATTTGATATACTCTTGATAAAAATTGGCTAACAATAGCCACCAAATGGAGCGAGATGTATATGCACGCGCTAATGGTAAGAAATTAATGGTAATTAAAAACAAATCTTATTTACTTCATTTTCAATACTCATACCTAGCCAAAATTAAATTTAACCTCCGAATGAGCTACATAATATACTCATCATTTCAAAATACAAGCCAATTTCAAGATCACCCGTCTACCATATTAACTAAAATTTATTTTTTGACAATAGCCAATAATCTTAATTAATTAAATATTGCATATATACTTGATCATATTTAATCATCTAAAAAAGGTAGACAACTTAATCTAATGGAGCAAGATAATAAATTCATCATCCACAAAATGCTAGGTAAATAAAAACAAACTAAATCTTAACCTTGCATCTAAACCTTAACTAGCTCTAAGCATTAAATTGCAACAACACCAGTACAAATGAAGAGAGGAGAACGAATCACATACCTTAGAACAATTACAAGAAGTAGAAGTACAAAAATCTTTGCAAAATGAAATATGGAATCAGCTAGTCCTTGTTTTGACTCGGGGAGGAAGATGAACATGGCGTGGCTACAGGGGGTACTTATAGGAAAATTATTTGTGGCGGTTTTTAATTAAGACCGCCACAGATATTAATATCAGTGGCGGTTTTAACAAAAAACGCCACAAATACAAACATTATCAGTGGCGGTTTTCCCCTAAAACCGCCACAAATTATCGGTGGCGGTTTCAAATAAAAACCGCCACAGATAATTTTATTATCTGTGGCGGTTCCATCCAAAAACCACCACAAATAGTCCCGAGATTATTTGTGTTATTTGTGACGGTTCTGAAGGAAAATCGCCACAAATATTCTTCCCGCCATTCTCAACTTTAGAACCGCCACAGATAAGTGTATTTGTGACGGTTCCAAAAGAACCGCCATAAATAAGGCGTCACCTATGTGCTGTTTTGTGGTAGCATACTGTGACCTCAGAGAAAAAAATTGCTTACCTTGTTTCCAATTTTATGCAATATTTATGGGGAGTCTGACATGCATGTAAAATTGTGTGCCTACGATGCATAGCATTGTCTGTTTCTACAAAGAATTAGGGTGTGTTTGGTAGAGTTTCAGCTCCATCAGATTCGTGGATCTGATAGAGCTGGGTATTCCTAACTCCACCAAATCCGTAAAACTAGAGCTGTGAGTACATTAAGAGTGTTTAGATGGATTATCTTGTTTACATTTTAGACCAAAAATATAAACTTAATTCACTTTATTTTAGCCTGCAAATTTCAGATCTCAGGTAAAACTGGGATCTAAAGCTTTATCAAATTTCAGATCTCAGGTAAAACAGGTATTCAATGTTCGTGAGGAGAATGTGCACAAGATGTTATGTTTTTCCTACGGTGATTTTATGTCTAGGAAAGGGTGCAGTATTACATAACAGGCAGACACCGTTAGGCATTTTGTACGAAGGGCATGACTATAGATAGCTTTTCCTAATGGTATCTGTCTGGGATTACTGTCAGGTAATGTTTGTCAATTGGCCTTAAGGAAGTCATCTCAGATGGCTATGGCCCATCAGGAAAAATTTGATGGAAAAATTGAATTCTACTAGCGTCATTTGAGCTAATTTTGTTCGCAATTGTATTCTCAAAATAGTACTGTAGAGATTATAGCATTTACATTGTCCAGATTGTTAGTTGATGCAAATATCTATCATTTTGTTAATTTATGTCAAGAATTTGGCCTTGAGCGGGTGTGTACGAGGCAGGCGTTTTGAGTCTTTTGCAGGTACTTCTGTTCTGACCTGAAGTTCGAGAGGGAAGCAGGCACAAGTGCATATTCGGAATAATATATAATTACCGTTCATACTATTTTTTCAAGTCAATCCACATCCATTTTGTACGCTTTTTAGATTTAAAACTATTGACTAAATTTTTCTATCTTATTTTATTTTAGATGTTTAGATAGAATATCATGAAATGGTTCTTTCAATATTGGAAATAAACAAGACGTGCATAGAGATAATTTTGCATAGACTTGTGTATTGCTGTTCTTTTACATTTTCTTTATTTCTAAAGCACTTCGTAATTCTTACATTCCTACTAAGCTTTTAGAAAGAAGTCACTAAAAAAAATTCTTTCATGCAAGAAAATCGGAGGAAACTCGTTTTATCTTGTTCTTTCACGCACCGACATTCGATGAGATAATTAGAAGTTCTTTTTCTCTGGCGGTCCTCCGAAAAATTAGAAATTGCGTTTAGATCCTTTCGGCAGTTTTTTTAGTAAAATAGACCCAAAAATATTGAAATTACGTTTAGGTCCCTCCACACGCTTTTCTAAAAACACAGATTCGTCAAAGGTTTATAGCCAAATTGGAGATTGCATTTATGTCCTTTAGGTGGTTTTTTAGTAAAATAGACCCGAAAATTTTCAAAATTATGTTTAGATCCCTTTACGTGGTTTTCTAAAAAAACATAGGTTTGTCGAAGGTTTATAGCAGCCTAAAAATTTGCCAACGGATCCTAACCAAGGTTTTCTAAAAAAAACACATATTAGTCGAAGGTTTATAGTAGCTATAGATTCGCCGACGGGTTCTAATGACCCATTTTTTAAAAAAAAAATACGAAAACCGAAAATACGGTCAGATCTCCCGAATTTTACATGTTGTGTAGTCGTGCGTGGCACAGCGTAGCGCGTTACTCTGACTAGTATGCATAACAAGGTTAGGAATTCGAGGCCACAGAGGCTATGTTTGGAATTTGGATCACATAAATTTCGAAAAGATGTTTGCAAAAAATTTACAAGAAACAGCACAATTCTCGCATGACTAAGAAAATTGTTGTTAAATCAGCGCCGGAGACACGTCATGCTCTCTAGGGGAAAGAACATCTTCATGCACTGACGTATAATCCCCCCTATTAAAGCTTGCAGAGTTCCCGGATGATGAGCCTATCCACGTGTCACTTTTGGCCATTTTGCTAAAACCCCTCTGTGTTTCTTTAAATTACGGATAGGTCCCTGTAAGTTACGAATAGGTCCTTCACGATTTTTTGTGAGGGGAAGATTTCCTTTTCTAAATCGCATTTGAGTCCCTAGTGCGCCTGTTTTACGGAAAAACCTCCGTTAAATTCAAATCGCAACAAGCCCTTTCCTAATTTTTTCGTGATAGTGGACAGTCCAAAAAGTAACATTTAGGTCCTTGCTCTTTACATCTAGGTCCTTTCTCCGCTTTTCTCGAAAAAGTTTTCGTCACCGTAAAAATGTGTTCACTCTATCTCTAGACTTTTTCCCCACCGCTGTTTTCCAATTTCGGTCTCTAATATTTTCCAAATAATTAAATTAAAGAGATATTTCTACAATTCTAGCTCTCTATTTTTTCCGTTACGCTCATTATTTCAACGATTTAAATAATAAAACGCCGATAAGCAAGAAAATATAAATTTATATAATATATGCTTGTATGAATCGCGATATCACTCAAAATGTTTGTCATCGTCGATCTATTCAAAATGCGATCCTATGATCGCCAGAGACATGCTATCCTAATCGCTTGCATTGCATGATGTCTCACGATATGTATTTCCATGTCTTTCCAGCTAAATCTTACTATAGAGATGACATGGATCTTACTATAGAGACATGGATCTTACTATAGAGAGCAATTATCTTTAACCATTATGATGCCCTTAGGCCCATAGTTAACCATAACTGCTAGAGGCAAAGTACATTCATGCTATCTTAACTACATGCATGGCATGGCGCCTTATGATATGTCTTTCCAATTTACAACTTTGGATATTAGCTATGGGCGTAGCATTTTTTATACGAATAAACCCTCAAAACTTTGAAGATTTTATATAGCATCTTCTGTATTTTTTATAGCGGGAAAACCCCTAAAATTATCTCAAAAAATACATCTAGATTCATTTTTAGAACAACAAAATCCTCAAAGCTTTTAGATTTTGTTTCAGTCGTGCATATATTGTTTTCTAAAATTTGTTGATGTCTTTCGTAGTTTTTTTTCTGCTACGTTTTGTCTATGAAATACATAAAAAACATCTAGATAGTTTTTTTCGAATAAGCCCTTCAAACCTCTTATATTTTTTGTGCGGTTCTTTTCTTTGCTCCGAGAATCCCACGAAATACATCAGAAATTACATCTAACTGAGTTTTTTTACAAAATTACCCTCGAAAAAAACTTAGATTCTTATTACTATTCCTTACTTCAACCAGAAAATCATCTATATGCGTCGCCACTAACCTACGCGGCGCGGCGTGCCGCCGCGCAAACATGCCTAGTCCCTATATTAAATTTGGGAGCTTTTGCCGGCTCTCACGCGGCCACGTTGATGACGTGGCCGTGCGTCGTCGCGCCGCATTGCCACTTGGCTAACCTAACTATCAAGCTGAAGTAATTAATCGCGGCAATAAATCATAAACGACGCGATAGCGTAGTGGTAGCGCGCAGCGTCTCTAGCAAGAGATCACGCGTTCGATTCCCCCCGCGTGCTCGCTTGCGTACTATTTTTTGCGGGCGACGCGTGGCTCTAGCGCTCTACGGAGCCGCGGTTTTTTGCCGTTGGTTTTTTGCATTTGCGTCCGTCGACCGCTTCGTCATTTCCTCGCTCGACGCGTGCGTGTGCCTCGCGAAGCATCTAGTTTTCTCCGTTTTTTCTTTGGTCGCCCGCCCACTCCACCTCCATCGCCTCCCCGCGAGGCAGCCTTCGCCCTTCTCCTCCTCCCGCCGCCACTGCAGTGTTTCGTCGCCGCACCTGCCCTCGCCTTTTCCCTCTCCTCCGCACCAATCGATGCGGATATCCATTCCGATTCACTCGGCTCATTCCTCGGTGCTTCCAGGTTGATTTGGGGGTTTTTCGTTGCAGGCGACGGCTGTGGTCGGGGAAGGGGCGGCCGACGTGCTGTGCAGAATCGCGGTCAGGCCCGTTCCTGGGCCAAGGCGACCAGGGCGACGGCCCAGGGCCCATGAGGACGGAGGGCCCCAAAATCCCAAGCATCAAGTATGCAGATCCCTCAATGGCTCAGTCTCTCGTTCCCAGACTCCTCGTCTCCTTCCCTTCGGCAGTTCCCAAATTCCGTTCGCTCCTTCCCTTCGGCAGTTCCCAGACTCCTCATCTCCTTCCCTTCGGCAGTTCCCAAATCTGGTAGTACACTAGTAGTCTAGTACTTGTGTTGTGGATTTGTAGTCTAGTACTAACACCTACGTTGAGATGAGCCCGTTCATGTCAGCCAACAAAATCAAGAAACCAATTTTACTTATTCATGGAGAGCAGGATAACAATTCTGGAACGCTGACAGTGACAATGCTGGTAAAGTGCTACATCACCAATTGGCAATTACTTTTAACATGTGAGACATCAGTTGCTCCACAGAAGAGTGAGTCAGAACTCAGAAGTGTCAACCTTTATCTACTTCTGGACATCTCTGATGTTTGAATAATTTCTTTTTTAATCCCAAGTTCATTTAGACGTGCATAGTTTATCTTACCAGCTAGTGGTTTCCATGTGAAAGTAATACAAGTGATCAAAACCTCTACAACGACAGGTATAATTATATAAATTCACTGTAGCAAGACCTTAAGAAATTGTGAATTGTCATTCCAGTTAACCAATGTTTCATTTTGCATATATGTGATTAGGTCTACTTGATTTTCAGCATCTTACCTATAAAACTAATATTTGGTCACCGTGGTCTGAAATGTTTAGGCTCTACAGTGACTTATTCACATCTTGGTTTTTGGTTAGCAGTTAGCACTTAGCAGTATGATAGCAGTTAGCAGTTAGCACTTAGCACTTGATGAGGTGGGGATGATTTCTTACACTACTGGCACCATTTCTTGTCTCCAGACTGCAGAAGCTAGGAGCACTTGTATGGGACAAAGTTGTGCATGAACACCAGGTAACGTTCTTGATGATCTGAAACCGCTTGCGCCAATCCAAAGCAGGCTTCCAGGCTCGGTGGCAGTCCAAATTTCAAGATTCAAGAATCGCCAAGCAACACCGCGTCTTCGTCATTATAAGGTGTTTTTGTTCCTTGCCCTACATTTTTTATTTCTCATGTCATCCCAAAAGCATATATCCCGGAGTGAAAAAAAAAAAAGAGAAAACGTGTAGATGAATTTATAGAAACTCAAAGAGGGGGAAAGGGAGATATAGGGCCCTAGCTTATGTTTTGCCCCGGGGCCTCAAAATATTAGGAACGGCTCTGATCGCGGTGCACCCCTTCAGCGACGAGCTCGTCTGCTCCACGGTCAAGGGCTACTGTGCGTGATCCGCTCCTCTCTAACTAAGCATGAACAGAATGGTTGCGTCTCGTGATTTCAAGGGCTCTGTGGCTTCTCAGATTTCTAGGAGCGCAATGAGTTGGTTAGTAAGCAAGCCTCTGCGTGTTCTTTGTATGCTCTACTCAGTTCACTTTGTGTGTTTTTTAGTTCCTTCGCAGGTTGTACATTAAATCGATTCCTTCTATCGCCGCTCTGCTCTTTTCGAGTCAAATCTGCTTGCTTTCTATCGAATTCGATATTCGTGTTTGACTTGTGCAGACCGATGTTTTACGGTTTCGATGGCAAAAAAGATGCCCCTTTTGTTGGTTCCACATCAGTCTAGATCAAATTTGCTTCTTTCTTCACCAAAGCGGACTTGATTATACCCCTGCTTATAGGGCGGTCATCTTTGCATCTGTGATTGCCAAGTGTGTCATTATCCTCACTTCCACAAGGAGAACTAAACCCTAATGCTAAAATCAGCTCCATTTGTTCCTTCTTGCAGGCATCCTTGGCAAATGCAATGATGGACCCATGTTCGAGTATTATTCTTACGGTGTAGCCAAGAACCCTTTTTGAATCGCCCTCATAACTTGTTTCTTAATAGGAAATTTCCCACATAGCATGGTCCCATGTTCGGTATTATTCTTACAGTAGCAAAAATGCCAACAGAAGTTATCGACTTCCTTTTTAAAAAAAGGGTAATAGCGGACTGTTCTAAGTACATCTGAAATCGATAAATGTTTCATTCAAATTTAATTCTTTTACTTAATTTTGCGACTCGTGGTGACAATAGACAATTTATAAAGTATCTTCACCCTGATCTTGGTGTAGGTAATGCAATTGAGTTAGTTTTCTATATCTGATCTAATATTAGAGATTTACGTAATTGAAGAAATCCTTATTTGCTTACCAACATTTGAGCAGAATTACTTGAAAGATCTTATGGAACTAACTACCATATATATGTACCTGATCATCCAAAAACCGGGTTTAACAATGTTTATGTATGATGGGTTCATCCACCTAACTACTTTTTTTGTTCAATTTGATTTGTCTTATTTCAGCTTACTGACTTCAATATAGGTTTCTCTAGGAGATCCTTTTCCATGAGTTTGTTATTGCCCATATTCTTGGATGGTGGGGAAAGGCAATAATGAGGTTTAACAACTGGTTTTGAGCTAATGGAGGTATGCATTCTTTTATCTTATGTGTTCAACTTTCTTTTCACTTCGGTATTTTGAATTTAGATTCCTTACGGAGTGTTATATGCACTGCAGCTCACTTTTCATCATATGTTGCCAAATTTCAACGAGTACCGGTGGGGTAACATTATCTTTAATGTATTGACTGCAATTGGTTTGGTGAGATTTTTATGTGGTTTTCAAGATTTTTCTATATAAAATACCTCACTTTGGTTTGAAGTTTGAAGTAAGTGCCTTTGTTTATCACATATTGAAATCAACATTTTGTTCCTTGACTTTATTGCCTCATTTGCAACACAAGATAATACGTATGACCACCAAAGCCGTGGTGTTTTGTATGGAATTGCTTATTCGCATGAACTGTATTTTTAGATGCTCAAACATTGTCATTGTTATTAAAATTTAGAGACTGCTTCCACACATATTTACGCCATTACGGTGATGCTTGGTATTCTATGATAGTCTCAGATTTGCTTATTCTTTTGGCTCAGATCTGTATGTATGCTTTGTTTTAGAACTAGAGTGATTGTGGCATAGTCTAGGCATTTACATTTACATACTAGGTTTCACCTCTTGTTGACTAGAGCAATTTTATCTGTGATTCGTATTTGGCTTGAGCCGTCAACCCAATATTATCAAGAAGGTATGTTAATTGGATGTTTAGGCAAATAAGTCAGTCAAATAAAGCATGTAGGGCATATATTCCTCTTTGAGCGAGCATGTTTCTCTTTCGATTGTATATGGTGTTTTAGGGCTATTGGATTTATCGAGAAACCAACAAAATTTCTTGTATGTCGTAGCTATTAAAATAATTGCTTTGCTCTTCTCGATTACTTTAAGTACATGCCCAAGCTTTTCTGTGCAAAAGCTCACATTATATCATTTACAGTGGATTATCTGCAATGGCACTACTTAAATAATATTATTATCTTGGTGCACTAACCAGCAATAAATTTGGTTTTCTAACGATTCTTGAGGCATTATTTGCTTAGAGTCTTTCGAGCTTGTTTTTTTAGATAAAGGAATAAATTCGGTCTCGCAAGAGCATGCATCGATTGTTTACAAATATCGTTTACAACCATAAATCATAAAAAGTAGTATTGAGAACAAAACAACAAAAACTTAAAATCAAAATTCAATTCGATAGTTGCTTCTCCAACCACTCTTGGCAAATATTTGTAAGGCCACCACCTCTAACGCCCTACTTGCCAATGTGATGCTCTCTTTGTTGTTCTCGACTTGCAATAATACCCACGATTGCAGCCAAGTATGTTCCTCTGAAAATAACCTGCATAAAAGTAGAAGATTGTTTTTCCTCAAAGATTAAATCATTACGTGTACACCAAATAGCCCATAATAAGGCAGCACCACCAACAAGAATAGCTTTTTTCTCACTCTTCTCAATGCCTGTTAACCAATTTCTAAGCATATGAGACATGGACCTCGGGGGGTATAAACCAGTCGCAATATGGACTATTCTCCAAATAGTTTTTGCATGTTGGCAACCAAAGAAAAGATGTCTTATTGTTTCATTACAATTACAGAAACAACATTTTTGATTCCCATGCCATTGTCGTTTAGCTAAATTATCCTTAGTTAAAATCACTCCTCGTTGTAAATACCAAAGGAAAATTTTAATCTTTAACGGTAGTTTCAACTTCCAGATGAAATTATGATGGAAAGGAGTACCCTGATTCATCAAAAAGGCATACATAGATCGTACAGAAAATTCCCCATGTCTATGAAGACTCCAGATAAAAGTATCCCTTTCATTAGAAAGCTGACAATGAGCTATCTTAGCTACAAGATTGTACCAATCTATTAATTTATCCCCCACTAATACTCGTCGAAAAGTAATATTTGGTGGCATCTGATTGAGGACCTTTGCTACAGTTACATGAGAGTTATGCACAATATTGTACAAATTTGGAAATTGGTCTTTAAGCGGTGAAGCATCCATCCAAGTATCCTCCCAAAATCGAGTTTGAGAACCATCACCAATTCGAAAGGATCCACAATTCAAAAAATCATTCTTGACCTTTAAGATCCCTTTCCAAAATTGTGAATCCCTGGGCTTAGGTTGTATTTGAGATAAACATTTTAAACTTAGATATTTATTTCTAAGCAACTTTTGCCAAAGCCCATCCTCATTCATCAGTTTAAATAACCATTTGCTTAATAAGCATTTATTCTTAGTCTGAAGGTCTGCAATACCCAGACCGCCCTGATCTTTAGGACGACACAAAATGTTCCACTTAGCAAGGCGATATTTCCTCTTATCACTATTACCTTGCCAAAAAAACCGAGATCGATATACATCCAGTTTTTGAAGAATACCTTTTGGAATTTCGAAAATAGACATCATGAACATAGGAAGACTACTTAGAACTGAATTTAAAAGTACTAATCTGCCCCCATAAGAGAGGTTTTTAGCCTTCCAAGTAGAAAGTTTTCGTTTAAATCTTTCCTCAATAGCACCCCAATCTGCATTACCAAGCTTATGAAAATGCATTGGAATGCCTAAATAACGAAATGGGTACGACCCCATCGCACAACCAAACAAGTCAGTGTATTCTTGTTCGTGTTGTCTAGCTTCACCAAAGCAAAACATTTCACTTTTATGAAAATTGATTTTGAGCCCTGATAATTGCTCAAACACACAAAGCAATAATTTCATGTTTTTAGCTTGCTCAATGTCATGATCCATAAAAATAATAGTATCATCCGCATATTGTAAGATCGATAAACCATCCTCAATTAAATGAGGAATAACACCGCGAATTTGGCCATCCTCCTTGGCTCTCTTAATCAAAACCGCTAGCATATCCGCCACAATATTAAATGTATTAGGGACATAGGGTCACTCCCGACGGACCCTTTTTAGTCTGAAAGTAATGACCAATATCGCTATTAACTTTAATGCCTACACCGCCTCCGAAACAAAAGAATCCACCCAAGCACACCATCGATGGCTAAATCCTTCATGCGGAGTATTTGTTGAAGAAAAGACCATTTGACCTTATCATAAGCTTTTTCAAAATCAAGTTTTAATAACACTCCATTGAGCTTCTTAGTATGTAATTCATGAATAGTTTCATGAAGAATTACAACCCCTTCCATAATATTCCGACCTGGCATGAATGCTGTTTGTGACAATCCAACAACTTTATTAGCCACACTCATTATTCTGTTGGTAGCCACTTTTGTAAAAATTTTAAAGCTCACATTGAGTAAACAGATAGGTCTATATTGTTGTATTTTTGTAGCATCTTTAATTTTCGGAAGAAGTGTGATAATGCCAAAATTGAGACTAAACAGAGGTAACTGACCCTGATGAAAATCGTTAAACAAAGCCATCAAATCCCCTTTAATCATATCCCAGAAAACCTGATAAAATCCAGCTGGGAAACCATCAGGACCAGGTGATTTATTATGTTCCATTTGGAACACCGCCTCTTTGACCTCTTGCTCAGAGAATGGCGTAACGAGAAAGGCATTTTCCTCATTCGTTACCTGAGGCAAATCATAAATCTGAGTCTCCACCATTCTGAAATTACTCTCTTCCGGTGGTCCAAATAGATTCTTGTAATAATTAGTAATATACTCTTTTAATTCAGAGCTTGTTTAAGCTTACTATTCCTATGAAATTGAAAAGACAAAAAAGTATCATTTCCTTGAAATTTACGAAGAAAATAGTGATCTATTGCACCAGCTGTCAAACACGTAGACATAATGGATTTCGACTATCTATAAGGTGCTTGACCATTTTTTGTTTATAATGCATCAATGATATCTGATGTGACTGACAATGACAAATTTATAATTTTGCTTTTCTTGACCGCTTTTCCTTGTTGTTTTGTCTATGGAAATCTTTCACTTCCATGTAAATCAACCATCCATAATTTGTTTCTTGCCTTTTTTCCGTCGGTACCGCATTAAAGCTGCTCAAACAAATGCGAATCAAACTATATTGCATAAAAGAATAACAAAAAGCGCAAGACTTCATGATAACAATTGTTCTATTATCTTTTCTTTTTACAGATAAACATTTTCTATCCAAATGTAATAAGCTTTACTTTCATTCGAACTAATTTCAGCCATGTAACCTTCATTCAAAGATATCGCCGACTTTGTTCTCGATGTCGTTGAGAAGCTCCTATAAATGAAATTCATGCTGAGGCTGAAAAGAATCTTGCATTACATCCAGGGACAACAGCTATTATTAGGAATGGTCATAGTGCGCTAAGCGGCCCCCTTTCACCTGGAGATTTTCCACTAAACCGACCAGGAACAGGAGGGTTGATGCCTAGCATGCTTGCATCAAAGAAAATGCCCGTATGCCTCGGTTAGATAATGATAATTGGAAAGCCCTCCTCAAGATCCTATTCTCAACCTCAAGAGGAATCGATCCCTCCTATAGAAAGTACTTGTCTTGCTTCTTAACCAAGGAATCACACCCATGTGTCATCTCGCCATGTGACTGACCGTGTTGACATTCATTACACCAAAGAGATTATCATGATAGTTACAAGTTTAGACTCGATAAATGCACGAGGAGAAAATTTTGATGTGATCATAACTTTTGAGCATGGCATGTTCTAGCATATGCTTAAATCTCAATCGAAATCCAAATATATGTGCATCTTTCGATATATATATATATATATATATATATATATATATATATATATATATATATATATATATATATATATATATATATACACACACACACACACACACACACACACTTTCAAGAATGTGCTTATGATACGAGGAATGCTTTTCATTGCTAAGAAAATCCACAAATGTTCTACAGGTTCAATCTCATGCATGCCTCGTGATAATACATTTTTTTAGGTTCAGCCTATGAGATTTTGCAAAGATCAACTGATAAGAAAAACAATGGATACAATGCTCAGAATGCATTGAAGACCAACGGCACAAGTCAATAATTGGAAGCTTGGGCAGCACGACATTTTCTTGAAATGGATAGCTCTAGATTCTAGACAAATGAAAGATTGAAAGTCTTCAACTTCGTTGTTCCTGGACAGGCTATTACAGAATAATGCGATTTCGCCCTACTCCCCGTAGCATAGGCAGTGGGATGCTACTTTGACATGTCAAACAATTAGCTTATCGAGTATCCTAAGTTCACTTGGCGATCTCAAGGACCTCAACTATCTGTAAGATTTCTTTCCTTGGTTCTTGATTTTTTTCCGTCCTCTTGTGTATATGATGATTTATTTTATTTAATTTTCGTCCGCTTGTTGCTACCAGAAATTGAATAACAACATTTTATCTGGAGTTCTACCTGATTCACTAGCCAAAGATTAATGAGCTTGCTCTTATGTATGTTCTGCCGCTCCCTTTTTGTTTTTCCTGTTTTCTCTTTCATTGGTGTGTTGTAATAATCAACTTGCATTGACCTGTAATACATAGATCTTTCATTTAACAATCTGAGCGGTCCGTTGCCAAAGATTTCTGCAAAAACTTTCAAGTAAGTTATTCATCTTATCCCCCTTCACCTTGGCTACTAGAATTCCCCCCCTGAACACACTGTATTATTACTTGTTTGAACAGCATCGCAGGAAATCCAACGATCTGTAGTGTCAAGTCTGGAAATAATTGCTCTTCTGTTTCACTGGACCCACTTTCTTATCCACCAGATGACCTAAAAAGTGAGTTTGTTTTTCATTGTTCAGCTTTGGGAAACATGCTTCCATAATAGATAAGTTGGTATTTTTATTCTTGTGTGTGCTATTCATATTCCTCTCCTTTTCTTCAGCTCAGCCACAACAAGGCATGTTAAGAAGCCACCGTATTAAACTTGTCAGAATTTTCTCTTTTTTGTAACTCTCGATATATAATGAATTTGATCTTGAAATTTCATACATAGGTAGAGCAATCTATGAAGTACATCTACAATTTTTTTCAGAATTTTTCGTGACTTTTGTTAGTTGGTGTGCACGGTGTGTACACGGGAAGACCTGTGCATGTGATACGCATACATATATATATATATATATATATATATATATATATATATATAGTCAAATTTGCATGCTTAATCATCATAATGCTCAGATCTGAGGGAGGGAGTGTTCTGTTTGTGTGGCGGATAAATAGATATGCTTGCGAGGATCGAGTACCCGCATGCAACGGGTATAGGCAAGGTTCATCGCCCGTGACCCTTCGTGGGTATGCCCGCAAGCGAGATTTTGGCTGGCAGGTGGGCGAGTACTACATGTATCCACCACACCTGATTGCCACGTACCCCTAGAGGCTGTAGAGCCTATTACTTTTTTAGCGTGTGTAAAGGGACATGCACGCATGTGTGCCGTGTGTATACTCTAAAAAAAATATGAGTACTGTATAGGGTTGCCTTGTTCTTTAAACTTGTTAGAATTTTCTCTTTTTTGTAACTCTTGATATATAATGAATTTGAACCTACAATTTTATACATAGGTAGAGCAATTTATGAAGTACATCTACAATTTTTTTCAGAATTTTTCGTGACTTTTGTTAGTTGGTGTGCACAGTGTGTACACGGGAAAGCCTGTGTGCACATGATATGTTGTCTATATATATTGTAGATGTACTTCGTAGATCACCCTACGGTGTGTACACGGGAAGCCCTGTGTGCACAGAATTTCGAATGACTTGCACTGTTCTCTTGAAAAATTTGCTGTGTTCTCAAAAAAAAAATTTGCTGGAAATATACTGCGTATTTACCACGTTTTATTCCAAAAGAACGGGGCTAACATTGTTCTTAGGGGCCAGGCAAACAACTCACAAATCACAAATCACAATGATCACCTTAGAATTGGCATGGACCTTCGAATTTGGTCGTTCAAAGAAATCACAAATGCGGTCGATGGCATGAACTTTCAATCCCCTTGTATTATCAGTGCTACATAAGCTTCTTGTAAGAAAATTCTAGTTTGCAAGCACATGGTAAACTCATTCCAGAATCCAGATTAATAAACCGGAACTAGATCTGACGGAAGAGATAACTTCAGCTACCAACGGTCGATGGAAATAGCTGATACGATGGTCCAAAAAAACGTGATGTGTCAATACACAATCCCCATCCAATCTGTTAAGTAACCTGGTGGCCCACGAAGGCCTATTTTAGCCCCTTAGCTGAAACCCAAGGCATAGACTATAAATATGGAGGAGGGGTTCACCCTATTGTACATGCTATCAGAAATAATAGATCAATTCCTCCAATCTCTTTGTGTCTCTACTCTCCACTTTCCATCTGTCGGGAGCCCCAGATTACTCGATAGCGAGGTCCACTTTCCATCCTCGAAATGCATACAGCCCGATGCCTCAAAGAAAAAAATTCTAGCTTGCAATAAACCAGAACTAGATCTGACGGAAGAGATAACTTCAGCTACCAACGGTCGATGGAAATAGCTGATACGGTGGTCCAAAAAAACGTGATGTGTCAATACACGGCCGGCCGGCGGCGCAGCCTCGATCAGGGGCCGGTGGCTATTTCGTACACGTATACTGTATGTGTACACTGTATAATGCGTAACATATGCTGTATATGTGTACAGTATACTGCATATATTATACAATATAATGTATACACTTACACATCTGCTACGTAATAGCGTCGAGATTTTTTTGGAAAATATATTTTTTTTTAGCTTCACGTGTTAACGTGCCTGAGTAATTTAGTTTCATAATCACAACTATAAATATCGATTTCCCTCACAAAAAAAATATAAATGTCAATTTCCAGTTTCATGTATTAAGTAAATAATTTTTAACATTTTTCGGAAAATATTTTTTATCTTCATGTGTTAGCGTAGGCATTTTTTAGAAAATTTTATTTTAGATTCACGTGTTAACGTATCTGAGAAATTTAGTTTCATATTCACAACTACAACTATTGATTTCCCTCGCCAACAATATAAATATCAATTTCTAGTTTTTCATATTAACATGTCTGAGCGCACTGTGTATGCTAGTTTTTTCGTATTCTAAGAACTTGGAAAACTCGACTGAACTTGTCTCAACCAACTATCAACAGTGATATAATTTCAGTGAACAAAAACTGCCTGGAAAACGTATGTTCCTTCGACTACCTCTTGTTAGGGATTTCTTAATTAATTTCTCCAAAAAGTTCCATTTTATACAAGACTAGGACAGGAGTTCATCCATACATGGATCCTCCATTCTCTGTTGCTAATAAAAAATGTTTATTTAAAGTTCAATTTGTACCACCTAATCTTACTCAATTTTTACAAAACACTAAGACTTACGATTCCTTTTACTTAACATTATTTTTTTTATCTCTTTGTTGCAGAATGAACAAGGAATCCTATTTGGCTTAAATAGAGGCAGCCAAATGGGCGGCCCCTTGACGCCTAGAGGTGGGCCGTCGGATTGTGTGCCTAAACAAACTATACCGAGCTGCCATGGATTGGCAAGATCGGCTCACCTTTGACGAGTCTAGACACGATCCATTTATGATTCTTCCCGACTTCATGCCGTGTTGGTCCAAACCTAACCTATTTTTATTATTGCAACGAGAAGAAACACTACACCATGACCCAAATATAACGACAACATGTCTGTCAGCAAAGGGCATATATAACATCGATCGGTCTCATCGGTAAAGGATTTACCGACAGACGATGTCCGTCGGGAAAGACCTGTCATTAAAGACCTTTGCCGACAGACAAAACATTACCGATGCATAATTTGTCCACGATACTATACTTTTACCGATGACAATCTTTAAAGCAGACAAATCTTTGCCGACTGACATTTTGCCTGAGAAAATGCTATTTGCCGACAGACTGTTAGACAGCATAGTGTATACCATTGCAAACAACATATTTTTGTTTACTGATTTGCCGACAGACATTTTGCCTGAGAAAATGCTATTTGCCGACAGACTGTTAGACAGCATAGTGTATACCATTGCAAACAACATATTTTTGTTTGCATGAATCAGTAATATACATTTGACCATACAGTTCGACACATGGAGAGAAAACATAAATAATCATTCAGTACTCCAAGATCACATAGTCCAAAAGGGCATAGACTCATACATGATCATTCAGATTTCAGATTTCATTCCTTATCATAGACTCATAGTCCAAAAGGTCACATGAATGCATTTACGGATATATGATCATTCAAGAACAACACTAATTGTCCAAAAGATCACATATAATTACTAGTAACAGAACTAATTGTCCAAAAGATCACAAGGGCTAGACCTCTTTTTAACATGTCACTAATTGTCCAAAAGATTAGTCCATCTATATAACTAGCTGGCTATACACTAATTGGATCTCTACCACTTCACAAAAAAATTCCTTTCTAGAAGCTAATCGACAACATCATTCTGCATGTCCGTAAAGTTCCTTTCTCGATTAGCTTTTGATGGTCTCACTCCTGCACACCCCTGTAAAAGAATAAGTGATATGGTTATGAGACAAAGCAATGATGGGCTGATTAATTGTTAGTTGACATATATATATACTCCTACATGCATATAACTTAAATCACCGAGAAAGCAAGCCGATGAAACATGCATATTGTGTAGTGATATCGATTGCACATATGAGTGAAACCATTCTCTTGAACCCAGTAGATAGATATTGACTAGCTAAGAGATAGGGATCATCGGCATATTGTGTAGTGATATCGGTGCACATATGAGTGAAACCATCTCTTAGCTACTTTATCTTAAATTTATTGTCGGGACCCGGCGAATCCAATTCCTATGAGTGAAGCGGATAGGAAAATACTCTTGAACCCAACAAAAGCGATTCTTGAAGAATCGAGCGGAAGAACTACGAAACACTACGAGAACTAAGTAAAACTAAGTATTGAGGAAAGTCATCGTGCTTTTCAATTCTCCAGTGTTTTATCTTGTCCCGATACAACATTCCAACAAGCGAGAAAAGATTAGTTGCTTTAACTAGCGGTAAAAGTAAATTAAGCTAGCGATAACAGATTACATCCGGTAATTTTTCACTCTTTGTCTTGCGCCATGATTTGCGTCTTCGATTCAACGAAAGCAGAGAACGTTGTTCCGAAATCTCTGAGAGTCAATGCGAAAATATATTATTATTAAAACCAATAGCTATAGTTGTAGGAGGATTTTCCATTCATACACTGAAACTGAGCTTTCCAGGGAAAAGTTAGCTAAATTTTCTTCCTATAGATCCAATAACTACATTCTTATTTCAAGATATGAGCATTTGCCTCTAGACCAAAAAAAGAAGCATACATCGCGTTAACATTTCTTTGTGAGAAATATGGAAAACATTTCTAGCGTATGAGGTACCCAAAATATGATATTCCTTAACATTTCCACAATTAAAGTGAGCGAGGCAGTTTAGTAATGTTGCTGACAGATACAGTTTTCCCCTTGAATTGTCAAGAGAAATATCATACAGTTTTCCAAAAAGTTCCCACTCAACACTATGTTGCTCAGCGATGATATCCTACCTCGAGGTGCAACAGTGATGGCATGTTAGAATCTCGCTCTGATACCAATTTTTGGTTATGGCCAGGATCAACAAACACATACAACAATAAAAAATTAAGCGCAAGAACTCACAAATATAAGTATTTTGATTGTGCAACTTAACTAGCACCTATTCTTGTTCTCTTGATCTCTTGCGTTTTCATCTTGCTTACAAAACTCAGAACTACCAAGAAATTATACCCATATCCTACATCTCTAAGAGTAAGAAAATTATAGTGTCGAATCTGAATAGGTCTCATTTCCTTACTTGATTCGGACTCCTCTCTTTTCCTATTTTGTTCAAACACAAGATTAACTCTAACAAAGACTGGATGAACCACTCAGTGACAAGTGCCGTTGTCTAGGTTCAGGGGCATCAGTCAAGAGCAGAGGTGGTGGTGGAGGAAGGAGAGAGAGAAGAAGGAGTGAGGAGGAAGGAGGGATAACTTGAGGGGAGGAAGAAGAGGAGAAGGGTTTTGAGTTCATTTTGAACTGTTTTATTCCTCTAAATAGCCAAATATATTATTATACTGGTTTTCATGCCCTAAGGCAAAAAGCCACAA
This sequence comes from Guadua angustifolia, assembly GCA_036346375.1. Lineage (NCBI taxonomy): Eukaryota > Viridiplantae > Streptophyta > Magnoliopsida > Poales > Poaceae > Guadua > Guadua angustifolia. Next base: position 38,703,062 of record CM070507.1, read on the forward strand.
TTTTACGATATGTTTTAGCAAGTACACAAAAAACTAGTGTCCTAGAAGAAACAACATAAAATTGGGGTGTCATGTAGCTAATTTTGCTTTTTTATTTAGAGAAATGCTAGAAATGCCTCTTCAACATCCTTGTTCACTCTCATGCTTGTGCGACAGTTGACAGGGGTGGCGCCACCATCATCGGTGAGTTCACCATGCCCCCTAATTGTAGAGAGAGGCCAAGGAGGTAGTTGCCCAAAAATGGATGGAGGCGAAGGGAGGCACGACAAAATTGTGACGTTCTAAATATCAGGTTGGAGGGGGTAGAGGTGGTGGGGAAGGGGTAGATGACGGTGCTGTGAGGCAGCGAGGTTGTCATCAGCCACCAGTGTAGAAGAAGGTGCTGGGGAGGTGAAGTAGAAGTGTGGAACTATGGCCGATGCCAAAGAAGAAGATGAGGAGTGCGGCGGATGTAGAGAAGAGAGAGGGATGGGATTAGGAGTGGTGGTGGCACCGGTGGACGCCAGTGTAGTAGCACTGGTGAAGCTATCCCCTGAAACAAGATAGGATGGGCTAGCAGCCTCCTTTTTTATTTATGAGTGAGTGGGTTCCAAAGCCGGACAAGATGGAGACCACCTCCAATGTTAACGAAAGGAGATAGACCAAGCATACGAAAAAAAGAGAAAGAAAGAGGAAAACAAAAACAAGTAAAGAGTAGAGTGGGACTGTCCTGCTCGACACCGCCGGCAGACAGGGCTGAAGATTGGCTAGGAGGAGAATCTTGGAGGAGGGAGGTGCTCAGCAGAGTTGGGATAATGAAGTTTGAGAAGTTTTTGATCATCTCATTTGGTTGGTGATTGTAATTGTAACATCGCCCAATGGCCTTCAGCCTATAAACACATATATCGTTTTATTTAAAAAAATAGAAAACACATTTGTTTGCAAAAATTATGGTGGTTGATTTGACGACTAGACAACATATGGCAACAAAACCGAATCTCATAGGCTTTAGTGATATTTTAGTGGGAACTAAATCCCATAGAAATCTTTCTTTTATGGTGTCCTTTGGGACACGTAAATGGGGCTCGCAATGAAGCAATATGAACACCATTTCAGACAATTTTTGTAGGATCTCACCCTCATTACTACAAAATTGATGTGTTTTTTCTGTTTCCATGAAGGCTTGCGGGCTTACATAGTACATAGTAGGGGTGTTCATAGCCGGGGTCAAACAAGCTCGCCGACGACCGTAATCACATGCATGCTCGCGGGATTATGCACTAAAAAGGGTTAAACGGGTTCTAAAAAACCGTTTGTGTTCAGATCCAGTACGTAGTACCAAGGAATTTCGAATGACTTGCACTGTGCTCTTGAAAAATTTGCTGCGTTCTCAAAAAAAAATTTGCTGGAAATATACTGCGTATTTACCACGTTCTCTATTCCAAAACAACGGGGCTAACATTGTTCTTAGGGGCCAGGCAAACAACTCACAAATCACATTGATCACCTTAGAATTGGCATGGAACTTCGAATTTGGTCGTTCAAAGAAATCACAAATGCGGTCGATGGCATGAACTTTCAATCCCCTTGTATTATCAGTGCTACATAAGCTTCTTGTAAGAAAAATCTAGTGTGCAAGCACATGGTAAACTCATTCCAGAATCCAGATTAATAAACCAGAACTAGATCTGACGGAAGAGATAACTTCAGCTACCAACGGTCGATGGAAATAGCTGATACGATGGTCCAAAAAAACGTGATGTGTCAATACACAAACCCCGCATCCAATCCACGGTTAGTTGATAAAAGCAGCATGTAAAATTCTCATTCAGCCTCTTATTCATAGAAGATAGAAACACTTCCAGCTAAGCATTATCTCAGTTTAACTAATGTCTTTGCATTTAGCTTCAACTTCGTTAACTAACCTCTACTGAAGTTTAGCTTAATTGGTCTAAGTTACAATATAATGGGTCATACTAGAATCCCACACAAAACTTATAATCCTTATAAGGAACTAACCTCTATTGAAGTTTAGCTTAATTGGTCTAAGTTACAATATAATGGGTCATACTAGAATCCCACACAAAACTTATAATTGTTATGAGATAAGGAAGTCTAACCGAATAATTGTTATGAGGTAAGGAAGTCCAACCGTATTCGGTTAAGACTCTATCTCTTATTTGTGTGGGCAAATCCGAACTCCTCTCTCCCTTCCTATATATTGGGCATCCCCATTATATTGAATCAATCTAATAAAGAGAGAGAATTCAAACCCCTACATTGTGTGTGTGATTGTCTCTACAAATCGTGTGATTGATGACGGCGAACAACTACGTTTTACAACACGTTATCATCACGAAGCTCTATAAGGCTAAAGCCAGCGTTTGTCGTTTCATTTTCTTTGCAGTAGATCAATCTTATTTTCTTGATACTAATCACGGATTGATCTATGTTTATTTTGCATGCCGTTCATACGAGAGATCAATCTATGGAATTGCATATATGGATAAACGCACGAGTTCTACCAAGGCCATTGATCATGATCGTCTACCTGCGATAATTGACACTGCATCAATTTTTGCCCTGCTTCACGCTATCATTCTACGCTAAGCCCTACGTAAGTTAATCGCATCGATGAAAATTGATCTAGCAGATTAAACTTACCCTAATTGCATGTTAATTGCTTAATCTAAGCATCAACTAGGGATTTCAATAGTTATGTTCATTGGAATAATAAATATTGTTTGTGTTAGAAATGAGGCCCATGTGGCCCATTTATCTCTAATGCCAAAGCTACAAAAATTAGTACCATATTGCTAGTTAAGAGAGAAGAAAGCCAATTTAAAAGGGAGAGCTCCCACCATGCCTTGTAATGAGGCATATGGAGGGTGAGGAGCACGTCTAAAATCGCGCTGCTGCCAGCGTATTTCGCGATTACAGCGTGTTTTTCAGCGTGACTTGTGACTTGTGACTTGCGGCGTCATGAGTCGCCGTCGCCGTCGTAGATTAGTTTCTGGCACATTTAAACCCTTTTATTTTTCGGTTTCTCTCCATTATGGTGTTTGAATGGCGTCGATTTCTAATAAAACGGCCGTTTGAATGCTGATCGCGATTACTAGCGTATAATAGTGCCAGAACGGTCAATTTATTGACCGTTATTGTGCAAACTATAAATGCAGAGCGTCGAGGCAGATTGAGTTTTTGGCTTTTGCGCTCGCGTTCATCACTTGTGACTTGTGTTGCGTCTTCGTTACGCTTCGTTCTTCATCGACCTTCCTCTCGGCGTGCCGCGAGGCAAGGAGAGCGGGATCTCGAACCGTTCTTTGCTGCGAGAACACGCACGCAGGCGGCAATAAGGTTTTCGGCAGCGCAATCGCGCGACCGCTCGAGCTCTTCTTCACCTTACGGGCGTTGGGCCGCGATCCACGACGTCGACTACTTCCTCTCTGCACGGACGCTCTTGCGCTGCCTCCTTTTCGTCATCAAGCCCATCGTAAGAATTCTCTGTTCATCTCGTACACAACATTTCTAGATCTACTTTTCATAAATATGTGGTATCTTCTGTCTAGCTTGTTGTGTTTGATTATTTTGGGATTATGTTTAATATTCAAATCTGCAATTAAAATAATACCTAGATTTCCAACATTCCGAAACCTTATTGGTATTATTTGTGTGATTGTGATTCAGCAATGGTAGTGAGTGATGCCATGAAACACGAGAGGTTCAATGGTCGAGAACTTCCGTGAGGTGGCGAGACTAGAGCCAAGTTTTGGCTCATGTCTCTGGGTATGTGGTGGGTGATTTTCCCTCAATACCGCTTACGGATGAGGAGAATCTGCGATATGAGAATGCGAATAACACCGCATTGGGCTGCATTCGACCATCTTGGCGGATCGTTATATGATGTGTATATGAGTTACACATACGCCTTCGAGTTGTGGTTGGCTCTTGAACAAAAATATCACGAAGCCGAGGCTGGTCAGCTGGTTGTATACGTCGCGAGCAACTATTCGATTTTACTATGGATGAGTCTAAATCGATTGTTGCTCAAGCGAAGCTTATGACTTTCAGCTACTAGTGGGCGAGATTGCACATTTGGGATGTGCTTTACCGCAAAATTTGTGGTGCGGGCATTGTGGCTAAACTTCCCCATCTTGGAGGAATTTTGCCCTTTGATGCAAGCACAAGAGGAAGAGATTATCGCCTCGATGTGGAAGAAAAGCGAGCCAAAGATGCACCAAAAACTTCTTCGGGGAACCAAACAAGCATAAATGTGATTGAGAAGAAGAGTGGCAACAACAACAAAGGCTTAAAACCAAATAAAAATACTAGCTTCAAGAAGAAGAAATTTGAGAAGAAAGATATGAAGAACATTACTGTTTTGTGTACGGAAAAGATGGTCACATGGCTAAAGACCATCGTTTCCGCAAGAACGAGCCAAATAAGCAAGGCAAGAAAATTGCCAGCGTGACCATAAGTGAGGAACTACTTGAGAGGGTATGGTAATTCTCCTGTTGTTTTTTCAGCATGTCAATCCACTGATTGGTGGGTTGATACGGGTGCAAATGTTCACGTATGTTCTGACATATCTTTATTTTCTTCTTACCAGGCAGCAGGGGCTTCCTCCGTCCTAATGGGGAGCAATTCGCATGCTTTTGTGCGTGGTGTTGTACGGTAGAACTGAAGCTCACTTGAGGAAGAGCGTAAAGCTTGAGAAGCGTGCAGCATGTGCCAACAATAAATAAGAACCTTGTCGATTGGTTCCCTATTATGTCGAGATGGTTATAAGCTAGTATTTGAGTCTAATAAAGTTGTAATGTCCAAGTTTGGAAACTTTGTTGGAAAAAGGTTATGAGGCGGAGGTCTGTTCGCTTAAGTGTACTAGAGTCTTGTTTAAATTTAAATGTTGCTACTCAAGTTAATAATTGTGAATCAATGTTTGGCATTCTCGTTTATGTCATATTGGTTATGATACCATTGCTCGAATGTCCAGATTTGAAATAATTCCAAAATGTGATATTGTCAAAGGATCAAAGTGCCAATCTTGCGTGCAAGCAAAACAACCTCGGAAACCCTAAACCCTTTAAGGGGTTAGAGGAAGAAAGGAATTTGGCACCATTAGATCTCATTCATTCTGACCTGTGTAAGATGAATGGATTGTTGACAAAAGGAGGCAAAAGATATTTTCTAACTTTCATAGACGATGCAACACGTTATTGCTATATGTATTTGCTGAAAACAAAGGATGAAGTTTTAAACTACTTCAAAATTTATAAGGTCGAGGTTGAGAACCAACTAGAAAAGAAAATTAAAAGACTAAGGTCTGACCGTGGAGGAGAGTATATCTCTCAGGAATTCTCCCAATATTGTGCTGAGCATGGTATAATCCATGAAGTGACACCACCATACTCACCTCAATCTAATGGGGTGGCTGAGAGGAAAAACCGAACACTAACAGACTTGGTGAATGCCATGTTGGAGAGTGCCGGTATGCCTAAGTCATGGTGGGGGGAAGCTATCTTAACAGCAACCTTTGTCCTCAACAGAGTAATTACTAAAAGAAGTGAGATTACTCCGTATGAGGGATGGAAGGGGAGAAAACCAAATGTCAATTTTCTGCGCACATGGGGGTGTTTGGCAAAAGTCAATATACCATTGCAGAAAAAGAGAAAGCTTGGACCTAAAACAGTTGATTGCATTTTTCTGGGTTATGCACATAACAGTACGGCCTATAGATTTTTAGTAGTAAAATCAGATTCCCCTGAGATTATTGCTAACACAATAATGGAATCTAGAGATGCTTCTTTCTTTGAGAATATTTATCCTATGAAAGCAGTAGAATTTAATGAAAATTCTAAAACTTCTGATCCTCCATCTTCCTCTGAATTACCAAATATTGTTGAACCGGCGTGTGATATCACGAGGAGGATAACAATATTGTCACAAATGAGGCTCCTCGAGAGCAAAAGACAAAGGGTTGAAAACCTTTGGTGATGACTTTATTGTATACCTTGTGGATGATGTGCCAAAAACTCTTTCAGAGGCTTATGCATCACGATGCGAGTATTGGAAAGAGAAATGTCCAGAAGCGAGATGGATTCCATCATGGCTAATGGAACATGGGAGATCGCTGAACTTCCTCTTGGGTGCAAACCAGTTGGATGTAAGTGGATCTTTAAAAAGAAAATGAGGCCCGATGGTGCTGTTGATAAGTATAAGGCAAGACTTGTAGCCAAGGGTTATACCCGAAAGAAGGAGATGATTATTTTGATACTTATTCTCCTGTTGCGGATTAACCACCATTAGAGTGCTCATTGCATTAGCGACTTCCTATGGTCTATACATCCATCAAATGGATGTAAAGACAGCTTTCATAATGGAGAGTTGGAGGAAGAAATCTATATGGAGCAACCGGATGGTTATGCGATTACTAGACAGGAAAATAAAGTGTGCAAATTATTAAAATCCTTGTATGGCTTAAAGCAAGCACCTAAACAATGGCACGAAAAGTTTGATAAAACTTTGACATCTCGCTAGTTTTCTTTGTGAATGAGGCGGATAAATGTGTTTATTATCGCTATGGTGGGGGTCAAGGAGTAATTTTGTGTTTGTATGTTGATGACATACTTATATTTGGGACCAACACTTTGCTATCATTGGCGAGGTCAAGTCTTTCTTATCTAGTTGTTTTGATATGAAAGACATGGGTGAGGCAGATGTAATTCTAAATATTAAATTGATCGAGGCGAGAATGGGATTACTTTGAGTCGGTCCCATTATGCGAAAAATTATTGAGCCGCTTCGCTTTGAGAAGCTACAAAATAGCCCCAACTCCCTATGATGCAAGTGTAAAACTTACATAAAAATAATGAATTAGGGAAAGATCAATTAAGATATTCACAAATAATTGGATCCCTTATGTATTTAGTGGTGCAACGAGACACGACATTTCATTTCTTTGTGAGCAAATTAAGCCGGTTTACATCGAATCAGGAGATGATCATTGGGAGGCTCTTGAGAGAGTGTTGCGCTATCTCGAGAGGTACCACCTCTTATGGAATTCACTATCTTGGATACCCTCCAGTATTAGAAGGGTATAGTGATTCAAATTGGATCTCTCGATGCGAGATGAGATCAAAGCTACAAGTGGGTATGTGTTTACATTAGCGGGTCTTTGCGGTTTCATGGAGGTCATGTAAGCAGACTATATTGACGCGGTCAACCATGGAAGGCGAGCTTGTAGCACTAGACACAACCTGTTGTTGATTTGAATGGCTAAGAGAGCTTGTTGGACTTGCCATTGGTTGAGAAACCAATCCGCGATCCTAATGTACTGCGATAACCAAACAGTGTTGATCAAGGTTATGAGTACTAAGGATAATATGAAGTCCTCCAGACATGTGAAGCGTAGGCTTAAATCTGTCAGAAAATTGAGATGCTCCGGAGTGATAGCTGTCAATTATATACGCACTGAGAAAAATTTGGCAGACCCTTTTACAAAGGGGCTAACAAGAAATGCTATTTCTATTAAATCGAAGGACATGGGAATGAGACCCATTTGAGTTACTTCACAATTGTAACCCATCCTTTTGATCGGAGATCCCGTGAATTAGGTAATGGGAAAAACAAGTTGTGGTTGTAACAAGAGAGTACACTAAATCTACCCATGTTCTAAGTACTCTCAAGCTGTATGGAAGGTGGTTTAAAAACTTAATGTATTCTAGTGTCCTAATGAGAGGAAAAGGTATCGACCCTGGGATACCTAAAATGAATACACCTACTTGAGCCTAATCGTGAGGTCGCAGTTCACGAGAAAGGGCATTCTCTAGAAAGCTCATGAGAAGATTAGGAGCATGACCATTTAACGCTCCGTTGAGGTGAAGTTCTTTGGTAGCCTAGTATCGATTAAGATTTCGTGTGAAATCTAACCACACAAAGCTGTGAATTCAAGGCTTAGTCCATTCATTAGGCGTGGGAGGATGGATCTCGTTATTCTAGGTGAAAGTTCAACCCGTATGGGACTTACATCAAACTCCGATATATTAAGCGAAGATTCAAAGACGATGATCAAACTTTTGAGTTTTTGTTTGCTTCGCATTGGTGGGGATTGTTAGAAATGAGGCCCATGTGGCCTATTTATCTCTAATGCCAAAGCTACAAAAATTAGTACCATATTGCTAGTTAAGAGAGGAGAAAGCCAATTTAAAAGGGAGAGCTCCCACCATGCCTTGTAATGAGGCATATGGAGGGTGAGGAGCACGTCTAAAGTCACACGCCTGCTGCTGCCAGTATTTAATTAGTGCGTATTTCGCGTTTTTCCCCGCGTGACTTGTGACTTGCGACGTCGCCGCGTCAGAGATTAGTTTCTGGCACATTTAAACCCTTTTATTTTTGGTTTCTCTCCATTATGGTGTTTGAATGGCGTCGCTTTCTAATAAAGCGGCCGTTTGAATGCGTCTGATTACTAGCGTATAATGGTGCTGTAACGGTCAATTTATTGACCGTTACTGGTGCAAGGCTATAAATTCTGGAGACGTCCAGACAGATTGAGTTTTTTGGCTTTTGCGCTCGCGTTCATCCACTGTGACTTGTGTTGCGTCTTCGTGCTGCGCTCGTTCTTCACCGACCTTCCTCTCGGCGTGCACCGCGAGGCAAGGAGAGCGGGATCTCCGAACCGTTCTTTCATTGCGAGAACACGCGACGGGCGGCAATAAGGTTTCGGCAGCGCAAGCTGCGCGACCGCTCGAGCTCTTCTTCACCTTACGGGCGTTGGGCGCGATCCACGACGTCGACTACTTCCTCTACGGCCAGCTCTGCTTGCCTCCTTTTCGTCATCAAGCCCATCGTAAGAATTCTCTGTTCATCTCGTACACAACATTTCTAGATCTACTTTTCATAAATATGTGGTATCTTCTGTCTAGCCTGTTGTGTTTGATTATTTTGAGATTATGTTTAATATTCAAATCTGCAATTAAAATAATACCTAGATTTCCAACAGTTTGGTCCCGAAGACTAGCTCCATGGTGGCGGCTCGCCTCACCTCAACCTTGCGCCCGAAGCACACGCCGTCGGAGCCTTGCTTGCCTGCCCAAGATGCACCAAAAATTTTGTCGACAAAAGCCATGACCGACCAAAAGTCATAAGGTTATTCTCAGTGCATGATAACATACCCATTTAATGCATGTCACATAAGCATTTTTGATGATGTGGCAAGAGAGTTAAGGGGGAAGAGAAGAAAGTTGTATCTTGAGGAAGATACCACTTGGATACGAAATCATAGACATTGAAACTTGAATCATCTAAGTGACCCACAATTCATACTCTCATACACATCTAGCATTTAATTATCTTGTGGGGGCTAAGAAATAATCCATGATATCATACATTGGGATAGTTGTATGTTCTATAATATCATATGACATGACAGATTTAGATATTGTAACAAGATACAATACACTGTGAATAGCCTAAGTGCGACCGTGCCACCCTTGGCCGCGCAGCTCGCGCCGCGAATCCACCTCGGATGCCTCGCCCTTGCCGCCCTTGGCCGCACAGCTCGCGCGTTACCCTCGGCCGCGCCGCCCTTGGCAGCGCCACCTATTGCACCGTGTCGCCTCCTAGGATGCCTGTGCAGACGCGCCTTTCACCGGTAATGCCTCGGCCCTGTCGGCAGAAGCTCATCCTGGCAGAACGCAACCCGACGGAGATGACCGCCCAGACATGCACGCTCTTGGACTCGGTGCTGGTGGCATGGTCGATGGCGAGCTTGGCGGTGAGAACGGCGAGGCCATGGAGGTTGCCGGCCTCCTTGCTCCAAGGGTCGGCAGCCAGGGACTGCACACAGTGGTCTTAGGCCACGGTGGATTGCGTATCGGAGGCGCCGCGGCACGCCGCCTCCACGCTCGCCGGGCTGGCGCACGACCCCGCAGGCTCCGTCTTCGAGTGCCACGCCGGTACAACGACGACGCAGTTGATGGTCAGCAGGAGGTAGGCGATGAGGCAGAGAGGCGCCGTCAGAGACTTGTAGCCTGATGCGATCCCTAGCCAAATGGGCCTTATGGGCTTGCGCTAGGCCTAGGCAGCCTTATGGCTTGGCGGGTTTTTCTGGGCCCCGTAGCCAAGCTGGCTTGCTGGCGGGTTATGGCTGAAAAGCCTGGCAGGCTGGCAGCCCGGCCGAAGAAAAAAAAAGAGATTAAAATATGAGATTTGGTATTAAATCTCAGAAAATAGTTTTTAGGTTATGGGCTTCCGTAAACTTTGAATTTAGTACATATTGGAAGTCCCATGCTTTGGGTTTATTTTCTACCTTTATATAATTTTTAATATGTGCTGGAATATTATTTTCTGTTATTTAAGTAATTCTGAAAATTGCTTAGTAATTAACATAAAATGCCAAAAAATTATGGAAAAATATGTATGATCCATTGCTCTATGTCATGTTGCTAGATTAATTTTCTTAGCATATTTTTAATGTCTATATATGCTGGACATATTATTTCCTGTTATTTAGTAATTCTAAAAATTGCTTAATGATTAGCAGAAAAGTATGAAAAAAATTGCTAGGAAAATTTCATAGAGCATATTGAAAGCTCCATTTCTCTGGATTTATTTTCCTAGGTTAATTCCATATTGATATGTGTTGAAATTTATTTTTGTGTTACATGGTAATTCTGAAAATTGATGAATAATTAGTAGAAAACCATGAAAATTACTAGAAAAATTTTAGATAATTATCTACTGAATAGATATAGACCAAACTCTACTGATTGAAGAGTGAGCATGCAATGTAATGATTTTACCAGTAGTAAAAGTCGTTTTGCAGAAATAGAAATAGGATATATTGGACATCGCAAAGTGGGAACTTATCAAGCTTGCCCTGAATGGCAACAATTATCTTACCCGGGCAATGAATACTAAAATTAATCTGATAGATCGATCTTTTGGAGCTACTAAAATTAAACTGGTACTCCTGCTCTTCCCAAAGCCGCCAGATATACGGCTTTGCACCTCCTGAGACACCATCTCCATACGGACTTAAAGGCCAAATAGTTGACGGAAGATGACTAGCCAGTACTTTTGAATCCCCTGAAGGAAAAATATATAACCAGTAAAGATCCAGCCTGTTGCCAGAAGCACAACACATATGGATCCTCTCGCGCCTTCAAGATATGCACCTTCCACCCCAAATATGAGGATACTGTTGTAAAAATATCGTCATGCCAAGTACCAGAAGTACTTCGAGCTTATATGTATTTTGCTAGAAGCAGAAAAACATGATGAACTCCTGATGAAAGATCATCACGCACTTCCTAGTGGGAATCTTGCAGTGCTTGAAGTATATGCAAATCCTCAGCAGGCTAGCAATAGCCGTGGCCGCAGAAAGGGCAAAAGGGAATAAAGGGGAAGAGCAACTAATAGTGGAAAAGTAAAGGTAAAGGACCAGGGACTTCCAGAAGTAAGGATACAAACCCTGGATAACCTTGTTTTAGGTATGAATGCATTGACCATTGGTTATACAACTATTGTATCCCGAAGCATGTGATAGACTTTACACAAAATCCACTGGAAAAGTCAATAAGACCCATGGCAAACAATGTTGAATCATATTTCACTATTCAACCTGTTGTTGACACGAGTGCCGAGAAGTATGATAATATGGTTCTTAAAATTATAAAGTTTGAGGAGTCCCATAAGGATATATATGACTCATAAGGAGACCTGGATTAGTCTTCTAAGTATTCCTTCACTTTGCTAGTCGATGTCACATATCCCTTATAAGTCTCCTTAGCAGTTTAGCCTAGTTCCTGAATGAACATTTGGTCTACACTCCTGTTGAGAGATTATCATTTAAAATTGAGTAAATTGATATTTTCCAAATATTTGTTTAATTGTGCTATATTGTTCTATATTCTACAATTTGTTTCTGATGCAACAATTGTTTGATTGATAAATCATAGTCCTAATATAGAACAAAGTATAATCTAACAGCGAAGGAGAAAATCTGTCTAGAAGACAGTTGTGCCACACAAAGTGAATCGGAACTATTATGACTATCGCCAGAAACGATACTCTCATAGTTGGCACTAGAAGAATACCATATTATACCCTGAGTCCAGTCGTACTCCCTTAAGTTTTAAAAACATTGGTTTGAATAGTTTCTATATGGAGACAAAGAATGAGGATGGTACAGAATACCTACTCATGACTAAGTTCAATGGGTGTAATAAACGTGTGGTTAAAAGCTTCATTCATTCTCCTCCGGGTTATACTATGCACATATAAAACCTGAAGTTTGTGTTGCGATAAAAACTAGGAATATTTAAGATCTAGCAGATCGACTGAGTTATCTTGAGTTAAATATTATAAGAAAAATAATTATAATTCTGCTAGCCATAGCATAATGACTTTCCTAATCTGAAGTTTTCTTATGCCCTTGTTGTGCTAAAGGAAAACTCATACTTAGATCTTCTTACCTAGGGAAGAATCACTGAATTTTTTGGAGAAAATTTAAAGTGATATCTGTGGACCTATTCAGCCCCTATCGGGCCCTTTCTAAGAAATTTTATGGTACTGATAGATGCTTCTACTAGATGGTCCTATGTAGGTCTCTTATCTACTAGGAACCATGCTTCTACTAAAATTAATTGCCCATATTATTAAGTTAAGAGCCTACTTTCCAGAAGAAAGAATTAAGTTTGTTTGGATGGGCAATGCTGGCGAATTAATCTCAAAGCATTTAAAGATCATTATATGGCTCCGAGTATTAACATAGAGCATCTTGTACCTAATATCCACACTTAAAATGGCACTGCAGAGCCATTATATTAAAAGAACAAACCTTACATATTGCTTGGTCATTCTTGCAGAATAGTTGACTTCCCACCAGTTGTTGGGACCACGCAGTGTTGCATACTGTGGTAATAATTCAATTCAGACCAACTGCACATTATGAAATTTCCCCTTTGCAGATAGTGCGTGGAAAAGAATTAAGTATTTTCCATCTGCGAAAATTTAGCTATGCTGTGTACATGTCAATCTCTCCACCACAGCGTACAATCATAGGAACTCACCAAAAGTTGAGGATATATGAAGGTTATGAATCTCTATCATGTATTAAAATACCTAGAGTCTATGATGAGGATCATACTACTCGATAATCGATTATACTAAGGATATTTTTCGACATTAGGGGAGATAAGTACCACATTAGAGAATCTTTGAGTCCTTAGATCCATGCACTAGAGAGACCAAACTTGAAGTTTGAAGTATAATAAATCTACAATAGATAAGCTAATGATCTGCCAAATGCCTTCACTGGTCATAAGGGAATGAAAGATCTCATATACCTGCAGTATATGCACTTGAAAGAGTGGAAATACCCTAGAAGGATATTGAACCTACTCTTGACCCTCATGATAAGAAGAGGGGGAGGCCTCCAGGTGCACTGGACTCAATTGCACGAAGACGTCTGCAGAAGTAAAGAACTGAACAAATGAGAACACTACCCGTGATAGTAGAAGAAGATAACCTGATGTTGAGAAAATTCCTGAAGTGATCCATCCTGAAGATGATAACCCCAGTGTATATTTGCGCGCACAATTCCATGCTGGGAAGTCGGAACACCCAGACTCCATCATTGTGGGAAATCATAAGGAGCTGGAAGAAATTAATATAGATATATCCCCAAAGTGATGCAGGAGAAATGAATAAAAGAAAGACTACAATTATCGACATATATTTGCCTCTAAAATTGCTAAAAGTTGGATCCAGAACCAAAGTCCATGGCAGAGTGCTGCAAACGCTCAGATAGAGTCAAACAAAAGAAGCAATTGAGGCAGTGCTCGCTTAATAAGAGGAAAGTTTCTGGTCCTGTTGACCAAACATCTCCTAAAGTGTTCCCTAGAGGATCAAATGGGTTTTTCATCCAAAAGAGAAATGAAAATACCCAGGAGGTGAGATATAAAAGCAAGGCTTGTAGCACAAGGGTTAACTTAGAGACCCGGCATCGATGATGATGAAACCTATTCTCCTGTGATGAGTGGAATAATGTTCCGATACTTAATTTTCAATGGCAGCTGGCTTAAATCTAAAAATGCAGTTGATGGATGTAATGATCACATATTTGTATGGGTCACTGGATTCGGATATTTATATGAGAGTCCCTGAAGGAGTCAAGGTCCCAGATCCTAATAATCGCAACATCTATAGTGTCAAACTGAAGAGATCGCTATACGGATTAAAATAGTCGAGGAAAATATGGTAAAACCAACTTATTATCGAGATAGCTATCTATGGTTCTTCGGGGTCCATGACTTATTATCGAGGTACTACCTTCATTTTATTTTACATTTTCATCATGTTACTCCTCTATTTATGTATGATTTTGGATTGCAAAAGATAGTTTGATTTATGTTTCGTATGGTTGTCTTATATTAGCTTTATCTATAGGCCTTGCTAAAATTTAGTCATGGGTCTACCGCAGATCTTAGTTGCTTAGATAATATCAAAGGGACATACTTGGTAATAGCTTTGAGCTCCCCTAAGTGGACACTTTGCAGAAGATTAAACTCTAGCTTTGCAAGCTCCAACAGAATTGGGTTATGCCCTTCCTCCTGTTTGTACTCCAGCATATAACGTAGTATCTCCACTCTCTGGTAGGTCCTTGTCAGTGGTAAGTGAAGGGAGCGTTTGACTTGTTCAGCTAAAGGGGACTTGAGACTACCCTCATTAACTCAAGATGATACCTTCGAAAGTTATGGCTTCTTCAATTACGGCTCACCATGAATGAAAAGGTAAGTCGCATTGTATAAACTCGAGAGTCCCTTTGTTTCATCGTTATATCCTTGCGAAGCTCCCTGTCTTTGCCTTTAAATTTGTTAAACACATATGCATGGCAAATTGTTTGTGATGTATCATCAAACTATCCAAAGCATATCAATTAATAATTTATATATATATACATATACATATACATACATATATATACATATACATATCTATGTATATACATATACATGTATATATATACACATCTATATACATATACATGTATATACATCTATATACATGTACATATTTATATATATACATGTATATACATCTATATACATGTATATGCATATGCATGTATATACATGTATTCATTATATATCTTCGACTTTTCTCTTTTTATAACTCTCGAGAGAAACATAAGTGTGCGTAAGATATTGATGCCTAGTATAGTTCAACTGGCTAAGACTTCTTCAAGAAATTATTATGCCTCCTGTAACATCCTGAAAAATGCGTTAAAATAAAAATAAATGTTTTGAATTTGAATATGATTATTTCTGAGTTTTCTTGGCATTACTAGTTTTATTTGGATTTCTTTGGATTTATGCATTATACGAAAAATCAATAAAAAGAATTAAAGAACAGATAATGGTAAAAAGATAAAAGGTAAAAGTAAAATTTTGAAAAATTTATATTAAAATTTTTATCTCTCAGGTAAACTTAATTTTTACTGCACATTAAAAATAATTAATAATTGAAAAGACAACATTTTGACTAAGAATAGTGTACAATCAGAATTAATGAAAGATCTGCTGACCTTATATCATTCTAAGAAAATTACCATAGTGACCTTAATACAGTAGTAACAGCTGGTAAAAATATTAAAAATTAATAAAATATTTTGTGTCTCTTAAAAATTCAAAAATAGAAACTCTAAAAATCTAAAATTGGAATGTCGAATTCTTATACAATAAATACATAATATTTTAAATTTAAATTTTATGGAAATATTACTAACCTAAATAGAACCTTGAAAAAAATTTCAAAATAAATGATATCATTTCCATACTTAAATAAAAGAAAATCAGAAAAAGTGTTTTTGAGCAGACAGTAATGTCAGAATTTTTAATAAATCCCTGTAAAACATTTTAACCCCAAATTTTTACAGAAGGTAGTACACTACCAGGAGACCATAGTCAAAAAGTTTAGAAATATTTCAACTAGCTCCGATTATGGATTTCGTACTGCCATAAAATTCAAAAATTGTCTGAAAACTAGTTAATTTTGAGGAATTATTATATGAAAACCACAGTGGTGAATTAAGCAAAACCAAAGAAAATGAAAACTAAATACCCCAATCTTCCTACACAAAAATACAACTGAGGACCAAATTTGTCGGACGCATGTACAAAATTTCACTTCAACTTCTAGTCACAGGCAGGGCTAGCACTGTAGCTGCGTCACGTAGAATGGATGAGAGCCATGCTTCTTCAGTACGCAATCGCCATGCCTCTTCATTGCACAGGTCATACCGACTCTGTACCTTGCGCCATGCCTCCAAGAAACGAAAATAGAACGTAAAATGCGTAGAACTTAGAATCACTTAAAGTCTTTTCGGCAGCCTATAAAATATCTCACTAAATACAAAAATTTGGAGGAATAACCCATAAACACTCTTCATTATATGTACTATTATATGTACTGCTATAATATGGAAAAACATCCTAATTAAAACTTGCTTTGCACCTAAATCCCACTAAGGCAAACACCGTAAGTGTAATTAGTCGCGTAGGAAACTAAACTACTTAAGCCTTTTCAGCCATCTGTAAAATAATTCGTCTAAACACAAATTTGGTAGGGCCATCCTAGAAACACTCGTCGGTAGGACCATATTCTAGAAAAATATTGTATTTACATCTTGCTTTGCATCAAATTCTATTAGCGCAAAACCCTTAAGTGATTTAGCCGCAGAACACTATTACATGAATAGTAAAGCTTAAGAAACTTTTAGTTGGAGTAATTGTGCTGCAAGAATCATCATATTAATAGGTAGGAACAGCTAGTAGGATGATGTTACAGGCCCCAACATGTATAAATCATCTTTTGTGCTAATTATACTTAAGGCTAAGTACTATTCACATATAAACCCTAAATTAGTATCTAACTTATATTAATCCAAATAACTTCTTCCTCTTGAATTAAAAATTTAAAATACTTGAATACACAATTTAAGCCTCTATCGTAAACAACCTTATGTATGCTCATAACTATAGCTACATGTAGTCAACGAGTAAAATGAACACATTGATGCAAAGGGCCTCAAATACATTAAGTACTAATAAAGTTATTATACAAGTAATAATTTGAGAACTCAAAATCACCATGTTTTTCTTTGTAAGATTTTAATTTGTATTTACATCCGACTTCTTTTTGCCCCATTTAATACATTGTTATTTGCTTTTGTCGCTATTCTTATTTTCAACGCGTAGACGGTGACGTTTCTGAGTTGTTCGATAACAACCCTGACTCCGACCCTGACTACAACCTTGACAATGAGCAACCAAGCAAGCACCTCCTTTGAGCATATTGATCCCATATTTGCAAAGTTATGTTATTTTATCAAACTATCTGCATGCGTGTATGTTTTAAACTTGCTATGTTGCGAGTAACAGTAGTTAATTCCAATTGTATGCATTTCCTTTACTTGTCATTAGATTACCTGCCATTGTAGCCTAGTATTGGTGTAGACATTATTTAGTGTCACTTGGGTAATACTGCGACATATCTTACGCACCTGCTTAGACATGCTCATTAGAAAAACTTTTAAATGATGGGACACATTTCAAACTAGCTTGAGCAATTTTGTTTAAATGTACAGAACCGAGAAATGGTTTTCATGTAATTTAGTAAAAATCCAACTCAAAACTTATGATTTAAATGCGGATGAGTACTATTTAACTTGGAGCATGAAAATGACCTCACGTGTAGTCAAGGGGAGATTCTCGTCTGGGTTAGTTAAGGACAGAACTTGATGCTATCACCTAAGTGATTTGGTACAACCACATGTGCTAGAATGAGATAGCCTAAACTCACTATATTAGTTAAAGTTTAACCTTGCATTTTGGTAGGCCGGAGTAGTAATGGCACATCAGGGTACGGTGTCGCTCGTAGATGCTCTCTTTACAAAGGTGTTGGGGCCAAAGCATTCCAATACCACAGTGCATGCCTTACCATAGGGAGAGTTCTTGACGGAGCGCCATAGTGGTTCATGATCTCTGACCTGTGGCAAGGGTTTAACATCACTGGGGCTGGTGCAAGGCTAAGCTTTAGCTAGTTGAATGCTTTTGTCACAGTTTAGCAAATCGGGTACAGTGATTATCGTGAGGAATGGTTGACATGATTACTAGAATGTGTCATTTGGGTAAAGTGTACACTCTCTACAGAGATTAAAATCTAATTAATTAGCTGTGCTCACAATAATAAGCTTTAGCTAGTTGAATGGTTTTGTCACAGTCTAGTATTTGTTTTTGCTAAAACTTTTGGAAATAGTTTCGGAATGGGTTGGTAAAACCATGAGTAACGGATGGCTATTTTTATTCGATGTTCGCAGCCATGGAGGGTTGTGAGATGACGCTTATGAATTTTACTTACTGTTATGTAGCTTGTTATTAAACGCTCTTTACAATTCCGTTATCGCTTTACGTAACATTCACTTGTGAGACAAAATTTGCCTTATGCTGAAAATGAGACTAGTATAGAAACTTGTTAACCTTGATCTAACCTTGCATTTACATTATTTCCATACACTAAAGTCTTGCGAGTACACACGTGTACTCATGGTTGCTTAATCTAAACAATATAGATGATGGTATGGAGGAATACCCCGACGACACGTACTTTACCCCGAGGTCCGATGATTATGTTGACAGATGAACTTGGGTGTAATGACCCGAATTCACCAATTTGAATCCACTGTGTTTTACCGCACTAGTCCCAAGATCAATGCTAGTGCACATAGCTTAACATCGGTAAGCATCACATCATACACAACGTAAGAATAGTAAGACTTTATTTATTTAATATAACTAGTGTATGATCTTATGATCACTTACATTATTCTGCCACACGGCTAGACTGAAAATAAACTTAAGACAAATGCAGCGGAAAATAGCAAAAGACGTAGATGTCCCATCAGCACACCACAGGCAACTGACAAGGCTTGGCCTAGTGACTCGTATCCACTTGGAAGTCCTCCTCCGATAACGGCGATGATTCCTCCACTATTGTTTGTTGTTGATGGCAAGGGTGAGTACAAAAGCACTCAACAAGTTGTGCATAGAATGCATTTCTACCATAACTATATGCAAGGTTTATCCCAAAGAATGGCTATGTGGCTTACTTGCAATAAAGCAGCGTTTAAGAAAACATACAATACATAGATTGAAAAGACAATAAAATAAATAATAACAATAATAGATTCAATGATTCAAGTAAGCCAAGTTTCCATCCTAAGTCAACTTTCAATATCCACGTGGCATCCTGCCATCCCATTCAGTTGTCCAATTAATTAACAAACCCTTGACTGTAATTCCCGAGCATTGCTCAATACCGTGAGCACGGCTATCCGAATAGTTTGTACACTATACAGAGGTTATGCACTTTACCCACACGATACAACCATGCACCACACAGGAGAATGATCATAATAAAGCCTTTACAATGCACCATCTTAACCCAGTACTACCCGCTGAGGTTTCAACACTGATGGGTTACACCACCATAACAGGGCCCCCCTCTTGCGCCATGTGAGTTTCCTCCGTACACCCGGACTCACACCACCACGATAGTACTCAAGCTAAGACATTGCAAATTAGTCAACTAGGCTGCCCCATAACAGACATGTGGTTGCATGATTGACTTAGGTCAAAGGCTCGCAAGGTTAAGTCCTTAGGGTTGATCAAAGCAAGACTTGAACATACCCTCTGCCCATTCGGCCCACCCTGGCACACTTGCCCTTACCACTTGCTTCAATCTAAGTGATTACCAACCCCAGTTGATTACCAAGCACCACATGCTATCCACAAATCAACATTGTTGCGTGACCTCCTCGCCACAACAACTCAATCTCTTTGTGTGACCACACATGACACACAAATTCATATCGTTGTTCCATATTCCATTAGTCAAGAATAATAATCAACATTTCATGAGCATGTGATGATGTGGCATGGCTAAGCAGTCTAATCCGATCTAACCATCCCGTGTTGATTTTATTAGTAACCAACTATAATGAACCAACCTAAGGTGACAAGTGAATCATGGCATACGATTGACAAGGTAGGGTGTAATTCAACAGGGTATGATATCTAAATCCCAATTTAGGTTGAAATCATTTATGCACATGAAATAACATGCAATAAGGTAAAACAAAGTAGCAATTTTGAAAACATGGGTGCAACATGATCAAAGCACAACTTGCCTTGGTTAAGCTCCTGATCCTGCTCTGGAAATTGATCTTGAGTTGCTAATTCTTCCTCCGAAGCCTCACACAATTCAACGTCTACACGAATCGAAAAGAAATAGCAAATAAAGACCCAAAACAGAGAGCAAATGAACTCTAAAAATAAAAAAAAACACCACTGGATAGATCTCAATTTTACAAATTTTTTGAAATTTGAATCACCTTGATCGGAGTTCGTATGAGGAAGAACGAGCTCTCAGAAGATTCAAAATCCTGAAAATTCATAAAATTGGAAAATCAATATTTAACCAAATTATTTTTATAAATGAAAATCCGATTATTGCGTCAACTGACGTCAGCCCTGATCTGGACAGATCGGAAGCCGACACGTGTCAACCCCCAGTTCGTCCGGACCGAGACAGATCTGGTCCGTACATCATGATCTAACGGCCACTAACCATACCGCTACGTGGCTTAATCTATAGCGTACATCTACGATCGGACGACCGAAGCTTACCCGAGGCGTTCACTATTTCTCGAGACGACGTGGCACAATCCTTGCCGCATACCTTTGATCGGACGGCGACGAGTACCGAGGCGCCATCGTTCCTCGGCGACGCGCGATCGGCGCCGTCCAGCGACGATCCGACGGCTGATGTTGCTTGGCCCCGGCGATGGCGATGCGGCGGCGCTAGTGTACTGGAGACGAGGACGACGACCTTGCTTGCGGCACTACGGTGGGATTCCAGTGACGTGGAGCGGTGGAATAGGCACGGCGCAACGAGACGAGTTCGGATTTGGAACCCACACGGCGGAAGGAGGTCTTGACGACGGCGAAACACGGAGATGAGGTTCACGGGACTCCGGCGAGCTCTAATGCAATCTCTAGGGCTCCTCGGGCGCTGGTGCTGGAGGAAAAATGTGCAACCGGCTATGAGGATCCTCGGGAGGGGGTTCGGGGTCCTTAAATACCCGGCGCTGGCACGGAAGTCGGAGTCCTAGTGGTGCACGCGCGAGGGACTCGGAGCCCTAATCTGAAATGATGACGGCGCACCGTGCGATCCAGATCGAACGGCCACGGACAAGTCCAGGCGCAGCACGATCACAACCGCCCCTTCGGATCGACGGCCCGGATCGTTTAGGGTTTCACGGCGGCACGCCTGATGAAGTCCACACGATGGAGATCCAACGGCTATGGGCGCTACGGTTTCGGGCGACGACGCGGCTTGAAGATGGCCTTCGGATCGCGATCCAACGACGGTGGTGCGTGCTTCTAGAAAATGGGCCGAGCAGGCCGAACAGTAGCGCGGAGAGCGGCATAGTACTGGGCTTCGGCCCACTACTGTTCCTAACGGATTTCGGGGTTTTGCTAAATAAAATAATTAGAGAAAATACTTTGATTTATTTAGGGCAATAAAAATACCAGGAAAATTTCCAGAAAAATCTTAAAAATACTTTGAGACATTCTGGACTCAAATAAAATATTTTTGGAGAAACTTTATTTTAAACTTATCTATTTATAATTAGTTTTTGATAAAAAGCAATATACTTAATTTTAAAATATTTCAAATAAGTTCCAAAAAATACAAATAAATCCAGAAAATTCATAAAAAGCACAAATTGCAAATAAACACTATTAACTAAATAAAAAGTCAAAAATTTGGGATGTTACAAACCTCCCCCCTTAACAGAATCTCGACCCCGAGATTCAGGGCTATCTAGAGAATAGGTTTGGGAATTCTGCCTTGAGATCCTCTTCACGCTCCCAGGTTGCTTTGCTCTCCGAGTGATTGCTCCATTGGACTCTGGAAAAGCGAGTAGACTTATTTCTGGTCCTACGCTCCATTACATCCAGAATCTTGATTGGCTGCTCTTTGTAAGTTAAGTCTTCCTGCAACTCGATTGCTTCTAACGGCGTCTGCTCTGCTGGCACTCTGAGGCACTTCTTGAGCTGTGACACATGGAACACATTATGGACTCCTACTAATGACTGGGGCAATTCCAACTGATAAGCAACCTCTCCACGATGACTCAGAATTTTGAATGGTCCGACGAACCTGGGTGCAAGCTTCCCTTTGGCATGGAATCGTTTTACACCTTTGAGGGGAGTGACTTTGAGATACACAAAATCATTAGGCTCAAAGCTCAGATCACGACGGCGATTGTCAGCGTAGCTCTTCTACATTAACTACGCTGCTTTTAGCCTTTCCCTGATCATGGCAACTTGCTCTTCGGCCTCCCTGAGAATCTCAGGCCCAAACACTGAACGCTCCCCCGTTTCATTCCAATTTAACGGGGTACGACAGGCGCGACCATATAAGGCCTCAAATGGTGACATCTGCAAACTAGACTGATAACTATTGTTATAACTGAATTCTGCATATGGCAAACATTTATCCCAAGATGTAGCATAAGATATCGTACAAGCTCTCAACATATCTTCTAGAACCTGATTTACTCTTTCTGTTTGTCCATCTGTCTATGGATGGTAAGCGGTGCTAAAATTTAGACGAGTTCCCATTGCTTCATGTAGTTTATCCCAAAATCTTGAGGTAAATTGGATACCTCGATTCGACACAATTTTCTTAGGCACACCGTGCAAACATACAATCCTTGACATGTATAACTCTGCCAATCGATCTCCTGAATAAGTTGTCTTCACTGGAATGAAGTGAGCAACTTTGGTCAACAGATCAATGATGACCCATATCGAATCATAACCTCCCTTAGTCTTGGGCAACCCAGTGATGAAATCCATTCCAATTTCCTCCCATTTCCATTCAGGGACCTTTAATGGCTGCAACAATCTTGCAGGTTTTTGGTGCATCGCCTTTACCCTCTGACACACATCACACAATGCAACATGTTCGGCTACTTCACGCTTCATACTCGGCCACCAGAATCTCTTTTTAAGGTCCTGATACATCTTGGCACTTCCTGGATGGATGGAATACTTAGAATCGTGTGCTTCCTCAAGAATCAGCTGCCTAAGCTCCTTCTCGTTCGGCTTACAAATTTGACCTTTAAACCACAGAGTCCCTTGTTCATCCACGGAAAAATTTTCCGCTAAACCCTCTTCTTTCTTGGACTTGATTTTGCTAATTTTCTCATCTTTACTCTGCCTATCCCTGATTTGATCCTCTAGGGTTGGCTTTACTTCCAAGGCAGCTACAAATCCTTGCGGCACAACCTCTAATCTCAACCTCCGAAATTCCTCACACAGCTTCGGTTGATCGCTGGCTACCATTGCATTTACACTGTGGCTTTTACGACTCAGGGCGTCGTCTACCACATTGGCTTTTCCAGGATGGTAATGAATTCCAACATTATAATCCTTAATCAATTCTAGCCATCTTCTCTACCTCATATTGAGATCTGACTGGGTGAATATGTACTTCAAGCTCTTATGGTCCGTATATATCTCACATCTATTCCCAATGAGATAATGACGCCATATCTTTAAAGCATGCACCACGGCAGCTAACTCTAGATCATGCACCGGATAATTCCCTTCATGCGGCCTCAACTGCCTTGACGCGTAGGCCACTACCTTGCCATTCTGCATCAACACACAACCAAGTCCCTGCCTTGAGGCATCACAACAAATATCAAAGCCACACTACACATCTGGCAATACTAACACAGATGCAGATGTTAACCGTTTCTTTAGTTCCTGAAAACTCCTCTTGCACTCTAGCGTCCATGCAAACTTTTTCTCTTTCTTCAACAATTGCGTAAGAGGTCTCGCAATCGTCGAAAATCCTTCTATGAACCGACGGTAATATCCCGCCATTCCCAGAAAACTACAGATCTGGGTAACTGTCTTCGGCTGCTCCCAATGCAACACAGCTTCCACTTTACTTGGATCCACCGCGACTCCTTTAGCGGTCATTACATGGCCAAGGAATTCCACTTTCTCTTTCCAAAAGTCACACTTACTGAATTTATCATATAACTGTTGTTCTCGCAACTTCTCCAAAACCAATCTCAAATGTTCTGCGTGCTCTTCTTCCGACTTAGAGTACACAAGGATATCGTCTATAAAGACAACCGCAAATTTATCCAAATATTCCATGAATACCTTATTCACCATGTTCATAAAGTATGCAGGGGCATTTGTCAATCCAAAAGACATGACTGTGAACTCATAATGTCCATAGCGGGTAGAAAATGCAGTCTTTGGAATATCTTCTGCTCGAATTCTTAGCTGATGATACCCTGATTGGAGATCTATCTTGGAGAAAACTCCTGCTCCTCTCAACTGATTAAACAAATCATCAATCCTGGGTAAGGGGTACTTATTTTTGACCATCACTTCATTAAGTGCACGATAATCGATGCACATCCTTAGACTTCCATCCTTTTTTCTGACAAACAAAACTGGCGCTCCCCACGGGGAAGAACTTGGTCGAATGAAACCTTTCTCAAGCAATTCTTCGATCTGCTTCTTCGTCTCAACTAGCTCATCGGTTGGCATCCGATACAGCCTCTTTGCTATTGGTGCTGTTCTAGGTACTAACTCAATGACAAACTCGATGTCCCGATCTGGCGGCATGCCTGGTAAATCCTCAAGGAATACTTCTGGAAAATCTCTAACCACTGGCACATCCTCTAAATTAGCAACCTTTACACTATTGACCATTAATTGACCATCACGGACTGCGGTTGCATGCACTTCCACTTTCTTGCCACTAGGGCTTTCTAGGGATACCATCCTTTGGCCACAATCCAAAACAGCCTTATGCTTGGACAGCCAATCCATTCCCAAGATAACATCCAAGGTTTGAGTATCTAACAAGATAAGATTCGCTGGGAACTCTATCCCATTCATAAGCAACTTAACTCCCAAACACCCAAGGCTAGACCGAAGTTCAAATCCTAGGGCTTGGACTAAAAGCACACATTTGAGATTCTTAATAGCAAATCCATTCTTCATTGCAAAACTTCGAGAAACAAACGAATGCGAAGCTCCCGAATCAAATAAAACTGTAGCTGGTACTGAGTTAATCAAGAACTTACCCAGTACGACGTCCGATGTTCCTGGGCTTCATCTGCAGTGATGTGATTGATCCTTCCAGGCATTGTTGTCTGAGGCGACGCTCCTGACTGCACTGGCACTCGATTTCCTCCTGTCACTGGAGCTTTGGCTGGAGTAGTGCCCAAATTGAAGTGGACTGGAGTAATATTTCCCTTCTTCGGACACTTGTTGGCAAAATGCCCTGGCTCGTTGCAAGAGTAACATTTCTTGACAACAGACTGCTGACTTCCTGCTGGTGCATTGCCTCCTAGCGTTGGTGTCTGGAAATTCTGGTTAGCGGGGAGAGGGGCTGAAGTTGTCATCTTGCCTGACAACTGCGGCAGAATCCTGACAAACTGTTGGGGAGACATCCTCAATCTAAACTGATTAGGCTGCCCTGCTTGACTAGCCATCCTGCGCTTACGGTCCTCACCCAATTCCTTGCACTTGTCCTCAAGAATCAAAGCCTTATTGACCAACTCCTGAAAGTCAAGGAAGTTGTGGGTGATCAGTCCCACTTGCAATCCAGAGTTTAAACCTTTTAAGAAACAGATCGCTGGCCTAATCTGTAGCCACATCTTCTGGTGCATATCGTGCTAACTGAGTAAACTTGTTCAGGTACTCCACCACTGACTGACTTCCTTGCTTCAGAGCCCTGAACTCTTCCTTCTTAAGATCCATCATTCCTTCTGGCACATGATATTGGCGGAAATCAGCTGAGAACTCCTCCCAAGTAATCTCCTGTGGGGCTTCATGTGCGGCGCAGTAGTTCTCCCACCACTCTATGGTAGTTCCTTCCAGCTGATGTGAGGCATATAATACTTTCTCATTGCCCTCGCACTATGTGATGTGCAGCTTCTTCTCAATGATCCTCAACCAGTCGTCGGCCTCCAAAGGATTAGCATTGCCTGAGAATGTTGGAGGGCGGGTCCTCATGAAGTCGGACAGCTTAGAGTGATGATGCGGCCCATTGTTGCCTTGTTGTACATTGTTGTTGCCTGTAGCTTGACTGGTCATACTCTGCATCTACTGCATCATGGTTTGCATGAGCTGAGTTTGTGCTGCTAAGAAAGCTCCCAAGTTCTGCATGTCCACTGGCGGTACTGGCTGCGGTGACACTTCCTCAATGAAACTATCATTCCGGCGAAGGCCACTTCCTGATGCTCCATTGTTTCCACGAGTGTTCACCATCTGCTTGATTGCTTCTTGGGTTAGGAAAGGTAGAAGTAGCATAGGTAAGATGCGAGAATTTCTAAAGCGGGGGAATAGGTTAAACCCAAACTTTAATATCTTTATTAATTAACTTGGTATGGTTGCTTACGTAAGCCTAAAAGCTCTACAACACATACTGCACACTTAGCAAACATTTAAAAACCAAACTACGCACTCAACCTTAACGTCTATTACAATTGGTAAGACTACCTTATTGACGTGACTCGACACTTGAGTCTCACTTAACCCTAATACTCTCACTCCTCCAACCACCCTGGCTGAGGCTGACTCGGTGCATACACCGGTGGGTGAGCTGGCGCTAGCGCAAACCGGTTCTAGTGCCCTGCAACTGGGTGCACCTCCTGCTCCTCCTGCTCAGATTCGTCTTCCTCTGGTTCCTCTTCTTTCACTTCCTCGACTGGCGGTGCTGGTGCAACCTGGCCTCCCTCCTGTAGTGCCTCCTCGAGCTCCATAATCCTTGCGGTGGAAGCAACTTGGGTGTCGTGCAATTCTTTTTCGGTATCTCGGAGAGCCTCATACGCCAACTTTAATTCCTCAGCTGTATCCCTGGCGTGATCCTCCTGTGCTGCGGCCAATTGGGCTAAATGCACTGTAGTGGCATCCTCCTCTCGAGTGACACGTTGATGCCAAGCAGCTCGTCCTGTGGGGTGGAGTCGAAACACAGTGTCGTCTAGCTCGCGGTGGTAGTCACGGCAGATCCTCCGTAAGGCGAGTCGCGAAGCCTCCTGAATGCCAATGTCAAACATGCTCCTCCTCACGGTGATGTTGATAGGTTGTCTTGTCTTCTCATTATCTCTGGCGTAGATTAAAAGTTTGCACACCACTCCTCTTGTGACTCTGTTAACGATCCAATTCCTGCCTCGATACATCGGCCTGGTGAAGCTTCCCAATACTTGAAGCACTCTCCATAGTTCTGCGGCATAACCACCCTCACGCTCTCCGTACGTCTGCAGCGTCCTCATCTATTCAAGAGAGAAGTAGATAAGTCCTTAACTCTCAAACGGTCACTCAGAAAATAAAAATTCAGCAAGGGCAAGAAGCGGAGAATAAGAAAAGTGAAGAGTGTTGTCTTAATCCAATTTAGGTTTTTCTTTTAGAAAATAATTTTAGATACTCCTAGGACACCACCATGCTAACTAGGGCCAAGTCCTACGGTCAGTATGCTCTGATACCACCTCTGTAATGACCCGAATTCACCAATTCGAATCCACTGTGTTTTACCGCACTAGTCCCAGGATCAATGCTAGTGCACACAGCTTAACATCGGTAAGCATCACATCATACACAACGATAAGAATAGTAAGACTTCATTTATTTAATATAACTAGTATATGATCTTATGATCACTTACATTATTCTACCACACGGCTAGACTGAAAATAAACTTAAGACAAATGCAGCGAAAAATAGCAAAAGACGTAGATGTCCCATCAGCACACCACAGGCGACTGACAAGGCTTGGCCTAGTGACTCGTATCCACCTGGAAGTCCTCCTCCGATAACGGCGATGATTCCTCCACTGTTGTTTGTTGTTGATGGCAAGGGTGAGTACAAAAGCACTCAACAAGTTGTGCACAGAATGCATTTCTACCATAACTATATGCAAGGCTTATCCCAAAGAATGGCTATGTGGCTTATTTGTAATAAAGCAGCGCTTAAGAAAACATAGAATACATAGATTGAAAAGACAATAAAACAAATAATAACAATAAAAGATTCAATGATTCAAGTAAACCAAGTTTCCATCCTAAGTCAACTTTCAATATCCACATGGCATCCTGCCATCCCATTCAGTTGTCCAATTAATTAACTAACCCTTGACTGTAATTCCCGAGCATTGCTCAATACCGTGAGCACGGCTATCCGAATAGTTTGTACACTCTGCAGAGGTTATGCACTTTACCCACACGATACAACCATGCACCACACAGGCGAATGATCATAACAAAGCCTTTACAATGCACCATCTTAACCCAGTACTACCCACTGAGGTTTCAACACTAATGGGTTACACCACCACAATAGAGCCCCCCTCTTGCGCGATATGAGTTCCCTCCGTACACCCTAACTCACACCACCATGATAGTACTCAAGCTAAGACATTGCAAATTAGTCAGCTAGGCTGCCCCATAACAGACATGTGGTTGCATGATTGACTCAGGTCAAAGGCTCGCAAGGTTAAGTCCTTAGGGTTGATCAAAGCAAGACTTGCACATACCCTCTGCCTATCAGGCCCACCCTGGCACACTTGCCCTTACCACTTGCTTCAATCTAAGTGATTACCAACCCTAGTTGATTGCCAAGCACCACGTGCTATCCACAAATCAACATCGTTGCGTGACGTCCTCGCCACAACAACTCAATCTCTTTGTGTGACCACACATGACACACAAATTCATATCGTTGTTCCATATTCCATTAGTCAAGATTAATAATCAACATTTCATGAGCATGTGATGATGTGGCATGGCTAAGCAGTTTAATCCGATCTAACCATCCCGTGTTGATTTTATTAGTAACCAACTATAGTGAACTAACCTAAGGTGACAAGTGAATCATGGCATACGATTGACAAGGTAGGGTGTAATTCAACAGGGTATGATATCTAAATCCCAATTTAGGTTGAAATCATTTATGCACATGAAATAACATGCAATAAGGTAAAACAAAGTAGCAATTTTGAAAACATGGATGCAACATGATCAAAGCACAACTTGCCTTGGTTAAGCTCCTGATCCTGCTCTAGAAATTGATCTTGAGTTGCTAATTCTTCCTCTGAAACCTCACACAATTCAACGTCTACACGAATCGAAAAGAAATAGCAAATAAAGACCCAAAACAGAGAGCAAATGAACTCTAAAAATAAAAAAAAATCAGCACTTGATAGATCTCAATTTTACAAATTTTTAGAAATTTGAATCACCTCGATCGGAGTTCGTATGAGGAAGAACGAGCTCTCAGAAGATTCAAAATCCTGAAAATTCATAAAATTGGAAAATCAATATTTAACCGAATTATTTTTATAAAAGAAAATCCAATTATTGCGTCAACGGACGTCAGCCCTGATCTGGACCGATCGGAAGCCGACACGCGTCTACCCCCGGTTGGTCCGTACCGAGACAGATCTGGTCCGTACGTCACGATCTAACGACCACTGACCATACCGCTACGTGGCCTAATCTACAGCGTAAATCTACGATCGGACGGCCGAAGCTTACCCGAGGCGTTCACTATTTCTCAAGACGACGTGGCACAATCCTGACCGCTTACCTTTGATCGGACGCTGACGAGTACCCGAGGCGCTGTAAGGACCCGAATTCACCTATTCGAATCTACTGTGTTTTGCCGCACTAGTCCTAGGATCAAATGCTAGTGCACACAGCTTAACATCGGTAAGCATCACATCATACACAACGATAGAGTAATAAGACTTCATTTATTTAATATAACTAGTGTATGATCTTATGACCACTTACATTATTCAGCCACGTGGGCTAGACTGGAAGTAAACTTAGACAAATGCAGCGAAAATATAGCAAAAGACGTGGATGTCCCATCAAGACACCACAAAGCGATCGACAAGGCTTGGCCTAGCGACTCGTGTCCACGAAAATCCTCCTCAAGCACAGGCGATGGTTCCTCCTTTGTTGTTGGTTGTTTAAGCAAGGGTGAGTACAACAAAGACGTACTCAACAAGTTGTGCATGTAATGCAATCCTATCATAGCTATATGCGGGCTTATTCCAAAGGAAGGCTAAGTGGTTCATTTGCAATAAAGCAGCATTTAGGAACACATACATTACATAGATTGAAAAGACAGTAAAGCAAATAATAACAAGTAATAGATTCAGTGATTCTCAAATAAACCAAGTTTCCATCCTAACTCAAGTTCCATTGTCCACATGGCAATCCTGCCATCCCAAACAGTTGTTCATTTTAATTAACTAACCCTTGACTGTAATTCCCGAGCTTTGCTCAATACCGGGAGCACGGCTATCCGAATAGTTTATACACTCTGCAGAGGTTATGCACTTTACCCACACGATACAACCATGCACCACACAGGCGAATGATTATAACAAAGCCTTTACAATGCATCCTCTTAACCCAGTGCTACCCGCTGAGGTTTCAACACTGAAGGGTTACACCACCACAACAGGGCCCCCTCTTGCGCCATGTGAGTTTTCTCCGTACACCCGCACTCACGCAAGGTTAAGTCCTTAGGATTGATTAAAGCAAGACTTACACATACCCTCAGCTCCACTGAGCCCACCCTGGCACACTTGCCCTTTCCACTTGCTTCAATCTAAAATGATTACCTCCCGGTTGGTTACCAAGCACCACGTGCTACTCACAAATCAACATCGTTGTGTGACCTCCCGCCACGACAACTCAATCTCTATGTGTGACCACACATGACACACAAGTTATCATCATTGTTCCATATTCCATTAGTCAAAATTAATAATCAACATTTCATGTACATGTGATGACATGGCATGGCTAAGCAATTCTAATTCGAACTAACCATCCATGTTGATTTCATTATTAACCAACTATAGTAAACCAACCTAAGGTGACAAGTGGAGTATGGCATACAATTAACAAGGTAGGGTGTAAATCAAAGGGTATATTAACTAATCCCAAATCTAGGTTGAAATCATTTGTACACATAAAATATCATGCATTAAAGTAAATCAAAATAGCAATTTTTGCAAACATGGGTGCAACATGATCAAAGCACAACTTGCCTTGGTTAAGATCCTGGTCTTGGTCTAAGGATTGTTCCTGAGTCACAAACTCCTCGTCCGAAGCCTCGCACAATTCAACATCTACGCGAATCGAGAAGAAATAGCAAATAAACATCAAAACCAAAGAACAAATGAACTCAAAAATTCAAATAAAAATCACCATTAGATAGATCTCAATTTTACAAATTTTTTAGAATTTGAATCACCTCAATCGGAGTTCGTATGCAAAAGTTATACCATTTAGAAGTTTGAAAATAAATTAAATTGAATTTCTAGATTTAATGGAATTATTTTTATAAAGAAAAATCCGAATTAATACGTCGGCTGACGTCAGCATGGCGTCGGGTCAGTACGGTCAACACGTGGTGCATTCACCATCGATCAAACTCGATCGGACGGCCACTAATTAATCTGACACGTGGCGAAACATCAGCCATCCGATCTAGATCAGACGACCGATGCTTACCGAGCGATTTACTATGCACTTAAATGACGTGGCTCAACCGTAGCCCTTCATCTACGATCAGACGGCTATCCTTAACCGAGCCGTTCACTGTAAACCTAATCTACGCGGCTTACTCCCAGCCACATGATCTTAATCAAACGGCGGAAACTTACCCGAGCAGGTCGCTATTCACCGAGTTGACGTGGATGAATCCGGTGCGTGCGTTGGTGATCTGACGGTCGAGGTTCTTCGCGAATGGCGATGGAGACGCGGTGGTGCAGATTCGCCGAACTTGGGGACGATGACACACCCGACGGCGCTCCGACGCTCTCCAGCGAGGAAGAGGTAGCTGATCTGACGCGGCGCAAGACGGCGAGTTCGAATCCGGCTTCTAAGCGGCGGAAATATCACGGTGGCATTTTAAACTCCTCGGAAGACTCGGCGAACTCGGCGATGGCTTGCGAGCTCTAGAGCTCCTCGGCGATGCTACAGCAACGGAACAACGCGGCGGCTTGAGGTGAGTCTCGGGAAAGGTGCTCTGGTCCTTATATACCCCCTCGGCGGTGCATAAACTAGGAAAGCTTGGCGGCGGCGGCGAGTTCGACTCGGAGACGGCGGCGATGAGTTCGAATCAGAAACGATGACCTCCAGCCGTACGATCTTGATCCAATGGCCAGATGGCTGTAGGGTTTCCAAATCGGTACGTTTGATGAAGACCATAGGATGAAGATCGGACGGCTATGCCCCACGCACACGTTAGGGTTTCCAAAACGGTACCAACTGATAAGGACCGTGCGATGAGGATGTAACGGCCCGCAGCGATTAGGGTCCATTAAATGACGCGGCTTGATACTGGCCGTTGGATTTTGATCCGACGGTCGGCGATCGACCCCCTTCGGCTGGCTTGAGCGACTGGGCCGGCCCAACACTGTTCACGCGATTTTCCTCGGGATTTTTGATTTAAAATAAATAAAGAAATTCATTTGATTTGTTTAGGTCAGTAAAATACTTCTAAAAATTCCAAGAAAAATCTCAAAAATACTTTGAGACATTCTAGACTTAAATAAAATATTTTTGACAAAACTTTATTTTAAGCTTTTCTTTTTATAATTATTTCTTGATAAAAGGCAATATATTTTAATTCAAAATAATTCAAATAAATCTCAGAAAATCCAAATAAATCCAGAAAATTCACAAAATTCATAAAGTGCAATAAAATAATATTAAATAAAATAAAAGTCAAAATTTTGGGATGTTACAAACCTCCCCCCTTAACGGAATCTCGACCCCGAGATTTTAGGGCTAGCTAGAGAATAGGTTTGGGAATTCTTCCTTCAGATCTTCTTCACGCTCCCAGGTTGCTTCATTTTCTGAATGATTACTCCATTGAACTCGACAAAAGCGAGTGGACTTATTTCTGGTGCTACGCTCCATTACATCCAGAATCTTAATCGGCTGCTCTTTGTAGGTCAAGTCTTCTTGCAATTTGATAGCTTCTAACGGCGTTTGTTCTGTTGGCACTCTGAGACATTTCTTAAACTGTGACACATGAAACACATCATGAACTCCTGCCAATGATTGTGGCAACTCCAACTGATACGCAACCTCTCCTCGGCGGCTTAAAATTTTAAATGGTCCGACATATCTAGGTGCAAGTTTTCCCTTGACGTTGAACCTTTTCACACCTTTCAGGGGAGTAACTTTGAGATACACGAAATCGTTGGGTTCGAAACTCAACTCTCATCGACGATTGTCAGCATAGCTCTTTTGCCTTGACTTTTTTGTTCTCAGTCTTTCTCTGATCATGGCAACTTGTTCTTCAGCCTCTCTGAGCAACTCCGGTCCAAATACCGAACGCTCCCCCATCTCACCCAATTTAACGGGGTACGACAAGCACGACCATATAAGGCTTCAAATGGTGACATTTGCAGACTAGCCCGGTAACTATTGTTATAACTTAACTCAGCATATGGCAAACATTTATCGCAAGAGGTGCTGTATGATATCGCACAAGCTCTTAACATATCTTCCAGAATCTGGTTTACTCTTTCCATTTGACCATCAGTCTGCGGATGATATGCAGTACTGAAATTCAGACGGGTTCCCATTGCTTCATGCAGTTTATCCCAAAATCTTGAGGTAAATTGGGTACCTCGATCCGATACAATTTTCTTAGGCACACCATGTAAACATACAATTCTTGACATGCATAATTCTGCCAATCGATCCCCAGAATAAGTTGTCTTCACTGGGATAAAGTGAGCAACTTTAGTCAACCGATCAATGATGACCCATATGGAATCATATCCCCTTTGAGTCTTGGGCAACCCAGTGATAAAATCCATACCAATCTCCTCCCATTTCCATTCCGGAATCTTCAATGACTGTAACAGTCCAGCGGGCTTTTGATGCATTGCTTTTACCCTCTGACACACATCACATAATGCAACATACTCTGCTACTTCTCGCTTCATACTTGGCCACCAGAATCTTTTCTTAAGGTCCTGATACATCTTGGCACTTCCGGGGTGAATGGAATACCTAGAATCGTGTGCTTCCTCAAGAATCAATTGCTTAAGCTCCTTCTCGTTTGGCACACAAATCCGACCTTTAAACCACAGAGTTCCTTGCTCATCCACAGAGAAATCCTCTGCTGATCCTTCTTCTTTCTTAGACTTAATCCTGCTGATCTTCTCATCCTTACCTTGCCTTTCTCTGATTTGATCCACAAGGGTCGGTTTTACTTCTAAAGCAGCTACAAATCCTTGCGGCACAACTTCCAATCTCAACTTTTGAAATTCCTCACACAACTTCGGTTGATCGCTGGCTTCTATTGCATTTACACTGTGGCTTTTATGACTCAGGGCATCGGCTACCACATTGGCTTTTCCCGGATGATAATGGATTTCGACATTATAATCCTTAATCAATTCTAGCCATCTTCTTTGCCTCATATTGAGTTCCGACTGAGTGAATATATACTTCAAACTCTTATGGTCCGTATATATCTCACATCGATTTTCGATAAGATAATGACGCCATATCTTTAAAGCATGCACTACGACAGCTAACTCTAGATCATGCGTCGGATAATTCCCTTCGTGCGGCCTCAATTGCCTTGAGCATAGGCTACAACCTTGCCATTCTGCATTAAGACGCAAGCAAGTCCCTGCCTTGATGCATCACAATAGATGTCAAAACTGCATTGCACATCTGGCAATACTAACACTGGTGCAGATGTTAATCGCTTCTTTAACTCCTCAAAACTCTTTTCGCACTCTGGCGTCCATGCAAACTTCTTTTCTTTCTTCAACAATTGCGTAAGAGGTCTCGCAATCGTCGAGAATCCTTCTATGAACCGACGGTAATATCCCGCCATTCCCAGAAAACTACGGATTTGAGTAACTGTCTTTGGCTGCTCCCAATGTAACATAGCTTCCACTTTACTTGGATCTACAACAACTCCTTCAGCGGTCATTACATGGCCAAGGAATTCTACTTTCTCCTTCCAAAAATCACATTTACTGAATTTGGCATATAACTGCTGTTCTCGCAACTTCTCCAAAACCAATCTCAAATGCTCTGCATGCTCTTCTTCTGACTTAGAGTACACAAGGATGTCGTCTATGAAAACAACTACAAACTTATCCAAATATTTCATGAATACTTTATTCATCAGGTTCATGTCTCAAGCTAAGTCAATAGCTGGTACGCACAGATCATAGTAGTTCGGACCATAACTAGGCAGTAACTTAAATTCAGAGCACTGCCCGACATATCCCATTATTACAAAAATTGGACCCGTGGGTCATACAGTAACGGGGACATTAAACTGGCAACTAAACTTTTGACAAAGCAACGACAGGAAAAAACGCGACTCTACACGTCTGGCTAGTCTTCCTCTTCACAGCCTTTACCGCAGATATCGAACAGGGGATTGCAGGCTCTTGGATAGCTATCTTCGCTCTCCTGATTGTGGTTAGCGAAGAGAGAGTCGTCTTCTTGCGGATCAGCGGCAGTGTCGACGTCGGGTATTTCCAGCACAACTTCCATGGCATCCTGAACCTCATCCGTCGTGATGTGATTGATCCTTCCACCCGTTGCCATCTGAGGCGACGCTCCTGACTGCACTGGTACTCGGTTACTTCCTGTTACTGGGGCTTTAGCTGGAGTAGTCCCTAAGTTGAAGTGAACTGGAGTAACATTTCCTTTCTTCGGACACTTGTTAGCGAAATGTCCTGGCTCATTACAAGAGAAACATTTCTTGACAGCGGACTGCTGACTTCCTGCTGGTGTATTACCTCCTGGTGCTGGTGTTTGAAAATTCTGATTGGGGCGGGATGATGGAGTTGATGTTCTGCTTGGTAACTGAGGCTGAATCCTGGCAAACTGTTGAGGTGTCATCCTCAGCCTGAACTGATTAGGTCGTCCTGCTTGACTAGCCATTCTGCGCTTGCGGTCTTTACCCAACTCCTTACGCTTATCCTCAAGGATCAAAGCTTTATTAACTAACTCGAAAATCGGGGAAGTTATGGGTGATCGACCCCACTGTAATCCGTGGTTAAACCTTTCAAGAAACGGGACTATCTAGCCTTATCTGTGGCCACATCCTCTGGTGCATATCGTGCTAACTGAGTAAACTTATTCAAGTATTCTGCCACTGACTGGCCTCCTTGTTTCAGAGCCTTGAACTCCTCCTTCTTAAGGTCCATCATTCCTTCAGGTACATGATACTGACGGAAGGCCGCTGAAAACTCTTCCCAAGTGATCTCCTGTGGGGCTTCATGTGCTGCGCAATAGTTCTCCCACCATTCTGCGGCAATCCCTTCCAGCTGGTGTGAAGTATACAACACCTTCTCGTTTCCTTCACACTGCGTGATGTGCAATTTCCTCTCAATGGTTCTCAATCAATCATCTGCCTCCAAAGGATTAGCATTGCCTGAGAATGTTGGAGGACGGGTTCTCATAAAGTCTGACAGCTTTGAATGAGAGCGCTGCCCATTATTGCCTTGTTGCATGTTAGTGTTGCCTACAGCTTGATTGGTCATGTTTTGCATTTGTTGCATCATAGTTTGCATAAGTTGAGGTTGCGCGGCTATAAAAGCTCCCAAGTTCTGCATATCTACTGGCGGTGCTGGCTGCAGTGGCGTTCCATCATTGACCTCGTCATTCCGGCGAAGGCCACTTCCTGAAGCACCATTGTTACCACGAGTGTTCACCATCTACTTGATGTGTTTTTAGGTTAGGGAAGATAGAATAGCTTAGATAAGATGCAAGGATCTCTAATGGAGGGGAATAGGTTAAACCCAAAACTTTATATCTTTATTAATTAGCTTGGTATGGTTGCTTACAAAAGCCTAAAAGCTTTGCAACGCATACTGCACACTCAGCAAACATTAAAATCCAAACTAAACACACAACATTAACGTCTATTACATTTGGGTAAGACTACTCTATTAACGCGACTCGATACTTGAGTCTCAACTTAAACTAAGACTCTCACTCCTCGAGCCATCCTCCACGGGAACTTCCTAGTGGGTATACTGGCGGATGAGCTGGTGCTGTCGCGAACTGATCTCGGTGTCCTGCAACTGGTGACGCTTCCGGCTTTTCAAACTCAGACTTCACCTCCTCGGATGATGATGGTGTGGCGCGGCCTCTCTCATGTAATGCCTCCTCGAGCTCCATGATCCTCTCCTCGTAAGCTACTCGGGTCTCGTGCAGTTCCTTCTCCGCGACTCTGAGTGCTTCATAGACCGTCCTTAATTCTGTATCAGTGTCGTTGATATGAGCCTCTTGAGCAGCTGCAAATCGTGCTAGGTGCACTGTAGTAGCATCCTCCTTTCATGTGACGTATGAACGCCAAGCATCTCGAACCATGGGGTGGAGTCAAAACACCGTGTCCTCCAGCTCACGGTAGTAGTCGTAGCAGATCCTCTGTAAAGCAAGTCGCGATGCCTCCTGGATACAGATCTCCCAAGCGGCCCTTCTCACAGTGATGCTGATAGGTTGGCTTGCTCTTTCACCGTCTCTGGCGTAGATTAGAAGCTTGCACACCATCCCTCTTGTGGCTCCGTTGACGATCCAATCCCGGCCTTGATACGTTGGTTTGGCAAAACCTCCCAAAACTTGGAGCACCTTCCAGAGCTCTGTTGCGTAGCCACCCTCGCACTCTATGTATGACTATGTTCTCTTCATCTATTTTAAAGGAGAAATAGATAAGTCTTCAACTCTCAAACGGCCACTCAAAAACATGAAGAAAATTTCAGCAAAGGTGCGGAGCAGAGAATAAGATAAGTCAAGAGTGTTATTTTAATCCCATTTAGGTTTTCCCTTTAGAAAATAGTTTTGGACTCCCTAAGATACCACCATACTCACTAGGGCCAAGACCTACAGTCAGTATGCTCTGATACCACCTCTGTAAGGACCCGAATTCACCTATTCGAATCCACTGTGTTTTGCCGCACTAGTCCTAGGATCAAATGCTAGTGCACACAGCTTAACATCGGTAAGCATCACATCATACACAACGATAGAGTAATAAGACTTCATTTATTTAATATAACTAGTGTATGATCTTATGACCACTTACATTATTCAGCCATGTGGGCTAGACTGGAAGTAAACTTAGACAAATGCAGCGGAAATGTAGCAAAAGACGTGGATGTCCCATCAGCACACCACAGGCGACTGACAAGGCTTGGCCTAGCGACTCGTGTCCACCTGAAAATCCTCCTCAAGCACGGGCGATGGTTCCTCCACTGTTGTTGGTTGTTTAAGCAAGGGTGAGTACAACAGCACGTACTCAACAAGTTGTGCACAGAATGCAATCCTATCATAGCTATATGCAGGCTTATTCCAAAGGAAGGCTAAGTGGTTCATTTGCAATAAAGAAGCATTTAGGAACACATACATTACATAGATTGAAAAGACAGTAAAGCAAATAATAACAAGTAAATAGATTCAGTGATTCTCAAATAAACCAAGTTTCCATCCTAACTCAAGTTCCATTGTCCACATGGCAATCCTGCCATCCCAAACAGTTGTTCATTTTAATTAACTAACCCTTGATTTGTAATTCGAGCTTTGCTCAATACCGGGAGCACGGCTATCCGAATAGTTTATACACTCTGCAGAGGTTATGCACTTTACCCACACGATACAACCATGCACCACACAGGCGAATGATTATAACAAAGCCTTTACAATGCATCCTCTTAACCCAGTGCTACCCGCTGAGGTTTCAACACTGAAGGGTTACACCACCATAACAGGGCCCCCTCTTGCGCCATGTGAGTTTTCTCCGTACACCCGCACTCACACCACCACGATAGCACTCAAGCTAAGCATTTGCAAATTAGTCAGCTAGGCTGCCCCATAACAGACATGTGGTTGCATGATTGACTCAGGTCAAAGACTCGCAAGGTTAAGTCCTTAGGATTGATTAAAGCAAGACTTACACATACCCTCAGCTCCACTGAGCCCACCCTGGCACACTTGCCCTTTCCACTTGCTTCAATCTAAAATGATTACCTCCCGGTTGGTTACCAAGCACCACGTGCTACTCACAAATCAACATCGTTGTGTGACCTCCCCGCCACGACAACTCAATCTCTTTGTGTGACCACACATGACACACAAGTTATCATCATTGTTCCATATTCCATTAGTCAAAATTAATAATCAACATTTCATGTACATGTGATGACATGGCATGGCTAAGCAATTCTAATTCGAACTAACCATCCATGTTGATTTCATTATTAACCAACTATAGTAAACCAACCTAAGGTGACAAGTGGAGTATGGCATACAATTAACAAGGTAGGGTGTAAATCAAAGGGTATATTAACTAATCCCAAATCTAGGTTGAAATCATTTGTACACATAAAATATCATGCATTAAAGTAAATCAAAATAGCAATTTTTGCAAACATGGGTGCAACATGATCAAAGCACAACTTGCCTTGGTTAAGATCCTGGTCTTGGTCTAAGGATTGTTCCTGAGTCGCAAACTCCTCGTCCGAAGCCTCGCACAATTCAACATCTACGCGAATCGAGAAGAAATAGCAAATAAACATCAAAACCAAAGAACAAATAAACTCAAAAATTCAAATAAAAATCACCATTGGATAGATCTCAATTTTACAAATTTTTTAGAATTTGAATCACCTCAATCGGAGTTCGTATGCAAAAGTTATAGCATTTAGAAGTTTGAAAATAAATTAAATTGAATTTCTAGATTTAATGGAATTATTTTTATAAAGAAAAATCCGAATTAATCGTCGGTGGCGTCAAGCATGGCGTCGGTCGAAGACGGTCAACACGTGGTGCATTCACCACCGATCAAACTCGATCGGACGGCCACTAATTAATGTCGACACGTGGCGAAACATCAACCATCCGATCTAGATCGAACGGCCGATGCTTACCGAGCGATTTACTATGCACTTAAATGGCGTGGCTCAACCGTAGCCCTTCATCTACGATCGACGGCTATCCTTAATCGAGCCGTTCACGTAAACCTAATCTCGCGGCTTACTCCAGCCACATGATCTTAATCAAGCGGCGGAAACTTACGGCGTGTCGCTATTCACCGAGTTGACGTGGATGAATCCGGTGCGTGCGTTGGTGATCTGACGGTCGAGGTTCTTCGCGAATGGCGATGGAGACGCGGTGGTGCAGATTCGCCGAACTTGGGGACGATGACACACCCGACGGCGCTCCGACGCTCTCCAGCGAGGAAGAGGTAGCTGATCGACGCGGCGCAAGACGGCGAGTTCGAATCCGGCTTCTAAACGGCGAAAGTATCACCGGTGGCGACGGAAACTCCTCGGGAAGACTCGGCGAACCGGCGATGGCTTGCGCAGGCTCTAGAGCTCCTCCGGTGATGCTACAGGAACGGAACGACGCGGCGGCTTGAGGTGAGTCTCGGGAAGGGTGCTCTAGTCCTTATATACCCCCTCGGCGGTGCGTAAACTAGGAAAGCTTGGCGGCGGCGATGAGTTCGACTCGGAGACGGCGGCGATGAGTTCGAATCAGAAACGATGACCTCCAGCCGCACGATCTTGATCCAACGGCCGGATGGCTGTAGGGTTTCCGAATTGGTACGTTTGATGAAGACCATAGGATGAAGATCGGACGGCTATGCCCCACGCACGCGTTAGGGTTTCCAAAACGGTACCGACTGATAAGGACCGTGCTATGAGGATCTAACGGCCCGCAGCGATTAGGGTCCATTAAATGACGCGGCTTGATACTGGCCTTTGGATTTTGATCCGATGGTCGGCGATCAACCCCCTTTGGTTGGCTTGAGCGACTGGGCCGGCCCAACACTATTCACACAATTTTCCTCGGGATTTTTGATTTAAAATAAATAAGGAAATTCATTTGATTTGTTTAGGTGAGTAAAATACTTCTAAAAATTCCAAGAAAAATCTCAAAAATACTTTGAGACATTCTGGACTTAAATAAAATATTTTTGACAAAACTTTATTTTAAACTTTCTTTTTATAATTATTTCTTGACAAAAGGCAATATATTTTAATTCAAAATAATTCAAATAAATCTCAGAAAATCCAAATAAATCCAGAAAATTCACAAAATTCATTAAGTGCAATAAAATAATATTAAATAAAATAAAAGTCAAAATTTTGGGATGTTACAGGCGCTCACTGTTCCCCGAAGCGACGCGGCGCGATCCCGACGGTCCAGCGACGATCCGACGGCTGACGTTGCTTGGCCCCGGCGATGGCGATGCGGCGGCGATGGTGTACCGGAGACGACGACGACGACCTTGCTTGCTGCGCTGGGTGGGATTCCGGCGACGTGGAGCGGTGGAACAGGCGCGGCGCAATGAGACGAGTTCGGATCTGGAACCCGCATGGCGGAAGGAGGTCTCGACGACGGCGAAACACGGCGATGAGGTTCACGGGACTCCGTGCGAGCTCTAATGCAAACTCTCGGGCTCCTCGGGCGCTGGTGCTGCAGGAAAAAGGTGCGACCGGCTCTGAGGATCCTCGGGAGGGGGTTCAGGGTCCTTAAATACCTGGCGCTGGCACGGAAGTCGGAGTCCTAGCGGCGCACGATGGTGGCGGCGCACGTGCGAGGGACTCGGAGCCCTAATACGAAACGATGATGGCGCACCGTGCGATCCAGATCGGACGGCCACGGACAAGTCTAGGCGCGACACGATCACAACCGCCCCTTCGGATCGACGGCCCGGATCGTTTAGGGTTTCGCGGCGGCACGCCTGATGAAGTCCACACGATGGAGATCCAATGGCTACGGGCGCTAGGGTTTCGGGCGGCGACGCGGCTTGAAGATGGCCTTCGGATCGCGATCCAACAGCGGTGGTGCGTGCTTCTAGAAAATGGACCGAGCAGGCCGAACAGTAGCTCGGAGAGCGGCATAGTACTGGGCTTCGGCCCACTACTGTTCCTAACGGATTTTCGGGGTTTTGCTAAATAAAATAATTAGAGAAAATACTTTGATTTATTTAGGACAATAAAAATATCAGGAAAATTCCCAGAAAAATCTCAAAAATACTTTGAGACATTCTGGACTCAAATAAAATATTTTTGGAGAAACTTTATTTTAAACTTATCTATTTATAATTAGTTTTTGACAAAAAGCAATATACTTAATTTTAAAATATTTCAAATAAATTCCGAAAATCTAAATAAATCCAGAAAATTCACAAAAAAGGACAAATTGCAAATAAACACTATTAACTAAATAAAAAGTCAAAAATTTGGGATGTTACATTGGGCCTTTCCAAGTCAGTTGCCTTTGGGTTTATGGATGGGCATACTGCTGTCCTACTTTTGTTATAAGTTTATATTCTGCTACTACTTAACTTTTGGCATGTAATATTTGGTCGGTCGGCCGCTACTTATAATATTAAGTAGTTGTAATAGTTTTAGGTTATATTCATGCTATGTCAAACTGCTTAGACTTGTGTGTATGTGTTGTGATTCATCTCGAACGTGGGATATGTGGGTGCTAGGCGTTGATCTTGGGAACTAGCTCTAAACACATATCTGAGTATCTGGAATTGTTATCAACTATTGAATGCATAAACCAGAGTGGTTGTCATTCTTTGGCTATTGCTCGCACTTCCCTTGGTGAGTGTGGGCGATACCAAAGTTCTAAGACGAAAGGCGAGTGTTATGTTTGGATGAGTTGGTCTCAATTCCGGTATGGTTGTTTAGAATGGAATGGAAACTCTCATAGATGTGTAAGTGTGTACGGTGCGACTAGGTGGCTCATATTGTTTGGGTGAGAGCCATCTAGTTAATATTCTATGCACAGGACTTTTGGGTGATAGTATGTAAGCATACACTTAAGTGGAGTATGGGTGTCACCTCTGAGTCCAACGCACGTATAAGAATCGATTCATATTTTCGAGTGCCCATAACTAGTATAGTATACACATGAGACCCTCTGGTATTTCATACTAGAAGGGAGGTTGGTATTTCACGCTAGAAGGGAGGGTCTTGACATGTTCTTTCCATTCGGACAATGGCTTACTTGTTGTAAGAACAAAGTTACTGTCGTATATAAGACCTGTGCTTTAATATCTATGCCATGATGTGTATGAATGTGATGATAATATTGTGAATATGTATACTAGCCACTTATGGATCATAGGACTAGTATGGTATACATATGAGACCCTACGTCTAGGTGGGGGGTCTTGACACTAAATATT
This sequence comes from Guadua angustifolia, assembly GCA_036346375.1. Lineage (NCBI taxonomy): Eukaryota > Viridiplantae > Streptophyta > Magnoliopsida > Poales > Poaceae > Guadua > Guadua angustifolia. Next base: position 38,746,429 of record CM070507.1, read on the forward strand.
TTTGTGTGGTTTAAAAAACTGTTCACTTGGATGTTTTGATAATTAATTTCATATTCATCCATGTATTAGAGACATAAGAACACAAGCATATACTCATTTGACTTATTCATAAGTAGTAAACCTGCTAGCAACATAAAATTATTTACCAAATCATGAGGAAGTGTATTTTTGTATGATAATAATGTAGTAAGTTGACATACAAGCATTCCATTCCATATCATGAAATATTCAGCAATACACTGTTTATCAGTGGTACAGTACTCGCTTACCACAATTAATAGTGCAGCAACTACAAATTGAGAAGTTGCGATACATATCACATGGAGGCATCGTTATTTACTACTACTTCAGGATACATATTATATTGGCCATATATGCCAAAACATATGTATTGTTGTACCAGCTATTAGAGTCTAGATGGGGATGGGCTTGACATACAGACTCTCAACAGCCTCCCGAAGGTATGTGCCGAATGTGTATGCGTCTTTCCTACCATCATAAAAGAACGTGTTGGTAATTGTTTGGTTGATAACTCGCTGCACTGCTGGGAGGAGCCCACAACGCTCAAACCGAGTTTGGTTCGCAGTTTTCCATTTATCTTCCATCAATTGATTGATCTTGGCAATGGCAACCTCACCTGCGACCTTGTGCTCGTTAATGTAACACTCCACAGAGCTTGCCACATCCCCCTTGTTCTTTCCACGCTGTAGGGGTGTAACACAAAATTAATTAGATGCATTATCATCCATATGCTCAGTGATAAAACATTACGGTTAGGCTATTTAAGTTGCACTCCGTCTGTTTTCTCTATTAGACATTTTAGAGACTTGGGCACACTTATTAAGAAAAAAACACGATAGTTACATGCCCCTATTAAATTTGTGTCTCTTGATAATTCATCAATTTTTTTCTGTCTACTAATCACCGATCTATAATCTTACAAGCCAGTGATGAAAGAGACTAAGCCTTCTACAATGTAGCACACACAAAATAAGGTAGGGTCAATTTAGTAATATTTAGGTATGTCACTTGTCAAAATTCTATAACATCAAATAAAAAAGAACATCGTTCACTCCAAACACATCACATAAAAAATAATGGAGAGATTACTTTGAATGAAGCAATGTCATTCATGAAACGCCCAACTTTTGCACATGTTATAACGGCATCAGTGCAACCAGACACCCACTCAAATGCTTCCTTCGTTATTGCATCACCCATGCCAACCATCATAGCCACACATAGCATTGGCAAGGATGAGGACATGGTTGACAAGTTCACTTGATCTTCAAATCTTGGCTTTTGATTTTGGTTGAACCACTCAGCCTCTTGCAAGTAATAAGTGGATAGGTTTTGGAACTGCACACGTATAAAGGAAATTAACAACAAAAGTAGTAATATGGAAAAAAAATAGCATTAGCATCTAATATAGTGATATATGGTACGTAGTGTTGTACCGCTTTCTTGATGTACGCAATCCGGTATTTCTCATTGATTGTCAGTTCATCCTCAAATTCTTTAAAGCTGCTTAACAACTTGCTGTAGAACTTTTTCAGGTACTCTGGTAGAAGAGAAATAGCACTCTCATCCCATCTACAAGGGCAATTGGTTTGCATGAAAATTAGCCAAACAAACTAGTATTAATTGGACTATTGCCTGGATGTTATATTCTCTATTAACAAAATATCTAAGTTAAACTAACCGAACCTCTGTATGGCTGCGTTCAGCTTCCGACATTCCTCTATGGTGGCATGGGCATCATATGTGTCATCCATATATGTAGTCAGTAATATTACCTTGGTAAAGATCATTCGCGCGCGCTAAGTCTTTCTCATAGAACACCGTGAAGGACCAAACGTAGGCCTCCACCGCATGATCCCGAACATAGTTTAGTCCTACGTATCGATAAAGATCATTCCACCACCTGAAAATAATTATTTGATGTACTTAGTCTAATTAAAAGAGGTTAGGATTGTTGAAGTCCTATGGGCAGTGAGATTACGGACAGTGTGAAAATATGTGCATGACATCTTATATGAAGGCATTAACTGTTTTCATCATAATTTTATGCTTCGTAAATATCAAAGAGACGTACATGGTAATAGCTTTGAGCTCCTTCAAGTGGACACTTTGCAGAAGGTTAAACTCCAGCTTAAAGAGCTCCAAAAGAATTGGGTTATGCCCTTCCTCCTGTCCGTACTCCAGCATATAATGCAGTGTCTCCACTCTCTTGTAGGTCCTTGTCAGTGGTAAGTGAAGGGAACGTTCAACTTGCTCGGCTAAAGGGGACTTGAAACTAACCCTCATTGATTCAAGATGATACCTGGCGAAAGTTATGGCTTCTTCGAGTTCTGGCTCACCATGAATGAAAAGGTAAGCCGCGTTGTATAAACTTAGTAGTCCCCTTGGTTCATTAGTTATATCCTTGCTGAAGCTCCCATCTTCACCCTTAAATTTGTTAAATACATCTGCACGACAAATTGTTTGTGACATATGGTCAAACTATCCAAATCATATTAATTAATAATTTGCATTTTCTAAGTTCCGTGGGCATTAATTAATCCCTTGCATTTGTATATATAAATAGATACCTGGAGATACCCAAAGGGCATGCTCCCTAAACAGACGAAACCGAAGAGCAACCTCGTGGAGGCTCGAGCTACTAAATTCACTCTGATGGATGTCACTTAGTGCAGTCGCTATCTGTTCTTCAAAAAGATGAGCTATTCCAAGACGTTCGAGTGCGTCTACTAAGGTCATTCTCCGCATCACATTGTTGCAAGTTTCAAACAACTTGTGGACCTCCTCCCTTAGTTTATCTGCTCTCACCTTCATCTATTTCTCCGACCTCTGAACACATGCATGGATTAGTTATGATTAGCCAAAAGGGACCGTGTATATATATTTTTATAGAAATGAATTGTGTAGTGTACTACTTCTTTTCCTTTTGTTACTACACATAATCCTTAAAACAGCTAGATCACTAGTGTTATATCAAAAGCATTAAAAAATTAGTAGCAACGCATGAAATTTATAGTGGTTAATTTTAGCAGTTTACATAAATTCCTTGCTAGATGGTGTTATAATAATCCTTGCCATAAGAAGAAAAAAAGTGCTTCAGACCGTATTTGTAACACGGAAAGTTCATACGAATTCTAGAGGAAAGGATTCATCCATCCTCACTAAACCTGAGGCTTCGTACAAATTCTAGACGAATTATTCCTATGTTCTAAGAGCCTATTTGGTAGAGTTTTAGATTCTAACTTCATCTGATATCTGAAACTTATAGGCTAAAATAAAGTGAATTAAGTTTATATTTTTAGTCTAAAATGTAAACAAGATGATTCATCTAAACACTCTTAATGTACTCACAGTTTCAGCTTTATGAATCTAGTGAAACTAAAATTTTCAGCTTCACCAGATTCTCAGAATCTGGAGAAGTTGAATCCCTGCCAAACAGACTCTAAATGGACCCTAATCATGAATCACATAGCTAGTAAGGGACAAGTAGTATATATGTATGCCTGCAGCTGCTGCGGCTCATAGGTGATGAAGAAATCACCCCACACAGAGGGCTCAAAGCCGGATGCCTTCTCGGGAATGGCGGCATTGCAGGACGCCATGTAGATATATGTATGTATGTCTGCCGGGGATGTGTCGGTGTTGTGTATATATGTGGCCTTAGCTATCTTGCCTTATGAACGAAAATGGCAACCAGCCTTTATATACGCGATCCAGCGCCGTAGCTAGCTAGCAAGCCGTCAAGCATGTGCTCGGACAAGTTAAGGAGGATGTGGACTTCTGGCCAGCTGCGACCGGGGATGCCGTGACTCTTTTCGACAAAAAAAAAAAAGTGGATCAACTAATTTTAACCGAATGAAAAATAGTGTAAACCACATTAGAAAATTTTTTAAATTACTTTGGATGGTTTTGAAGCATCAATAATGTTTCTATAAAAGTTTTAGATAATGATCAAGTCTGAGGAATTTTAAAAAATTTGGACAGACTACTGAAGGCTGACCAAAAAAATTCAACTGAGTGAAATTGCTGCAAACCATGTTAGAAAATTTAAAACAATTTTGTGGATGGTACTAATGCATCACTCATATTTCCATAAAATTTACAGATGATGATCAAGATTGAGGAATTTTCAAAAATAGTGACAACGCTGTTATCCTGATAAAAGCCTTACGGTGCTACCTGTATTGCATCCATAGATTTGATTGAGCAACCAAAACATGATTAAAATTTTTGAAACTTTTATAGAAAGGTTCTGAGGCAATTTCTAAGATCTTCTAAATATTTCGGATTATGATCACACTCAAGTTAATTTATAAAATGCTGACACTGTTATTATCTCCGTTATAGTTATTATATTTTTGAATTTTTAAATATAACAAATGAAATTAAATTATTTTGATGAGTTTTAAGTATGATCCTAGGATTTTAAATGTGTTACCATAAAATAGTTTAGAGCATGATCAAGCTTGTACTATTTTATAAAAATCTGAAAGTGTTTTTGCTATTTTTATAAAACATCTAAAAAAATTCGGTGTTTCAACAAATTTTCATAGAAGATGACATTCTTGAGGGTTATTGACCTAAATCCAGTCCTCAAAAGTCAAAATTTGGTCAAAAATCCCAAGTTTTAACAAAAATTTCCGAAACTACTCTAGCATTTTGATTTTTTTTTCAATTTTCTTTATCTAGCCGGGATATTACATCTCATCCTCGGTTGAAATCCAAGTTCTCAGCGAGAAATTCCAAAATTTCACCAGTTTTTGAAACCTTGTACCAGTTACAACATCGCTGCCTCGACTTTAATTTTCTGACCCAGTTCTTGCTCCATGAACAAGACAAATGAACGCACCATTTGATATTGCTGACCTTACAGTGACGAGTGTACTACATATTTACAATACATTCCTCGAGCAGCCTGTGACTCTCGTTGTCCTCTGTAAAATATTCCTAGGTCTCTACATATTCTAAAAAGATTCGTTTTTTCATGCTACCAATTTAATGAACGTAAACAAACTTTCACTCCCCATTCCACGGAGAGATTCCCTTGTTTTGATGTAGGTTGCTTTTGTTATTTTCCCTCGTCGATATGCAGATACTGCTATGAGGAAAAATAGATGATAAGATATGCACCTACTAGGCTACTAGCTAGTTGTTTTGCAAGGACGAGGCGACTCGACTGTGAACAAAAAAAGAAAATACAAAGGAGTCAAGGACTAGCCAGATCACTAGTAGAGCTGGCATCAAGTGGATTCTGACAACATATAAATGCAAAATCACGCACCATCCAAAAGTTTAGATCAGTCGGCAAGGATGAAAAGGAGATGGATAGTGTTTGGAAGAATAAGAAAAAGAGATCTCTGCCATTTTGTTTGGAGTGAATTTTAGCGGTATATCAAATAGAAACACTATGGGTAAATAAAGAACTATTTCTACACAGTGTAACTTATACATTATGACATGCCAAGAATTTGTGTACAACTGGCTTGTGCTTCTTCTGGCCCGACCTTGTGTTGCGCCTAGAGAACATTTCCAGTGCTCCTAATATATCTCGTGCTACCGTTTCTTACTCATCCAAAAGCAATCCAAATGATCGTAAAAATAATCCAAAACAAATGCATACATAGGACATAATATAATCTATCATGCCACAAAAATTTAAATCTAAATTTAATCTACACGTTGAGAAACGAAAAAGACAAAATTAAGTGAGCAGTAGGCTAGTAGCTTTATCTTTTACATTTTTATTATGGTTTTCCTTTTCAGCGTAATTTGTCTTTTTTTTCCTCTCAACATGTCGATCGAATTTAGATTTAAAATTTTGCAATAAGATAGATTATATCACACCCTGTCTCTGCAAAAAAAAAAAATTGAATTTTTCATGACGATTTAGACCATTGTTTCATGAGTGGGCCAGGAGCAATGAAAATGATCTTGCCTAGCCTATCACTGTAGCTAAGTTTTCATTCAAATTCCAAACCGGTCAGAGTTCAAGTCGAGCTGATGTTACAACATCGCCGCCTCGTCTTTAATTTTATGATGTTATGATGTTCATCTCTGACCAGTTACAACATCGCCGCCTCGTCTTTAATTTTATGACTCCGTTCTTGCTCCATGAACAAGACAAATGAGAGCACCGTTTGATACTTTGATACTGCTGACCTTACATATTTAGAATACCTTCCTCGAGCAGCCTGTGATTCTCGTCGCCCTCATCTCCACCATTAAGTGTGTCATGTCACTCATGTGACATCTTAAATTCACAAACAGAGTTCTAGATATCCCTCAAGATTTTGCTGAGATCTTGTTGGTTTTATTATCATAGGTTTTATTCTTACTTATTATTTCTTACTTCAATTGTTATTAAAAAGGATTTCTCCTTTAAAGCATAATCAAGAGAACCAAGAAATAATCCAGAAAAATTCAGAAAAAGCATAAAATAATAAAATAAAATCTTTGCGTTAGATTTCTTACTTTATTAAATTTTCAAGATATGACACATTGTCGGCTGCTTCGACGAAGCTATATATGGGCGCTGCATGCGAGCGCGCCATTCTATGGGTTGATTTGGATCCAGTCGATCGATTGATCGTCAAAGCCTCATAAGCTAGTGATGTGACACTACTACAGAACAATACATCCTTGCCGGCATATCATTGTCAGTTGAGCTAGAGCCGGCAGCGATAACATATCACTGTATGTACAAATACAGTTTCATTTGTTAACTGTATGTACACATATACTTTCAATTGTTACGGAGAGTGTCGCTATAACGAAGCCATAGTATATAATTACACATTAATGCCTACTTTTCTTTCATTTAACATATATCATTATTAATTAACTTTCTCATTTCTTTAATAACAGCGCTCCAAGATAAGAACCAATATGTTACAACTAATAGAAATTTTAGCAATTCAAGAACAGATCACTAGATTCATTCATGATGAGGTCATCAATCCAAACAGCGAGTTCCATGAGCATCCTCATCGCCTCATTCCTTCGATTGCGACCCGTGACATGCCTACTTCGACACCTTCTACTAGAGTCGGTGCAAAACTAAAGTGAATGAGATGTAGTCACACTATATTTGTAAATAGACTATTGTAAAAACCAAATATTGTGATGCTTTAATATATTTGAATTATGGTTTAACGATGCCTTATATACTAATATTGTTCTACCATATTAATATAACGATGCTTTATATTAATACACTATAGAAAAAATATTGTATAAAAATATATAATACAGAAAAAATATGCAATAAAAATATTTGGTGCATGGCTTATCACTGCCGGTTCGTCCAATAACCGGTAGTGATATATATATGTATCACTGCTGGTTGTTAGTTTGAGCCGGTACTTATATGGACTTATCATTGCCAGATTTTGGTTTGAGCCTGCAGTGATAGTCCAATGTCACCGCCGGTTGTATACCGAACCGGCAGTGATAGCTCTTATCATTGCCGATTCCTAAACCGGCAGTGATAATCCGAGTATCACTGCCGGCTCTCCTAACCGCAGTGATGATGTTTTGGAGTCGGCAGTGATGTACTGTTATGTAGTAGTGTGATGTGGTTGGTAAGCACTGACTCGTTAATTAAGAACGCTGCTTAATTGCATTTTGAAATAATCTTACGTACGCTAGCTTTAGAACCATTTCGTTTCACAACTTGGACTGGAAGAGCTGCATGCTCAAATCTATTCCGTCAATCCCATTCGATTCTGAGGTTTTGTGTCTTTTTCAATTGCCGTCATATTGTTAGCGCGTTGATGATAGACACATGAGACATCCGTGCTGACCGCATCGATCCGTCACCTTTGTAAAAGCTTCGCGCCTATAAAAGGTTGAGCCTTGTGCCCATGTTCTAGTACCTGTCAGTCTGTCACCTGTGCATGCAGCTGATCCGTAGCTATCTCGGATTAAACATTGCAATGGACAGACACACTAATACTGATCCTCCTCCATCGTCTGCGAAGACAAGCTTCCTCAAGACTTGCTTCAATGGAGTCAATGCACTCTCAGGTTCCTTACCCTTCTTGTATCTCGAGTCTCGCTCGACCCTAATTTTTCAATGCACTTGTTGTACGTACTTATTTTAGGTTTCCAACTTCATTTATTTAGCTGATCAAGTACAGTTCTTTGCATGCATGTGCATGCAGGGGTTGGGCTGCTCTCCATTCCTTACGCACTGTCCCAGGGAGGATGGCTGAGCTTGATCATCTTCCTAACCATCGCCATCATCTGTTTCTACACCGGGCTCCTCCTGCAGAGATGCATGGAAGCTAGCTCTGTCGTCAAGACCTACCCGGACATCGGAGCCCTAGCCTTCGGCCAGAAAGGCCGCGTCATTGTGGCCATGTTCATGTACCTGGAACTCTACCTGGTCGCAATCGACTTCCTGATCCTTGAGGGCGACAACCTGCAAAAGCTGTTCCCGGCGGCGAGCTTCCGGCTCGGCGGGATAACGGTCGGCGGCAAGCAGGCGTTCGTGCTGGCCGCCACGATGGCCGTGCTGCCGACGACGTTGTTCAGCAGTCTGAACGTGCTCGCGTACGTCGCGGCCGGCGGCGCGCTGGCTTCCGTCGTCCTCATCGCCGCAGTCCTGTGGATTGGGGTGTTCGATGGCGTCGGGTTCCACGAGAGGGGCAGGCTCGTGCACTGGGCCGGCATGCCGAGCGCCATGAGCTTGTACTCGTTCTGCTTCAGTGGCCATGCCGTCTTCCCCATGATATACACGGGGATGAAGAACAAGAAAAGGTTCCCCATGGTACGTACGTTATTGGCACATGCACCAAACTTATCTTTGATCAAGTTATTAGTACCTGAAGCTAAGAGACTAGAGAATACTCCTATGTGACAAGAATTCTTTTGCTTGGATCGGCATTTATGCAGGTCCTGTATATCTGCTTCACCGTGAGCACACTCAGCTACGGTTTCATGGGCGTCATCGGGTACCTGATGTACGGCGACTCGCTCAAGTCGCAGGTCACCCTCAACCTCCCGTCCCAGAAAGTGAGCTCCAAGGTCGCCATCTACACGACGCTGGTGAACCCCCTGACCAAGTACGCGCTGGTGGTAGCCCCCGTCGCCGAGGCCCTCGAGAGCGCCATCGGCGTCGCCAAGAGCGCGCCGCTACGCGTCCTCGTCAGGACCGGGCTCGTCGTGGGCACGGCCATCGTCGCTTTGGCCGTGCCCTTCTTCGCCGACGTCGTGGCCCTCACCGGCGCGCTGCTCAGCTGCACGGCCACCATGCTGCTGCCGTGCCTGTGCTACCTCAAGGTCAGGTCCAATATCGGGTCCAGGAAGCCGGTGGTTGAGACGGCGGTCTGCGTGGCCATTGTTGCGTTTGGCGCCGCCATTGTCGGGTTGGGAACTTACAGTTCTGTGAAGCAGATCGCTCGGAGGTTATGATTAATTGGAGATAATGTTGGAATTAGACTCAATATTTTTATTCCAGATTTTATATTGAGGCAAAGATAATAAAAGACTAGAGATACATGAAACAACAGGCAACACATTGTACTTCAGAATATGTTTAAAAATTGTATTTTAATGAAGTCGATTAAACACACGAACAACTTAAAATCGGGCTTGCTGAAGAACAGGAGGCAGCGCAGCATAGACGCGGTCGTGGAAGTAGTCGATGTCGCGAAAGATGCACAGCGGTCACGCTGATGCGCTGCCCAGAAACCTTATTGCCACCTTGTCAAATATCTAAATATGGGATATGGACGTACACCATAACACTACTACAGAACCGGCTACCACAAGCGGTTCGTAACCCCCTTTAGAAGCGGTTTTATAACCGCTTCTAAGCAACCGCGTGTGATACCCGTCGGGTATCACAAGCGGTTGCTCGAACCGCTTGTGTTGTGGCACCAGAAGCGGTTGGAAAGGTGTTCAGGAGGGCCAGTGGAGCCGCCACGTGGGGGACTCCACAAGCGGTTCGTCTTACAAACCGCTTGTCGAGAAGGATATTCAGAAGCGGTTAGTCTTACCAACCGCTTGTGGAGAGCAGCACTCCAGAAGCGATTGGAGTCACCAACCGTTTGTGGAGAGAGTTTTTGATTTTATGTATTATAAAATATGTTCTTACAGTGTTTTTGTATATCGTTTTTGACCATAAAATTAAATATGAGTGGAGGAGTTTTTTGTGCAATTAAATATATATTACATATGCATACTCATACACATGTTCACAAGCTAGCTCAGTACACAAAAAAACGAACTTAATAGTGTAAAAAATGGACAAGTACATACACGCAACCGACGTTTACAAGTTTGAATGATGAAAAAAATGATTATCGAACTCATTTCTTGCATGCGTCACTCTTTATGTCCTTGGTCGACGTGGATGTCGTCATCAGTTCAGTGGTGTCCAACGCAGGAAACCTTACGTGGAACTCGCCATTTGGAGATACAACCTCGATCGTTGACAAGGAAGCCGATGAGTTGTTCTTGGAGTGTGCGCACCCGGTGAGGCGAGAGCACGTTAACGTGCTCATCGATGTTGGGCTGACAATTAATTAAGCGGGAAGTATATAAATATCCGATCACGTGCAATTAATTAAAATGTAAGTTGTAGCTAACAAATTGACATGCAGATACGAATCTCGGCATAATGTTCCAGCTCATCGCCATGGATAAAACTTTGAATATAGTGGAACACGTAGTAGCCACATAAGTTGTTTCCAGCCGTCTGGCGTTTAACCTTCACGGGGAGAAATTTCAGAATATCAGATGAAGAACTGATATGGCGCATGTATATTAATAATAGTTTTTGTAATGCGTGCGAGTGCTTACTATGACTTCGAATTCTTTCAGGAATTCTCCTTGTTGCTTCATCTTGAACTTTGCAAATGTCCTGTTAAGGACGTCAATGAACCATTGGTATTTTTGGACTGGATTCCTTCTTGAGTCATGAACTATAATCCTGCTATTGTCAAGCTCGATGACTAGAAGGGTCCAGTGAAACCTATTCGTATATTGCAACATATGCGTAAGTAGCTACTCGTACTATCAATGGCTTAAGAAATACAAGAACAAGAGGTTTGTGAGAACACGTACTTGAAGTTGAAGGGCAGAAGTATGTACGGTTTGTAGTGTTGTTTCAACAATGCATGCAAAAGGTATCCCTTAACTAGCGGTTTTTGCTTGTCATATGACCAGACTTTCTCGTTGACAATCTCTGGGTCGATGAAGCCAACGTTCTGTTTGCCCAGTCTTGTACATCGTTGTATCTCCATTCTACATAAGAAGGGATAACTAAGTTAATTAGATTTTCAATTTTGTGGTGTAGGAGGAAGCAAACGGTAAACTTAGTAGATCGACACTTACAGAGACACCGGCAGGACATGAAAGACACGTTGACCTCGTCTCCTTGGTACACATGGTACAAGTCATCAATTCCACCATAGTTACGTGTTGTTCCCGGAAGAAATACTCATCTTGGAAACGGAGGAGGAACATTTGCTCTCCTTTAGATGCCCTTTCCATGTACCATTCATGCATTTGACGCATCTTGGTTGGGAGATCTTTTATATCCTTTGGATCAATTAGCGGTTTGGCCAACTCATACTTCCATTTGGTTGGTGCTATTGGAAGATCCTGGTCTAATGATTTGAGTCTCGCCTCCTTCAGGAATGCCATTTTCCTCAACTCCTCAACACTCTGCTGATCTTCCACTTTCTTCTTCTTTCCCTTGAAGGAGCCCGTGTATTTTGCACTGTAGCCTTTCTTATTGTCCTTTTGTAGTCGCTCTTCACGGGCGGCGCGTTCTGCATATTGAAAGTGCTTCACGCTTTTTTATCTATTTTAAGCTTGGGCTCTGGTTTCTTTGGCATAAGTTGCCAGCCACATCCGTCTTTACGGATCAGCTAGCTCCTCATGATCGAGATCATATGGCCTCTTTGGCGGTTGCTTTGACATTCTCGGTCACGGATGCCGACTTCGTGGGAGGAGGTGCTAGTCTTGGATCCTCCTTCCGACATAGAGCTTCTTCCTCGGGGAATCTTTGGAGGCATGGTGACTGGAGATGTTGGGTGCTTCTTACTTTCAGGCGGTGGTGGTGGCGGCGGAGTCGGGCTTCTTTGAGGAGCGGGAGGTGGAGGAGACGTGGCTTGGACCACCGGGGAAGCATTGCGTCTGCAAAGCGACGCCGAGGAGTCGTGGGTTGTCGATGTGGAGGCGTGCTTGCTCTGTGGTGGCTCAAATTGCGAGGCCTCTCTTGCTGGAGATATAACCTCCACACCATCTGGAAATATGATGTACTTTTTGCGCCACAGGATGAATGTGCCATAAAGGGCCTGTCCAAGGTTGGTCACCTCGTCGCCCCCGGGAATATCGAGAATGAGATCTTGAAGCCCCCACCACCTCTTCCACCGTGACCTTGAGTATCCGGAGGGTATTTGGTTGCGATGGAATGTCCGCCCGCCTCCACCGGATAAGCCATGCCGTAAGCCACCTTGAAGGAGAGGTTACGCATATCAATGTGTAGCTCATGACCGGCGGCGAACCTTGATCTTGTCCATGGGATGGCGGGCTGCGGGTCGCTCACATAGGCCCACGGCGGACGCGCAACTGCACTTTTGCGCGGTCAGACTAATCACGAATTTCGGCGCCGCCTGAACATTGGTCGAACGTAGTGCTCCCTGAAGCTGGCTCATTGCTTCGGACACTTTTTGCGTGACCAGGACATCGATGGAAGCCTTCGTAGCTCTAAGCTCTTCCTCCAATCGGCTCACTCTACCCTGATCTCTCCTATTGCTTCTGTCCCGACTCCTGTAAATGCTTGAGTCTTTGGCAAAGCCGTGCCTCCATGGCACCTTCCCGAAACCTCGTGTCCGTCCCGGGTACTCAGGGTTTTGAAGGGCATATGTTAGCTCGTCATTCTCCCTGTCCGTCACCAAGGATCCTGACCGAGTCTGCTCGATGGCTTCTACAATCCTTTCGCCAATTTCTTGGACTGTCGGTGCCATCATCAAGCTACCGTCATCAGCAAGTCTGCCCCCGTGAGGCAATAACCAATTGCGCATGCGGGGCTCCCAATTCTCGATTTGGTATAATATCCTGCTTGAAGTTCATCTTCCGCTTCTCCCATTTCTTTGCGGCCTTGATGTAACCACCGGTCCCGAGATGGTGGTGGTATTTCTTCTTCGTGCATTCACCTTGTTTTTTCTCTCGCGGCACATCTGCATCCAAGCGGCTTGTACTCCTCGAAAGCATCCCAATGATCGGCCACTTAGGAAATTTATTGAAGTCCGGCCTTTCTCCTTTGTCGATGTACTTGCGGGTGAGGGCGATTTCCTTCTTTGAAAGGAAGTTGCCATCTTCTTCAAAGCCCATCCCTTGGCCTTCGTTCGTACCCTTACGGAAAAGTAATTTTCCTTTATATCATTCGAGCCGTTCCTTGGTAGCCTGCAGGACTTGACCCATTTCGGATCTTGATTGGGACGTGATCCCTCACGTGGTAGCCGCAAGCGTTGTTGAAAGGCCCAATTGCTGATTCCGGGGCTAGCAGACTCCCGTCGTTGCCGACTTCGGTTATCACGTACTTTGTCGAAGGCTTCTTGTTAGGTCCTCGGTTCATTCCGGACTGGGTGGCCGATGAGGTACCGGGCTGGATACACAAACACATATAATATGAATGATTTTAGAATAATTAACATGTTTACGGTGATTTTATAATGGGTGAGAGTATACCTCGGTACTAGTGTTAATGACCTCATCGGCGTCAATGAACACCATCGTGATTTTCCGCATCAGTGTTAACGGCCTCATTGGCTAAGATGCTACCCAGCGCAATGGTCTCGAATATCAGATTTTCCGCCTCATCGAAAGCCGGGTCACCACGTCTTGGTGTCGCCATCTAGAGTAGAGCAAATCTCGAGGCTTAGATTATATATGAAGACAAGATTGTTGAGAACAATTCGAGTTTGAAAGCATAGTTTAAGATCGACAGGAACAGGTTTGTGCCTGATGAGATCACATTCCTTGGGTTACTTTCTGCATGCAATCATATACTTACACATTTCACATGATACATATACAATTGACAATTCACATATACTTATACATTTCACATAGACTTACACATTTGACATGATACATATACAATTGACAATTCACATATACTTATACATTTCACATAGACTTACACATTTCACATGATACATATACAATTGACAATTCACATATACTTATACATTTCACATAGACTTACACATTTCACATGATACATATACAATTGACAATTCACATATACTTATTTGTAATAAAAAATAATGAATCATTCTTATTGCACACTAATATGATTTTCAAAAAATGAAATAAGGTTATAAATCCACGACTAGAATGTTAATAGTCTATTACACCAAAAAGCGAGCGATCGGTTCATTATCAACCAAAGCACGTCACCTCGTGGCCTTCTCCGCGAGTGTATCGTATGCTCTGCTTTGGACCATGCTTTTGGAACTTGCGATTGATCAAAATCCGCAAGGACCTTCTCAGCATGGCGGCACCTAATGTACGATGGGCTCTGGAGAAGACCACGAGCGTTGCGTTCTTGACCGTTGATAAGAACCCATCGGCGATCGCCGACAACTTTTGGTGTAAAGACTATTAACATTCTAGGATTGATTTATAACCTTATTTCATTTTTTGAAAATCATATTAGTGTGCAATAAGAATGATTCATTATTTTTTATTCAAAAATTTTACTGAGTCCTTATCTTCATCGACCGACTCACATCTGGAATAAAGGATAGATTGTGATTACGTCCCAGGGCATAAATGTTTTCACATATTCTACTTCACATCTCACTGAAAATGACTATTTTTTGTCTTGAAATAAACTGAATCAAAGACAGTAAGTATGTGCAGTAGTAATCATATTCCAGTTACAGAAAGTTGTCACTCATTCATATTTGCTTATCTCATGTTTACCGGTTCATACACAGCATAGCCATCCACTAATCTTTACCGGTTCATACACAGCATAGCCATCCACTAATCTTTACACAGTATGTACAGTAAGTATGTGCAGTAGTAATCTTTACCGGTTCATACACAGCATAGCAACCACAAGACTTCATAGCCATCCACTAATCACAACACTTCATAGCCATCCACTAATCACAACACTTCATAGCCATCCACTAATCACAGCACAGCATAAACACTCCTTGTGGGCATTTCACCGAACACCTTGTGGGCATAAAAACAGAGAGAGCAGGAGGGGGAGTTTCGCTGCGTACCTAGGATCTCCGGTCCTCCGGGGTGGAATGGCGGGGCGGCGTCGAGCGGTGGCAGAGGAGGTCCTTGGCGAGGTGGCGTCGGCGCGGGGTCTCGATGGAGGCGGCGGCACTGAGAAAATTTGGGGTGTGAGGAAGCGCGGGGACTTAGAAAATTTGGGGTGTGAGGAAGAGCGGGCAGTATCAACTTTATATAGGGCACCCACTTCTACAAGCGGTTGGTAATAACAACCGCTTGTAGAAGTGCTCTACAAGCGGTTGGTATTATGAACCGCTTGTAAAGAGGACTTCTACAAGCGGTTAATATTACTAACCGCTTGTAGAACGCATGGATGGGCGGGAGTGGGAAAGGCCGTATGCAAGCGGTTGGTATTACGAACGCTTGTAGAGCTACACTTACAAGCGGTTAGTATTACGAACCGCTTAGAAGTAATAACTCTACAAGCGGTTCGTAATACCAACCGCTTGTAAAAGTCTTGACCGCATAATATTAAAAACAATACGGTGCCCATATAGTTCGATAAGATCTCTTCCTCCCCCCTGGCTAGCGCGTGGCGTTTGAGTGTGCGGGCTCGTCCACCCCGGTTCGAACCCCGCTCGCGCCCCCTTGCCATTCTTTTTTTTACTGTGACTTTCTACAAGTGGTTGTTAGTAAGAACCGCTTGTAGAAGTACCTCTACAAGCGGTTGGTATTACGAACCGCTTGTATAGATTCTACAAGCGGTTCGTAATACCAACGCTTGTAGATGGTCTTCTAGCGGTTCTTACTACGAACCGCTTGTAGAAGTGGGTAAACTTTAAATTCTCTAAGTCCCCATACACTCTCCCACACCTTCAAATTTTCTAAGTCCGGCGCCTCCTCTCATCAAGGCGCTCCCTCCTGCTCTCTGTTTTCATGCCCACAAGGTGTTCGGTGAAATGCCCACAAGGAGTTTTGTTGATATGTTCATGTTGGAGTAATGAAAAAATATTGTTGATGGTAATTTGTTTCACTCTTTGAAGCTATTAATTCATGTTGACGGCTTCATCAAATGGCGAGACGAAGAGACAACTAGAGGCATTGCGGATGAAGCTATCGTGTCCTCGATGCGGAGATCCTGTAAATGTGTTCACCTCCCATACATCCAAGAATCCATCCCGAGTGTTCATGAAGTGTTCGAATATGTCGGTAAGTTTTTGAAGTTATTCATTTGTTCATATTCCTTGACTTTCACCTTCCGTTCCATTCTTTCTGTTTGAAGGGCCTGACATGTCCGTATTAGCGTTAATGATAAAGCCGACCATAGTCTTGAAAATCTTGCAATGCAAATTGCTGCATTACAAGAAGATTTTTGCCAAGGAGAGTTCACAGATCCGAGCGACTAGTGTCTATAAGAGGAGAGATGCACATCCACCGCTTCGATGACAACAAGAGTATTAAAAAGCTAGAAGAAAGGATGGAAAGAGTAGAGGACATGCTAAAGAAATTAGTTAATATAGCTATCATTGTAATGTTGCTCCTTTTAGTTAATATAGCTATCATTGTAATGTTGTAAATTTCACTTTGCTTTTGGGGTTTTTGTATGGGAATTTATGAGCTAACTATGCTAAGCTGAATTTCTCTTTGTATGGTAAGATTTATCAGATCCTTTCATAGAGTGGATATAAATTTTAGGGCTTTGTTCTCATTTTAAAATTTGTACAAATGGTTTTCGGGCTTTGTTTTCATTTTTAAATTTGTAGAAATAATTATGTACAAGCAATGTTAAACATCAACATATCAACATGATCATATGGAATAATTTGTATACAAGTAGTACATCTTAAGTCTTCGTCTTTACAATTGTTCCTTCGTTATAATCGTGCGTATGTAAGGAGCATCGACATCAGCATCACTTGAGACATTTATGTCGACATCAAGCGTAAAAGGAGGGAGCTCGTCGAATCTGACCATACTCTTCCTCGTCGGTGGCGTTCTCAACTCCTACAATCCTTCGTTTGCCTTGGAGAACCACATGTCGCTTTGGCATTACCTTTTGCTTGTCATACTGCTTTTTAGGTTTGCTTGACATGTCCATTACATAGAAGACCTGGATCACATCATTCGCGAGAACAAACGGTTCGCGCCTATAGCCGACTTTTGTGAGATCCACGGTTGTCATGCCGTATTTGTCGACCTTCACACCATTTGGAGTCAGCTTGACCCATTGACACTTAAATAGAGGGACCTTCAGAGGTCCATAGTCGAGCTCCCATATTTCTTCTATGAAACCATAATATGTGTCCAACTTGCATTGTTGTCTTGGCGTCTATCACAGACAATATTTGTTCGGTTGGTGCTCTGTTATCTGGGATCTGGTGTAGAATGTGTAACCATTGATCTCATACCCCTGAATGTCACGATTTCTTGTGATGGTCCCCGAGCCAAAGCGTTGCAATAGTTCATCGTTTGACCCATCCTCAAGGGCGTATACATGGCAATTGCCGAAAGAATCCATGTGCTTGAGGTTATCCAACTCTCTGTCTTCCCTGTGAACTCGGCTTAGGACACTCTTGTCTTTGAAGGACATAGGGGCGACTATAGTTGATTGCTTGAGAATAGTGAAATGTGCTTGCTTGAATGCAACAAGATCATTGCATGCAATCGATTGCCTTCCTATTGTCCCTTTGCCCGTAGCCTCCCTCGTGTCGTGATATGGGGACGCCGATAGGATTTAGATCATTCATGTAATCAACACAAAACTCTATCACCTCCTCCGTCACGTAGCCCTCGGCAATGCAGCCTTCAGGGCCTTGACAGTTACGGACGTACTTCTTGAGGACACTCATGTACCTCTCGAAAGGAACATGTTGTGCGAGATACTGCGTCGAGAATACCTATCTCCTTGATAAGGTGAGCGGTGAGATGAACCATGATATCAAAGAATGCAGGAGGAAAGATCATCTCGAGGCTAACCAAACTTTGTACTACATCGACCTCCAACTTAGGCGGTTTAGTTGGTTCGACAACCTTCTGCGAAATGGCGTTAGGAAGGAACATAGCTTTGTGATTGTCCCCGCACCCACTCGGGCGATATACCTCTAATGACTCTGGGAGCAAGCTGTGTCATCAACACAAAGGCGGTCATGGGATTTTAGGCCTTGGAGTTTGTTCTCTTCGTGTTTACGAGTCTCTTTACATTTGAGAAGTATTCGAAGGGACCTTCACCTTTGTTCAAACACTCAATCATGCTTTTTTCTCTTCTTTGCTTGGAGTGTAGCTCGCGGGATGTAGAAAAAGTTGTTTTGTCCTTCTTTGTTTTTTGGATGTAGGTCACTCCTCACCTCCATGTCTTCAAGGTCCTTCCGAGCTTGTAGTGTATCTTCGATTTGCCATACATATCTATGTAGCCTAGCGAGTTCAAGCAAACATTCTTCGTGATGTGCATGAAGTCAAGCAGTGTGAACCTCCAAAACTTCCCAATCTGGCGAGTCCCAAAATATTGATTTCTTCTTCCATGTGGGTGCATGACCATCCTCGTTAAACACAGGTATGCTTCCAAGACCCTTCCCAAATACTACTTTCAGATCCTTTACCATAGCAAACACAAGTCGCCCATTACGATCTTTGAGGCTTAACACAAATTTATGTTCCCAGATTAAATTCTTGCCTTTCCACCTCAAAGCATAGTGCCGGGGAAGAAACTGCGGTGGCCCATGTACACACACTTCCGAGAGTTTTTCGGTACATCGATCCGTTTCATCTATACCTTTGGTGCGAGCTTTAAACCCTTTGACAGTTTGGCGGACGAGTTCTGAGAAGCAGGCCAATCGTTGATTATTACAAACAACAATGCACGCTTGATTGAAATACTCTCTTTGTACTCATCCCAAACCCGTACACCATCCTCCCACAACTTCACAAGGTCTTCAACCAATGGCTTCGGTAGACATCGATGTCGTTTCGAGTTGCCGGGCCTTCGATCAACAATGGCATCATGATGTACTTCCGCTTCATGCACTGACCATGGAGGAATGTTATAGATGCAAAGCGTCACGGGCCAGTGCTATGGATGTTGCTCAAGCGACCGAAAGGATTCATCCCATCGGTGCTCAACCCAAACCTTATGTTTCTGACCTCATTTGCAAAGTTCGAGTAAGCCGATCTACTTTCCTCCACTGCGAGCCATCTGCAGGGTGTCTAAGCATCCCGTCTTCCTTACGCTCTTCTGCATGCCAACGCATCATCTGGGCATGACCTTCGTTAGCAAACGGACGCTTCAACCGGGGGATCACAGGGAAATACCACAATACTTTGGCTGGAATTCTCTTCTTCATACGATTCCCATCTAATTCACCTGGATCGTCACGCTGTACCTTATACCGGGATTCTTCGCACACTGGACAAACCTCCAAATCGGCATACTCATTGCGATACAGGATACAATCGTTAGGACATGCGTGTATCTTCCGTACTTGCAATCCTAAAGGGCGGAGGACTCGCTTCACTTCATCGTGATTCGGTAGAGTGTTACCTTAGGAAGCAACTTCTTTCTGAGTGATAACAAACCATTGAATGCCTTGTCGACACACCGTTTGTGGCCTTCCATTGCATGAGTTCTAGTGTAGTCTGTGACTTTTTGTGGCCTGTCCACAGTTTGGGTACAAAGATTCGTGGTCCTCTACCATGCTCTGAAACTTCTTGTATTGTCTTTCCTCTGTGAACTCTCCCTCTCCATCACAGACATCTGATCTAACTCATCATCGCCAAACTCGTCATTGTATCTTCCACGGACCCGTATTGAGTGGTGTCCAGGCATCTTGTTAGCTCTATCTTCCTCTTCTTCGTCTTCTTCATCGTCTTCTGTCGAATCGCCTCTGTTTCTCCATGGTGGGTCCAGCAGTATAGTTTGCAATGAAACCTCTCGTGATCACATGGCTCATAACCATCCATCGTTCGGAGTGCTCCTTCTCATTCTTGCAATCTCTTACGGACAACGTATGAAGCTTCTGGAGGCAAAAATGCAAGCGGCGCGTCGAGAAACTCCTTCATGCCATCTCTCGAACTCTCTTGACCGACGGTCCGCATTGTACATCCATTGGGATCATCTACACCAATAAAAATAATAACAACATCTATCACAATATTTAATTAAAGCTAACTATGTCTAATAGTTTTGTATTTTTAATCATTCTCGCATTCTTTTAACTAAAGCCAACTAATTATTTCTAATCCTGCTGCATTTTTTAAAAATAAAACTAACTAATTGTTACATGTTCATGCAAACCTTTTCTATCATTCCGCATTTTAATTTTACTAAATAAAAATTATTTTTACCTTTTCCCCACCTTTGTAATTTTTCATCGTTTCACATTTATTGCATTTCATTCCATACACCAAACAATATATCACCTTAAGAACAAAAAATAAGCCAACAATGAAACACTAACAATTCCCACAAGAACAAAACATGATTTCTCAACATCCAATGCACAAAAACATCAATATATAGGTGAGAAGGATGTCGACAACATGTTACTCACCTTAGGAACAATTAATTAGGAGTTAATAGCCTCAATTGAAAATTTTGGCAGCACCTCCCCATGAATGCTCTCGGCCCACCACTCTGCTGTCGGTCTGAGCTCGGGAGGAAGATGGGGTTTAAATCTTGTTGGGCGGGAAGGGATCTCTAGCGGTTCTACACACTAACCGCTCGGATCCTCACCTATAGAAGCGGTTCGTGTATCAAACCGCTTCTAGAGATCTAGAAGCGGTTCTAGACACGAACCGCTTCTAGAGATGGGACTCCAGAACGGGTTCGTGTCAAGAACCGCTTCTAGAGACCCCCTCCCGCCCGTTGCCCACGAACCGCTTGTGGCACGTAGAGCACAAGCGGTGCGCACCTAACCGCTTGTGATAGGCCGGTTGTGAAATCCGGTTCTGTAGTAGTGTAAACTCAAGAGTCATACCACATATGTCATTATAAGCATTTGGAAACTCCGAATGTCTCGAGCCCAGCCCGATGGGACAAGATATACACGGAAAGAGATATACCCCTATGAAGGGAAGGATTCGATCGTGTTCTCGATACGAGGAAACCCACTTGAATACACCCGACAGTTATAAAAGTTTGGATACGATACATAGATTATAACAACGATGGACTCCTCATCGGCTACGACTCGACCCAAGGCTACCCCAACTATATAAAGACGAGGGCAGACGTCGTTGGGAGGAGGAAGCAATTCTCAAGCTACAGCCATCGAGAGCTAGACGAACGAGAAGATCTCCAAGCAGAACATCCATTAGTCATAGTCTAGCCATTCCCATACTCATTTTTCCTTGTAACCAGAGCTAGTCATCCCGTCCTGTAATCTGTTCATCGATTCCATCCATCATCCATACAGGAGTAGGGTGTTACTCGATCAAGAGGGTTGAACCTATCTATATCGTGCGCCCCTAATTGTGTATTTGACTCTGGGTATCTCGAAGGTACCCGAAATATGAGTTTATTGTCGATCACTAACCTTCGACAGTTGGCGCGCCAAGTAGGGGCCTTTAGCTGTTTTTGGAGATCAGATATGTCTTCGGTATGCGTTCAAGCCGAAATTTCCGATGTCCACCAAGCTTCGCCAGTAGGATCTGAGATCACCTTTGGAATCATGCTGTATTGATGGGGATCGTTTGGAGATCTTGAACACATTGGCTTCATCGAGTCCTGTTTTGAGGACCCCTGCCGAGAAGTGTGCTTCATAGAATTTGACCCTATGGAGCCTAGTGTCCTCAAGTGCGTTGATACGGAGAGTGACGACGACAGCGACAACGACGACTTTAGCAGTCAGTGCAGCAATCGAATGGATCGACACGTGTTCATGGCCAGGGCCAACATTGGTACTACTGCCGGAAATTCTTAAGAGAGGGATCCAGGAGCAAAAGTCATGGATGGCTAGGAGCACCACATCCCTTGAGGCACACCTCAAGTTCCTGTGGCAGCAGTCGCCTTAGCACAAGCAGTTGCAAATGCCATTGCTCCTGGCACAGCAGACCATCACTGTGATCCAACCACTATAGCCACTGCAAGAATCGCGGCTAAATTGTCAAAGCATCTTAACCTTGATAATCCATCGATGCCTCGTCCGCAGGTGTTGGATTTTTAGGGACAGCAGGCTTTTTGGCAGCGCAACCACAACGGCGGGCCCAGCCGCATCCTAGGAACAGCATCTCATCAGAGCCACCACAGTGACATCTTCAATACTCCTGAGGCTAATGTCCAGTGTGGTCATATGCTGCTAAAATCTCTTCCGCCGTTGGATCCGACCAACCCGATGACGCCGGTGTTCGACCAGATGAGAACGCTACTTGATGCAACGCAAGCTCAGACTGCTCGAGCAGCCAACCCAAGGTCTGGACATCCTAGCCAACAAGGCATCAGAAGCCAACTACTGGGACCATCTCACGATAGTCATCAGGTAGAGATCGAAGCAAAGCTTGGCAGTAAACCATCTTAAATTTCTCTCTGCTACATAGGTGGCAATTTTCATACACGAGCCTTTTGATACTGAATTAAGGCTCTTAACTATCTTCAAATATTTAGTAGTGGTGCTAACATAGTCATGTTGGGTAGTAAACCACTTTGGTACCCTGCAAACCTATAATGATTAAGTTCTTGTAGCCTGTATTCCAATTAATCATGTAATGATCCAAAGTAAGCTTCTTACTAAGGGGTGCGGTGGCTAGAAGGGAGCAAGGCGCGGGTAGGGGAGGGAGATGCCGTCGGGGCCTGGGGGAGGGAGAGCGCTGGCTAGGGGGGAGTGATGTCGAGGGAGTCGCTGCTGAGGGGACAGAGCACTGGCCAAAAGGGAGGGAGGCGTTGGTCGGGGGAGGGAGATGTCGTCAGGGCCTAAGGGAGGGGAGGGAGCACATTGGGGTGGGGTGGGATGACCAGATTGTAGGAGATCGGGATCCAGATCTGGTGCTTGGGAAACGGGAGTGGGAGGAGAGTGTCACCGTGTCGGCCATAGCTTGGGGAATGAGGAGCCCGACTGTCGAATGAGTTGGTGGCCTACTGGGCCAGTGGGCCTTGCCTTGAGCGGTGCGATTGCCCTTGGGACCATCCCGAGACTCTGAATCCGGATATCCGAATTATGTAATATCCGATATCCGGTTCCCAACCCATATTTTCCAGATAGTGCACACTCTGAATCCGATCCGATATCCGTTTTCAAATATTTGGATCTGAATCCGAATCCGACCCAATATCCGATTTGCTTCCCAGATCGGTTCCGACCGGATCCGACTCTAGATCGAGCAGGAACTATCCATCCCATTTTCACCCCTAGATGTGCATCATCTCAGAGCGCGAATATCGTGGAGTCAAATTGTTCTAATGTGCATGTAGGACCGTCGATCAAAGCACAAGCAATGTGCATGCAGTGAGATCTTGCTGGGGTTAGCAATATCCTTTTAGTATTGAAAATTGAAGACAGGCCAGTAGCGATTTTCAACGAAAATAGCTCAATAATAGAGAAAAATCGAACTGTTTGTAAAGTCAATCTGATTTGAAATTGGTAGTCAAACTGAGGGGAAAAACTGAAAAATCAGGCGATATGGTCAATAATCGACTGGTTTACAGCGTTTATCGAGCAATTTTTAAACAAACTCGACAATTGAATAAAAATATGATAATTGCAAAAAATAGTTGAAAATTTGTAAAAGGCTTGTAGAGGCCCAAAAATTCAGGAAAAACTTTAGAAATGCATAAAAATATAAAAAATAGGACAAAATTTCAGCATGCCCTTTCCTACATATTATGACAATGTCAAGTTGTAAAGTACATATTTTACAACAATAACAAAACTATAGAAAAATATGAAATAATATAGGAAAATTTTGACATGACCTTTGCTATATTTTAGGCAATCTGAAGTTGCAAAGTAGGCATTTAACAATAAAATCTCAAAAAATAACATTTCATTTGAATAGCTTTCACTAATCAATCTAACAAATTCACATTTCAATACTATGGCATATGATATTTGCAGTCAACATTTCTCACCAAAAATGAATGTTCGTAGTTGGCATAGCTTCGTTGTCATTCCAATGTCAAGCATATGCCATGTTGTACCTACATGAATGTTATGTTAGTAAAAAATCAAGTTAGGATAAAATGAAACATACAAATAAAATATTACCTTTGGGGCTACAGGTAGTATTGTTGGTCGTACACTTAGTTGACCATGTTGTACTCCTGTGTGGACATCATCACCAGTTCTCATATAACTAGCAACTCCACCTTCTATTCGTGCCAGCTTTGCCCTATCCATGTGCTAGTTTGTAACATCTTGAATTTTGAACAGTAAAATGCAAACACCAAATTTTAAATGTGAATATTTTTTCGAGTTTTCTTGGTATTATATATTTCGTTTGGATCCTCCTTGGATTTTGTGTGGTATGAATAATCAAAGAAATAAAGGAAAAAGGGAATAAGAAATGGAAAAAGGTGAAATGTTAAAAGTAAAAATCTGGAAAAATTACCATTGAAGCCCTAAGCCTTCAGCTAAACCGTTTGTACTAACAAATAAATTTTCTATCAACAGGAATGAGAGATTTAATTGACAAGACAACAACATTGACTAGAAATAGTGCAATGTCAGATTTAATGAAAAACCTGTAGACTTTCTCTCAACTTGATAAAATTACCATGATAACCTAAAATAAATACCTACTCTCAGTAAAAATATCAGAAAATTATTATGTCAAATAGGACCTCTAAAAATTCAAATACAGAAACAAGAAGAATCAACAAAATGGAATGTCAGAATTTTAATTAAATAAACAAGTAATATATTGAATTGAGATTTTCATGGGAACATTCTTATCATACTTATAACCCCTATAAAAATTATAAAAAATGAATTAGGTCATTTTCACCCTTAGATAAATCAAAAACCGAATTAAGGATTTTGAGCAGCCCACAGTGTTAGAGTTTTTATAAATCATCTATAGGGTCTTTTAGTCCGAAATTTTTACTGGGAGTAGGTTCTTACCAGAAGACTTGTGTCAAATAGTTTCATAAAATATGGCAGTGAATGACAGCTGAATTAATGCAAACACAGTTAAAACCTTCCCAGCCAAAAATATCCAGCCTTCACCTTCTCGCTGACAAGTGGACCCCCGAGCTGTTGTGGCCCATTTGCTGACGCGAGGTGACTAGAGCCTTGCTCTCTCTCTCTCTCTCTCTAGCAGTGGGCCCTGTCCCCACCGGTCAGCCTCAGCCTTCGCAGAGCCTTCACCTTCTTCTTCTCTGTTAGCCAAACTAACTCAGCCCGCTTCGATCAAAGAGCTTCACGCGTCTTCGCGCAACCACTCCGCATCCTTGCAGCGCCACCCGAGCCGTCGATTGCTGCCACGAGGACTCGTCTCCATACCGCACCGTACCAGAGAAACACCGCCATCATTAATCGCCGCCTCACACAGAGAACACCACGCACATGCGTTCAAATACTGGAGGGCCTTTTCCTGCGGCTATAAATTGGTAATCACATCGCCAGTAAGCCTCCTTCCTTCTTCATTCATTTGCCAAGCCAGAGCCGTAGCCTTTCCCACCATTTTCCTCGCCATTCCACAGAGAGGCCGAAAGAGGGGAGAGCAGCAATTCAAGTCAATCACGTGGTAACTTTTTGAATCAGTTCTCTCCTAAGCTTCGACTTGACCCCTACATCACTGATCAAGCCCCAATTTTGCTTCTTCTTAGCCGCAGCAGCACCACACAGCCGTCTTCTTCTTCCACTTCGGCGACGCGCGTGGACAGCATTCTCCGGTCCTTCCCTGACCCTGATCCCAGGTGAAATGAAGTCACCTTCTCCTCCTGATGCTCACCGTGCACTTGCTCACTCGGATCATCGCCGGCGTCGAGCTCACGGCTACTCGCAATGGCGCCGCCGCACCCGCACAGTGGCGACCACTTTTCCGGCCACCCGGCCCAAGCGGAATCGGTACCATCGTCATACTCGTATTGTCGTAGAGAAGCTAGAACTGTAACCCATTCCGCCTCTCCGACACTGGTTCATTGGCAGTGAGGCCAAAACTGAAGTACCGTACATTGTCGCCGACAGAGGACCCACACGTCGATGGCGATGGTGCACGCGATGTAGCGATTAGTATCATTGTTGGTGGTCCCGATTTGTCGATCGAAAGGCCAAGGCCGCAGTGGCGATAGATGGAACCCAGTTGCTAGTATCTCGGATCATTTGAACGAAGCCGACATCTTGTGTTGTTTTCAATCGAAAAGCGTATTTTCCAATTTCCCTGAATTTCAAACCCGAGCCAAATTCATATAGCCATAACTTTTGAACTAGAATTCCAAATGGAGTGGGATAAATTTATAAATTCATATAAAATTTGGTAGATTCATAATATGCAAAAATATTTCTAAAAGAGTCAATGTGTACTTTTTAGAAAATAGAATATAAGAAAGGCTTAATACAATACAAAAATGGTTATTTCAATTGTAGTCAAAAGTAATAAAAATAAATTTTATTAGAATCTCCATTCGAGATGAGTTTGAAGATGTAAAAATATTTATGTTTTAACTTAGTTACTTCATTTGCTAAATGAAAAATATTCAAGGTAAAACAAATGTGGCTTTAATTGAAAGCTTTAATAAATAAATGAACTTCATATTTTTGGGGCAGCTCAAAATAATGATTTTGGCATGTTTAAAAAGATCATCAAATTTTATTTTAAAGGTGGTAATTAGATAAGTGCCATAAAGTAAAGAAGTAGTATAAACCATATGCATGTATTCCCTAAATTAAAAGATTAGCTCCAAAGTAATTAAAAGTTTAATTAAATATTGCTTTGAATCTAAATCCTAATGAAGGGTAAGAATTCACCTTAAGCCTGAAATGATCATATCTATCTAATTTTAACCAGTTTTTGCACCTTGAATTCATAAAATAAAATTAATAAATTCATAAAGAGCAACCCCTATATCTTGTGAAGAATCTTTGTTTATGTTGCTATCTATTTTTTTTTTGACTTTTGTTGCAGTTACTGATTTATGTTTATCCTTTTTCTCGCAACGTGTAGACACCGGCGTCCTAGAAGAAGAAGGAGAGGAAGATCCTGCTGTAGATCTAGACTTTGACCTTGACAGTGAAGAGCAAGGCAAGCACCCCATTGACCATACTGATCCCAATAATTCACCTACAATATGTTGTTTTTGCAACTATATTATGCATGCGAGTAATTCTTCGTAAAAACTGCCATTCTGGGTAAGGACAATAGCTATTCCTGTAAATTATGGTTTTTCTTAATCTGAATGAACCTGTGAACCTTGTAACCTTAGTATGGATTAGACATACATAATGTCATTTTGGGGTATAATCGCTAGCTTATTATAGTTGCTTAGCCTCGCGTGAATCAGATTTATTCTTTTCCGCAACTGTTTAAATGAATGGCTTTCTTTTGAGAAAAAGGTTGCTGTTAGTTTAATAAAAACTCCAAATAAAACTATGTTTTGACGTAGGTGATTATTGGCAATAGCCGGGTGTGCAAAGGGAATTGCACTCAATGTAGGGTGAAGTGTCGCCCGTTTCAGATTAAGGACCGAGCAATGGGACGCTATTGATCCAAGATTTCCGTGCAACCACGAGGGCTATTTATGGGGTAGCCTTAGCCTATTAAGTTATTTAGTCATGACTTTGCTCTTTGGTAGGCGGGAGCTAGCAGAAGCACTCCGTTCTGGACTGCTTATGAGGGGCTTCCATACAGTTCGTGTGGGTAAATGCTTAGCCGGTGCAACGGTGTACGCCCTGCCATGTTCAGAAACGTTGTGTTTGGTGTACTAAAAGTGGATCCACGACTTGGGTGTGTGTTTCTGTTTCTACAGCGGGGGTTAACGTCCCGGGCTGGATCAAAGTCATGGCTAGATAATGTAACGCCTCTGTATGATCTCCTTGCCGACACACCTAAGGAGATGTGTCAAATGGCCTAGCAAAAAGGCTAATCATTCCTTGTGGGTAAAGCTGTACACCTCTGTAGAGTGATAAATCTAATCGATTAGCCACACCTGCGGTCATAGGCACTTGGTGAAGTCATTCCAATGCTAGATCTAGACTTTGGTATTTTCTAAAATGGTTTTGGTTTTGAAACTGTTTTTAGCAACCCTCGATTTTATGTCAAACGAACGACTCTTATGGGTTCACAGTCGGGATGACTATGTGGTGGAACTTACTTACTTGCTTATGATTACTCAAAATGCTTAGCAGTTTACAAAATTCGGTTTACAATCTATTATGAGCATATGATTTACATTCTTTTATGCAAATGCAAAATAACTTAGAGCCTTCTTTGTTTAAGCCTGCATGCTTAATTATATGCATTTGTCAACCATTATCAAGTCTTGCTGAGTACCAATGTACTCAATCTTGATATCTACACTGTCTTAGAAGAAGAAGCCTTCGACGTGCCGAATGACTCTTTCTATCGTGTAGGCCACAGAAACTTTGACAACAGTTTGTTCTAAGGCTTGGTCCAGTTAGATGCCTATGGGTAGTTGGGCATACCACTCGGCTTTTGCTTCTTATGTTGTCCTTTCCACTGTACTTTTCTATTAATACTTGGTATTGTAATGTACTCTATATAATTAATTTCATCACAGGTTATAAAAATCTTGTGTGGTTGTGATGCTAATGTTGTAAACATGTGTGTGCTAGCTACTGATCCAAGGACTAGTACGGTATACACATGGAGGTTCCTGTTCCTCAGGACAGGATCTCACATAGTTGTTTGCCATTGTTGGTATAATATGGCACAAAATTCGGGGTCTTGCTACTTATAGACCCATTGGGTGGAAGGTTGTGCACGAGCTTCATGGATGGCATATTCGTAGTGGACATTTGAGCCATAACTCCCTTGTGTCTTGATAACGCTGAATGAGCTAGAGCTATCCTGAGGTGTGTCGTGGCTATGTCGATGCTCCCTTCCCTCGCTGCAGTAGTTGTCCACTGTGATTGTGAGAGCCATAGTCTTTGTTCTATGTGGCAAGAGTGTACTGGGACCCCCTTGTAGATTCTATAGGACGCTGTTCTTCTGAGCTGGAGGTGAGAGGAATGGAGGCACATCACTGGACTCACCACCATCACTATTCGTCCTTGAGCTACTGTCAATAGACTCTTGGTATGGTGGGTTCCGATGGTCACCGTGAGTGCTATCAGTCAAGTTATCACTCCCAAGGTAATGTTCCTCCACTATGGGAAACTTCTACTTTTCTTTTGAGAGAGCTCTCCTTTTTGCTTGCTCCCTCGTCGCCACTGCTTGGTGCTTTATCTTTCTCTCGTCGCCACTATTTAGAGATGCTTACAGCTCTAGTATACTTTTGTAACGTAGCAGGGTTAATCGGGTCTGTCATATGGTGTGATGGGAGAGGATGTCACTCTTAGTGTCCTCCTCATCAAGTAAGAGGTCAGCATTAGTCCTCCATTTCTTCATCCACTATTGGAGTGAATTTTCAGCGTCTCACAATGTAAGCTCCATAAGTCGTTGAAATGGGTCGTCTTCAGGTGTGAACCTTTGACTTTCTTCTGTTTGAATTCTAAGCCACAGATTGTAGTTAACGTACACTAACTTATAAAGCTTATAAGATAAAAGATTGCAAACTTTAGTGTTGATGAATGTGAACGTGCTCCAATTGTGCTCACATTCGCTAGAAAAAGTGCAATATGAAAACAGCCACTAAGCATACTTTTGGAGCGTAGGTGTGTCTGAACCAAACACAATCCACCAATGTGTGGCAAGTTAACAAAGATAGCAGTTAGTACGAGGTGAAAATATCGGTTAAAATTTGTCCCTGAACCAACAATATCGGTTAATTTTAGTCCCTTGGATCAGAAAACGATGGTTTTGACAAGAATTTAATCTTATATTATTTTTAAATTCTAGGAGGTCTGATGGTATAACTTCTAATGATCTAATGGCTATTATTGCAATCATAATTAGGGTCCACCAAATTAATGATCACATGTTTTTTATAATAATTTCTAGTATATTTATAATTTCCAAATAACAACAAACGACAGTTATTGTTGAACTTCAATTATGTGGACTTTTAGTTAACAAATAGGCCTTAAAATCGTTGGAAAAGCTGGACGTTCTTTTTGTTCTTTCAAACTTCATAGCCGTATTTGCGACCAACAATTCAATCGTATCTTATTTTCAAAATTTTAAGAGGTCTGACAACAACTTTTAATGATCTAATGGCTATGATTGCAATTGTAATCAAGGTCCACCAGATTAAATACCATATCTTTTGCTTTTTTTGATAATTTCTAGCGTATTATTATTTTTAAATAACATCTAACAACAACTATAGTTGAACTTTAATTAGTGTCCACGTATAAAAGATCAGCAATTCAATCCTATCTTATTTTGAAAATTCAAGAGGTATGATGATACTCCCTCTGGTAAGAAATAGTTGTCGTTTTGAACATCGACATGGCCCCCAAAACTCAATTTGACCATCGATTTCTATTGTAATATATTTTGAAATCAAATAATATTATAATATTATGAAAGTACGTTTTGAAACGAATCTACACATACGATTTTCATTCATCCAATCTAAATATTTTAAAAAATATAGATAACTATTGTTTCAAAAGTTTGACTACATGTAACCCAAACTGACGTGTTTTTGTGAACCAGAGGGAGTAACTTCTAATGATCTAATGTTTATGATTGCAATCGTAATCATAATTAGGTCCCATCAGATTAAGTACCGGCTGTTCTGCTTTTTGTTATAATTTCTATCATATTACTCCACCCGTCATAAATATTTGTCATTATATATATACACACACAGTCAAACTTTCAAATATTTGACTGTGAATATCTTTTAAATATTTAAATTGGATACATGAAAATCATTTTTTAGATTTGTGTTGAAAGTAATTTCATAATATTATAATTTTATTAGATTTTATAAATATATTATAATAAAAATTAGTGACCAAATCTATGTTTTGGAGACCATATCAATGCCCAAAAAATAACAACTATTTAATTGTGACTGAAGAGAGTACTACAGCTATAGTTGAACTTTACTTAGGATCCACCTATTTAAGGTCAGATATTTTTTGTGACAATTGTAGTAATTTCTCCTTTTTTTTCTTAGCAGTTGCAAATCACTATTTATGAACTTTTAATATAAAATAGATAGATAGATAGATTACCCTATAGCACTGTATCTATGCATCATAGGAATGTTAGGAGCTAGGACCATGCCCACACTGTTTAGGTCTTGGTCTGTCTTACTTCCGTGTGTATCTACATCATGCATGTACACCTACGCGCACACGACTGCTTCCCTGTACACGCTCGTTTTACAGTTCGTACTCGTTAATTCTCCTTCATTGCTCTGCAGAGGCTTTGCTCGCCCAGCTTACAGCCGAATGACGTGTAGTGTACATGGATTGATTAGCACTCCAGTTCGTCACTACTACAGAACCGATCTTTGCTACCGGCCCATTAGTACCGGTTGGGTACGAATCGAGACTGATAGTTAAAATAATTTCGATTCAACGGCTACAGGGCTGCGGGGGTGATCAGTACTGGTTCAATACACCAACCGGTACTGATGGTCTAACATCAGTACCGGTTCGTGTAACGAACCGGTACTATTTAGCGGGAGCTCACTAGTACCGGTTCGTGACACGAACCGGTACGGATGTGAGACCATCAGTACCGGTTGGTGCCTTCAATCGGTACTGCATCCCAATTTAAACTTCTTCCTCCTCCTGCTCTCTGCCAGACCAAGATCATTTTATATCACGACAAGAACAGTGGAGCTTCGGCCAAGAGCTTCAAGTGAGGAGAGGTGCTGCCCAAATTTCAAAATTTTGGTCATTTTACTCGCAACCAAGACAACTAAGGTTAGTAACATCATTCCTCAGTTCATTTGGTGTTAAATAGAGCCTCTTTTTTGCTTGAATTATGAAAAAAAATTTGATCTTTTCCCATGATTGATGAAAGATTATGAATGTAGAGATCTAGCTTGATCTTTTCAAATAGGATACAAAAACTTGTTGTGTAAGCTTAAGAATTTGTTTGGATTATAATGTAGCTCACATTTAAGGTGTGGATCTAACTTAAATTTAGGTTTTAGTTCCATCGATCGATAAAGGATGAGGTTTGGTTGCACGTAGTTAGGGGGAGAATGGTGCATGAAAATCATGGAGTGTGGGATCTCTAAATGGTAATAGTTATGTGGAAAAGAAGAAATTTAAATTCATTTGCGAATTAAAATAATACCAGAAATATGAATGGCTTTATAAAAAATATAAAATGAGTTCAAAATTTGAGAAAAGTTTTCAAAAATATTTTGGAATATTTTAAACTTAGAAAAATTATTTCTAGTATAATTTTGATTTTAATTTCCATCAACAAATTATTTTTGAAAACATCATTATTTAAATGCTAGAGATTTAGAAAAAAAATAAAAATAAATGATTGAATAATAATTTGGAAATTTTTAGGGTGTTACAATTTCAACATGACTGTGGCGATTGTTATAATTTTTAGGGTGTTACAATTTCAACATGATTTGCAAACAAAGCTGTCGTGAATTTTATTCAAAATTTTGAATCCAGACTCTGATCGACCAATTCTTTTTGTAGGTTGCAAAGACTTGTTGTGTGAGTTTAGATTTTGCTTGGATTATTATTTAGCTCGAATTGAAGGTGTGGATCTAGCTAATATTTAGGTTTTGGTTCAACAATTCATTATCGGAAAATGAGCTAACAGTTATCTTGATGTAACATAATGTAGATGGACCGGCAATGGATGTACATGGACCGACGCTCCCCAGAGTTCTTGCAGGGTTTGCAAGATTTTCTTCGTGAATATACGACGTCGGGCTACATATGTTGTCTATGCATAGACTGCAAGAATGAGAAGGAGTAGCCAAAATCCAGCCACCTTCACTTTCATTTGCTCGCAAGAGGTTTCATGTCAAACTATACCTGTTGGACCAAGCACGGTGAAGAAGAGATTATACAGGAAGACGGTGAAGAAGAAGAGGTGGACAACAATATCCCGGACGCTGGCCAACACAGTTCTTTCGAAGATATATTGGGGGAGTTTAGCGATGATGACCTAGACCAGATGCTGTTTGATGGAGAGGGAGAATACATCGATGAAAGACATTACGAAAAGTTCCAGCGCCTATGGGAGGACTACAGAACATTGTTGTACCCAAACTGCCGACAGGGCCATAAAATGTTGCGTACCACACTAGAACTAATGCAATGGAAGGCGACCAATGGATTGTTTGATAAGGGATTCGACGAGCTGTTATGCCTCATCAAGAAGTTACTTTCAGAGGGGAACACACTACCCGAAACTACGTACGATGCCAAACAAGTTGTCTGCCCTTTGGGGTTGGAGGTACAGAAGATACATGCATGTCATAACTATTGTATCCTTTATCGCAATGAGTACGAGGATTTGGAAGCTTGTCCGGTGTGCAAAACTTTGCGGTATAAGACCAGGCGTGATAACCTAGGTGAGGTAGAGGGGCAACGTAGGAAGAAGAGACCCCCTGCTAAGGTGGTGTGGTATTTCCCTGTTATCCCCCGGTTGAAGCGTTTATTTGTGAACAAAGTGCATGTCCAGATGATGCGCTGGCACAAAGAAGATCGTAAGGACGACAGAAGGCTAAGGCACCCTGCTGATGGTTCCCAGTGGAGGAAAGTCGATAGAACATACCCGGACTTTGCTGAGGATGCAAGGAACATAAGGTTTGGGTTGAGTACGGATGGGATGAACCCGTGACGGCGAGATGAGCAGCGATCACGAACTTGGCACGTGACTCTATGTATCTACAACCTTCCTCCTTGGTACGTGTATGAAGCGGAAGTACATTATGATGTCGTTGCTTATCCAAGGCCGAAGCAACCTGAAAGCGACATCGATGTGTACCTCAAACCGTTGGTTGAAGATCTGCCGAAACAACGTGGAGCGATGGTGTGCGTGTATGGGATGAGTACAAAGAGAGCACTTCACTCTACGTGCATTGCTATTCGTAACCATCAACAACTGGCTTACACTTGGTAACCTGTCGGGCCTATCTATCAAAGGATATAAAGCCTGCATCCATTGCTTAGAGGATATAGACAGCAAGTACCTAAAAAACTCCCGAAAGGTTGTGTACATGGGCCACCGTAAGTTCCTCCATATGAAGGACCCGTTAAGGAGGAAGGGTGAGAATTTTGATGAGACAAAAGAGAAACGTAAGAAGCCCCTGCATCGCAGTGGGGCACTTGTATTTTCTTTAGTAAAGGATCTGAAAGTAGTATTTGGAAAAGATCTTGGTAGCAAACCTGTCCCGACTGAACAAGGTCACACGAAGCCCATTTGGAAGAAGTCAATATTTTGGGACTTACCTTACTGGAAAGACTTAGAGGTCCGCCACTCACTGGACTTCATGCATATCACAAAGAATGTTTGTGTGAACCTGCTAGGCTTCCTATATATGTACGGCAAATCAAAAGATACACTTCAAGCACGAAAGGACCTAGAGCTACTGGGAATCAGGAATGACCTACATCCAGAAAAGAGAATGGAAGGATAGCATTACCTCCACCCTACGAGCTACACTCTGAGCAAGGAAGAGAAAAAACATGATTAAGTTCTTGAACAGTGTGAAGGTCCCTTCTGGATACTCCTCGAACATAAGGAGACTCATAAACATGAAAGAGAATAAAATCGTACACATAAAATCCCATGATTGTCATGTGTTGATGACACAGTTGCTCCTAGTGGTAGTGCGAGATATTCTGCCAGATTGGGTACGAGGGACAATCATAAAGTTGTGTTCGTTCTTCAATACGGTGTCGCAGAAGGTCATCGAGCCGAATAAGGTATCTAATCTGCATGATGACATGGTCAATAGTCTAGTTAGCCTTGAGATGATCTTCCCTCCATCCTTCTTTGATATTATGGTCCATCTCATGGTCCACATTGTTAAAGAGATAGAAATTCTCGGACCTGTGTTCCTCCACAATATGTTCCCTTTCAAGAGGTACATAGGTATCCTAAATAAGTATGTTCATAACCGTCTCGCCTGTATATCGCATTATGCAGGTGTAAACTACGAGAGGATGTGATCGAGTTTTGTGTTAGTTACATTGATGATCTGAATCTGATTGGCGTCCTTGTATCACGCCATGAGGGGAGGCTACGTGGAAAAGGGACTTTAGGGAGGAAAGAATCCTATAACGATGATCTACTTTCATTTAAACAAGCATATTTCACGGTATTGAAACAAGCAACTGTAGTGGCTCCGTATATCTATGATCACGAGATGAGTCTACGTGCCCAATACCCAGAGAAGTCAGATAAGTGGATCATGTGAATTTTTCTAATTTCTGGTGAATTTTGAAATTTCTATGTATATGTGAAGTTTCTATGTATATGTGAGATTTCTATGTATATGTGAAGTATACTTGTCGATAGTATTTGGCCGACTTACGTTAGGAACATCTTCGGCGTCACCGCCCATCCTCTCTACAGTCTCTTCCCCACCGTCTTCCACTTGTCGATAGTATTTGGCCGACTTACGTTAGTACCATCAGCTTTAAATGAAACGTGATCTTTACTTGTCGATAGTATTTGACCTTTTGTTGATCTATTTTCGTTAATTTTCAATGCTTCTTCTAGCCTAAGAAACGACGATGGACGGTGAAGGATTTGATCAAGAAGAATTTATGAGAAATTTGATTTCAGGAGATGGTGATCATGAGGCAGCGGAGCCTGAACCCGCCCTCATGGCCGCCGAGGCCACCGAGGTCGATGAGGCTGCAGAGCACGATGAGGCCGGCGAGGTAACAATCAGTCACGTTCATGATTATCGGTTCCACTATCATGCTAAGCCAACATTCTGACCCGTTCATGATTGTACCATGCTTTCAGATTGCTCAACCAAGCAGGCAATCACGTCAGCGAGGTCCAAGCAAGAAGTCGAAGGCAAGACATGTTGTCACCGAAGTCGCCGAGAACGGCCAACCTCTTGCACCCTTGGGGGCGCTTGGGCCGTTCAATTTGGCATGCGGCGTCCACATTAGGGACCATGTGCCAATTAGCATAGCAAAATGGGATTAGGTCCCTGAAGATACGAAGAACATGCTTTGGAATGATATGAAGGAGACATTCACCTTCCCCCAAGGGACCGAAGAGAAGGTGAAGAGTTACACTCTCAAGAAGATGGCTATTGCATTCCAAACTTATAAAAAGAAGTTGAACACGGAGTATATCAAGAAGAATCGAACGCCCGACTTCAACAATCACCCAAAATTGCAAGATCACTGGGATGCGTTCATGAACTACAAGACTTCGGACGAAGGTCAAAGTTTGAGTGAGAAGAATAAGCTGAATGCATAGAAGAAGAATTATCACACCGACTCGGCCCTGGTGGTTACCGCCAAGCAATACCCAAATGGGAGAAGAGGGAACTGGACCTGCTAGTGAAGGGTGTCGCACCCGCAACAATGGATTGGCCCGACAGAGCAAGGCATTGGTTCTATGGTCACGGCGGCGGCCTTGATGATAACAGCAATGCTGTGTTTGGGGAGGTGCTAAGAGATGTGGCCAGAAGGCTTGTACAGTCCATCAAGGAATCTTCCCAGGGTAGCTTCGCGCCAAACCGGGAGAACGATGAGCTAACAAGGGCCCTGCAAAACCTAGAGCACCCTGGACGTACACGAGGTGTTGGCGTCATCCCGTGGAAGGTTGGTTTTGCTCAGGACACCGAGACCTATAGGAGTCAGGTGAGGAGCAAGGCTCGACAGACACAACAGACTATGCGCTTGAAGAACACTGAATCAAACACAGGAGAGAATGCAAGAAGAGATCCGAAGAGAGGTGCGATTAGCCTTGAGCCAACAAAGACGAGACAGGCCAAAACCACCAAGTAATCCTAACATCATCACCCCTCAGGCGGCAAGCGATTGCGCTTCCGTTGGCTGCGAAGCGGACTTGGACAAGTATCCCATAGACGACATCAGGCGGCGGACACCTTGTGAGCTGCACGTCCAAGCGCGAAACCTTTCCTTCAAGGCGGCCGACGACATGGCTCATCCATTGGAGCTGGGGTAGTTCATCCATGGCCAACAGATACCATCAGGATACTCCAAGGTCTCAGTGGAGGAGGTTTGCCCAGGGTACGAGGACCTTGACCTCGAAATTCCTGGAGGTGACGGGACTATGAAGCTAGGAGAGGCAGTACACAATTTCATCCCGTGGCGCAAATGGTACATAATTTTTCAAGATAGCATGGACGTGTCCTCTCCGCGAAGAAGCCCCAGAAGAAGCCCGTCTCCTCCCAAGATGGCGCCGACTCCTACACCACCTCCTGCGCATATAAGCCCCAGAAGA
Organism: Guadua angustifolia; assembly: GCA_036346375.1. NCBI lineage: Eukaryota > Viridiplantae > Streptophyta > Magnoliopsida > Poales > Poaceae > Guadua > Guadua angustifolia. Next base: position 38,784,094 of record CM070507.1, read on the forward strand.
AGCCTGTCTCCTCCCAAGAAGGCACCGACTCCTACACCACCTCCCGCGCACATAAGCGCCACAAGAAGCCCATCTCCTCCCAAGAAGGTGCCGACCAAGGGAAACAAGCCAGCTCGGCCAGCAGCTCCCAAGACGACAGAGTCCTCCACCCAATCCAAGAAGATGGGTCCACTTCCGAAGCTGACATATGATATGACCGATGAGGAGACTAAGAAGACAGTAAAAGGCGAGGTAACTAAATTTTTTAGACCCAAGTCACCAGAGAAGAAGGTTCAACCTGGCACAGAAGAATTTCACAAAGGCTTGATGACTATTAAAAATTTGAAGGATAAAAAAGAAATACCTCGCCAATCAAACTACGAGCACACATTGAGTAAGGAATGCCACAAGAAGAAGATGTCAGCTGAGGGGAAGGATAAGGAGATGCTACAATTCTTCGATGAAACTGGCCTTGATGCAAATCAAATATTAGGCACGACAAAGATTGAGTGTGCCCAAGTAAGATGGCCATTTACAGTGGGCGGATCATTGGTCAGGCGTGAGGAGCTACTCTAGCTAACGACAAAGATACGTCAATTTCATGAATGGTACTTGGACGCGAGCAAGCATGGTCTACAGTTGTTCGCTGTCAAGTACAAGGAACAAGATTTTTTTCACGGTGACGATGAATTTTTTGTCGAATGGGATGTCATATATGATCTATACCAGATAGACGCCCTCGGCGTGGCCTTGCTGGGTTGCTGGACTCTATAAGTGTCTTAATTATTACAAAAAACCATCGTGCACTCCCTTGTACTATACTAACTTGCAAGCCTAACTAATTTCTTCTTATGTAGCATGGAGATACAAAGATGCTGAAGGGAACGTATTTTCGACTTAGGCTTCATGGACCCAGTAGTTATCAATGAGACAACCGTTAGAGACCACCCAAGCGATACAGAGACTAACGTATACAATGCGCTAATGGGTCAAAAATATAAGTCAAAGATATATCTAGCCTACGCATTTGAGTATGTGTTTTTGTACCACCTCATTCTACTCCTTTTTCATAACACGATGTTAGAACTAATTAGTTATCTACGTTGACATATCTATGTATAGTTTTCACTAGATTCTTCTTATGATCGAGCTAGATCGTAGCTCGATCACAATTATGGACTCGCAAAGGAAACCAGTTAAAAAGTATCAAAACTTTATCGACATGCTCAACCGGTATTAATTCTTGTTCCTTTCATTATCGTACTAGTTCTATTTCCTTCCATTTGAAACAAATTCTAATCATGTACAATTCGTAATCACATGTGTAGTGCATTCACACGGTTCCGTGCTAAAAACAGGGGTGTATTCAAGGAGAAATTTGACATTACAATTGCCTCTCAAGTACGTATATCATAATGCTAGCTTTTTAGTTAGTTAACTTAATTTCCTTGCATCCATTTCACGCTTTCAACTTTTTCCACCGCAAATCTTGAGTCAGCCGCCGGGCAACAATTTATGCGGCTACTATGTATGTGAGTTTATGCACACCCAAACTGGAGCCGCTGACCGCATGCTAGAAGGCAACAAGGGGGTGAGTAAATATAATTACTAGCTTTAATGATGTACAGGTACTACTTATATCTTGTACAAATTCAAGGATTGATTAGTTAATGACTTAACGACAGGTGCCTCAATATTTGGCGGAACAAGGTTCGGAACTCTCGCCGGCACGAGTGAGAGCAATCCAAGAACAGCTCGTCGACTTTATTTACGATGAGGTCGTAAATCCGAAAGGCGAGTTTCACGAACCAAATTTAAATAGGTGGGGCCCTTCGATAAGGACCGGTGAACTGTCGGGGTCGACATCTACGGCTAGCAAGAGCGATGCGCATAAAAGATCCCAATGAACAGAAGGAAAAGAAATACTAAAGTTGTAATTAAAGTTGTGTACATATATATTGTAATACATTACACGATGAGCAGAAGAACAAATATGCATGTGTACATATTTTAATACATTAGATGTAATTAAATTTGTTAATGAATGTTCAGTGATTTAATTATCAGGAAATATGCATGATTGATTATATGTGCTTTAATTAGTTGTGATTTAACACACACATATATAATAGCTACTGGACACACACACAAACAGACATATATATATACAAAACATCAGTACCAGTTGGAGAAACCAACCGGTACTGATGAGGGCCTCATCAGTATCGGTTGGAGACACCAACCGGTACTGCAGATAAGGTTCTTAGGGGTTCACGACGCGCTGCCACGTGTGACTTTCAATCGGTCTCGATACTCTATCGAAGAGGGTGAAACCGGACCGATGCCCTTGAGCATCGGATCTCAAATAACTCTGCATCTGTTCAAAAACTGGTGCTAAAGGGTGTTTTGAACTGGTACTGAAGGCCCTTTCCATAGTAGTGCGTACTCGTTAATTCTCCTTCATCTTTGTATTATTTAAAAATTCTGATAGTGCTGCTGTTAGAACATATGTCCTTCAGTTTTTTATTTTCTGGAGGAACTAAAGGAAGTCTAATATTTATTAAACTTTTTGTGTGATATTATATGGTAATTGTAATGATGTTGTGTGACATCCTAAAATTTGCTTATAATATTATTTTATTGTTATTTATGCATTTTGTGATTTTCCTGAATTTATTGGATTTTTCTCGAATTTATTTGTATTTAATTTAAATTAAGTATATTGGCCTTTTAAGAAAAAATAATTATATATACATAAACTTAATATAAAGTTTAGCTAAAAATATTTTATTTGAGTTCAAAATGTCACAAAGTATTTATGAGAATATTTTTGGATTTTTCACGATATTTTTATTGCCTAAAACAAATTAAAACAATTTCTATAATTATGTTAAATCAAAAATATGGGAAAAATCGTTATACAGTATTGGGTCAAAACCCAACACTGTTTGCATGGGGCCCGGCACTGTATGGCCTAGTCGCTCGGCGCCATCAGCCCGTTAGCCCAGAATAGCTCATGACCGTTGATGTATATCAGACGGCCATGGCTAGATAATGAGGTTTGGAACCCTAGTGTGTGCGAACCGTTGGATCAGGATTCAACGGTGCTGATTGAGTCACGATGGTTTAGGAAAGTTTAGATCGCGTCCGTTGATTAGATTTGGGCCGATCTGATTATGCTGCATCAGGATTGATCTCAACTGTTCGTCGATGATCATGCGGTCATCCGTTGTCGTCTCCGCGTAGAACTCGGAGCACCACTGCCGTAACCGAGATGGACTCCGCCGCCACATCGATTGGGTTTTCTAGCACCGTACGCGACCGTTGAGGGGTATTTAAGGACGCCGTAGCCTCTCCGAGGTTCGCCTATGCACGCTGCAACTTTTGGTTAGAGCCATTTCGCGAGAACCACCGTAGAACGTGCCCAGGAGTTCCCTGTGGTTTGTCACAAGTGACACCGCTCGTTTCTCGCCATTGTGCCAGCGTCAAGCCATCTTTCACCACTTGGATTCCAGATCTGGGATCACTGTGTCATGCCGCATCGGATCTATGAAGTCCGGTGGAAGTTGCGTCACCGTGCCGGCATCCACATCAGGGAGCTTGTGAGCTGTCGGATCTTCAGCGAACCACCGGGATTGTGCCATGTCACCGCATCAATAATAAACATCACCATTAGTCCGGATCGTCAGATCAGAGGTAAACGCTCAAGATATCGCTGCGTAGACTTAGATTGGTAGCGTTAGATTTGCGATGTAAGGATCGGATCGTGCCGCTCGGATCCACCAATGGTGCGCTGACGCGTAGCAGTGCAGGAACCAAAGCGCCATGCACTGGGTTCACGGTGGACCAGAGAAGCTCCGTGGACTAGGTGCATGGACCGAGGCCATGTGTCGCGCCGGGATTGGTCCGAGACGGTGCTGACGTAGTAATTCGGTTTTTTGACAGAAAATATTTCAACTAAAATATAAAATTGGTCTAACATCATAAATCTTATTTTTCAGTAGAAAAATAATTTGGTTAATTCAGATTTTTTTTCTAATTTTCTGATTTTTAGAATTTTTTAATCTTTTTCGAGCACATTCTCCCTCATACAAGCTCCGATTGAGGTGATTCAAATTTCTAAAAATTTGTAAAATTGAGATCTATTTAATAGAGAATTTTATTTTATTTTTGGAGTTTATTTGCTCTTGATTTTTGATATTTATTTGCTTTTTTGCTTTCGATTCGCGTAGACATTGAGTTGTGCGACACATCGGATGAGGATCCGTCAACTCAAGAGCATATTCCAGAACAAGACCAGAACCTTTGCTAAGGCAAGTTGTGCTTTGACCATTTTGAGCCCAGTTTACAGAATTGCTATGTTGTTTTACTCTATGCATGATATTTTATGTGTACAACTATTTTGAAATAGTTTAGGATTTAGCTAATCTACCTAATTGAATTATACCCTATCTTATCATTTGTATACCATGATCTATTGTCACCCTAGATTGGTTCACTAGTTGGTTAATATTAAAATCAACATGGGTTGGTTAGGTCGTGCTAGCATGCTTAGCCATGCCACATCATCACATGTGTTTCAAATATCAAAGTTTAATCTTGACTAATGGATTATGAAACATGATTATGAATTTGTGTATTGGGAGTTGTCACACGATGATATTGAGTTGTGATGATGAAGGATGTCATGCAACGATGTTGACTTGTTGATAGCATGTGGTGCTTAGTAATCAAAAGGGGTGGTAATCATTTAGATTGTGGCAAGTGACAAGGAACAGTGTGCCAAGGTGGGCCAGAAATGGCAGAGGGTATGTATAAGTCTTGCTCTAGTCATTATAAGGACCTAACCTTGCAAGCCTTTGACCTGAGTCAACTATGCAACCACATGTTTGAAATGGAACAAATCTAGCTGATTAATTTGCAATGTCTTAGTTTTGGTACTATCAGTGGTGATGTGGTTCACCTTTTATATGAACCCAGATGGTGCAAGAGGGGGGCCCTATTGTGGTAACCAGTCCCTTTAGTGTTGAAATCTTAGCGGGTAGTACTGGGTTAAGCTAGAGCATTGTAAAGGTTTTGTCATTATTTCTCTGCCAACACACCAAAGAAAGTGTACTAATGGCTAGGCATAAGGAAAATATCATGCCATATGGGTAAAGTGCATAACCTTTGCAGAGTGTAAGATCTATTCGAATAGCCATACTCGCGGTATTGAGCATTGCTCGGGGATTAGAGTCAAGGGTTAGATTTTGCAAATTAAAACTTGGGATAGATGGCATGTTGCTATGGAAGGTTTGAACTTGACTTAGGATTAAATACCTTTGTTATTTGAGAAATGCTGAATCTATCTATTACTGTTATTTGTTTTACTATCTTTTCAATCTATCTATTGTATTTATTTACAAATGCTGCTTTATTACAAAATAGCCATGTTAGCCATTCCTTTGGAATAAGCTGTGCATATAGTTATGTTAGAATTGCATTCTGTGTACATCTTGTTAAGTGCTTTAAGTACTCACCCTTGCCACCAACATCACCAGTTGAGAAGTCTACATCAGTACTGGAGAAGGAGTACCAAGTGGAGACAAATGTTTAGAGTGCAAGTCTTGTCAGTTGCTTGTGGTATACTGAAGGTTATCTACGTTTTCACTTCGTTATAGTTTAATTTATTATTTAGCCTTGTGAGGTATAGTCATGTAAGTTGACTATAAGGTCATTCAACTAGTAATATTTAATATATGATATCTTTTATTTTGTTTTCGCTGCTTATGATTGTGATATTTACCAATGTTGCGCCTGTGTGCATTAGTGTGATCCTGGACTAGTACACTAAATGATTTCAAAAATTGTTTAAATTTATCTAAGTTGTTTTACACATTAGTTGGGATTTTTAAAATTTCTAGAATATTTTTCTTTTTTTTTTAATTTTCCTTCGGTGCGCTGAAAATAAAAAAGTCACACAAAAATCGAACAAAATAGAAGAAAAACTGATGCAAAATTGGTGAAAATCGCTCGATTTTTATAAATATCAATATGAAGGCCGGTTTGAATGAAACCAAATTATCAGTGCGTCACTACGAATATCAATCTGTAAGCTGTAAGCCAAGTTAAAATTTGTCGAGGGCATTTCCTCGATGTGAACCAATCAGTACACAAAAATCATCACTTGCTAATGATTTTGCATCCCCAATTCATACACTCCTTCCCCGAAGTTTCCCTTTGTACATACTGACTAACTACTTCCTGCAAGCTAGATTTTACCATGAAACTATAAAGACAACATCGACTCATGCAACATCTGACAAACCGAATTACACACAATGTTCTGCTCAAATTTGGAAGGCAATTTGCATATGAAGACCCTCACCGGACCCAATTCACACAACAAATATAGTGGAAAATGGAAGAAAGAATGGCATTTACCGATATTCTTGCACTTTGCCGAAGTTGGCGAGTATCCTGCAGTCGGAGAGGAACTAGTACGTTTGGCCGACAAGCCTCATGTCATCGGCATCAATACAAGTGTCCAGCACCTCCCAGTTCCTCCCCGGTGGCACAGGGAACACCACCTACAATCCGTCGCTGCTACATCTAGAGGAAGCGGAACACGCGAGATAGGTCCTTGCTCCTAATGGCGTCCTCGAACTCGCGCCACTCCTTGAGGGAGGCCGTGCGGAGTTGCGGCCCCGAGCATGGGGGCCTGCACGTAGAGGGGAAGAAGCACCTGGAGGCGGAGCCTTGGGCTGGAATGGCCGCAGTGGAGGTGAACATCGGGGAGCAAGAGGCCGTGGTCACCATTGGTGTGGTCGAGGCGGGGAGGCGACGCTCGAGGAGGCGGGGAGGTGGGGACACGATCGAGGCGGGGTGGCGGAGACGCGGGGAAGCCGAGAATCTGGAGGAGCGGGGTGGAGGCAACTTCTCTCGCGCCATGTAAAAATGAGAATCGCTCCATGCCGATTTTGATTCGGTAGAGTGGAGGCGAGAGGTGTTGATGAGCTCGGCTCCTGAACGAGAATCCAAGAGCCGGAGCTCTACCGAACGGGATCTAAATGATCCATCATTCATACAAGTATATTTTTGTCACTTAAAAATAACCTGTCATATACATGAATATAACAATCTGTCCTCTTGTAGAAAACAAAGCATTAGCAATGCTATCAGGGAAGGTATTCATGTCCCCAATTTCCTCTCTTGCTGCATTGCCACTACTTTCTTGAGATGATGATGGTTCACAAATGCTTGGAGTGTAATCTTCATCTCGATCACACATCTCAAATAGTTCATCCCTCAAAGAACAATGATAATCTTTGTTTGCCTCTTCATTGGATAGTTTGGCAAGTTCAATAATATTCTCCACTTTATCTTCAAAACACCAAAGGCTTGCTTGATGGCAGTGCGAAGGGATGAATTCAAATGGTTGAATGCTTCTTTTTTACTGCTTGGACATGGGTCTTGTCGAAACTCTGGTAATGTTAGGACCCGAATATGCAAGTTCGGACCCTTTGTGTAAATCGTACTAGTCTAGAATCACGCTAGTACACATATTTTCAATATAGATGAATATCACAATCATATACAATGGAATATAACAAAAGATAGCATTAATTAATTATAATCTATTGACCAACCTTTTGGCCGATCTTACATGAATACGCCTCGCAGGGCTAAACTATAATAAATAAACTCTATCAATAAGAAAACATGGACAAACCCCTTTGTATACCACATGCAACTGACAAGGCTCGCACCCCAAATATTCGTCTCTTCTGGTGTAGACTCCTCCATAACTGGTGATGTTGTTATGGTAAGGGTGAGGACATAAAGCACCCAACAAGTTGTGCGCAGAATGCAATCATAACTTAACCATATGCATAGCTTATTCCAAAGAAATGGCTAACATAGCTATTTTGCAGTAAAGCATCATTTATAAAAGAAATACAATAACTAGATCGAAATGACAGTAAGATGAATAACAGTAAAAAGTAACTTTCACATTTCTCAACTAAACATGACACCTAGCCCTAACATAATCCAAACTTCCACCCGCACCTAGTTTTCCCATCCAAATTCTCATTTTACAAAATCTATTCATTGACTGTAATTCTCAAGCATTGCTCAAAATCATGAGTACGTTATCCAGCCTCATGGCTTGAGTTCAATAAGAAGCAGCGGAAATAAAATAGTAGTAGCAGAATGAGCCAATCCATATGCCATAGGCAATCGACTGGGGTACGCATCCTAGTAGTCCGGATCGCCTTCATCATAACCACAAGCATAGAACTCGTAGTCACCTTCAGTTTTAGCACTCTCTTCTGTGGAAAGTTGGGATGTTGCAAGGGTGAGTACAAAATGTACTCTGCAAGTCTTGGAAACATAATGCATGATAACTATATGCATGGCTAAACAATTGAAGGCATAATATGGTTCATTTGGCGTAAAGCAGAGTTTAACTTTAAATACCTATAGTAATTTCACAAAGCAGCATTTAACAAAATGTAATAGAATAGTAATTGAATTTTGATATAACAATAACACAGGTTCCAACCACCTGACTGGCTCCAACCGCCAAACCCAAAACCCGAGAGTTCCAACCACTCGCGGATTCTCAAACCATCATTTCCATTTAAAAACAAAACCATAAGATCTACAATGTGCTAGCGTACCTTGCCCGCCCTTGACCGTGGGCACGGCTACTTAAGTAGTTTTAACTCTGCAGAGTGTGTACACTTTACCCACAAGACATGATCAACTCTTGTCGCCATGCAATTAACACACTTCCTTTGGTGTGTCGGCAGAGAGATCATGACAAGGCCTTTACAATGCACGACCCCGCTACTAACTTTGCCCGCTAAGGTTTCACCGCTGTTAGGGTTCTAGCCACCCAGTACAGAAGCCCCCTCTTGCGCCTTGCGAGTGTCTACATCCGGCACCCACATTCAACCCAATGGCGAAGCCAATAACGAGACATACAAATTAATTAGTCAGGTCGTACCCATATAGACTTGTGGTTGTACGGTAGTGCTCGGTCCATGGTAACACATGCTTCAGTCCTTAATTGACTAGGGCGAAACAATCACTTTACAAGATCTCGTGCATTCAGCACCCACCAAAACATCCATCCGCCCCGGTCTAAGCCATTTCCATTTAAATTCATTGAAATAACAGCAGCAACACCAATTGCTACAATCTCACAATTAAGTTTGATCAATGACTAAAAAGGTTTTCCATAATGGCGTGATACCGAAACGTTTAAGCAGGACTAAGCAATTCTACCGTCCCATGCTACACTATTGGTTATCATTAGATACAGTAGCTAGTATCACCTAAGGTGTCAAAGGTTGTCATGATTAAAGACAATGAGGGTATAACAAATCAGGAAATTAGCTAAACCCAAAAACCGCATTTAAAGTACATTACGCAAAATAATAAGCATGCATAATTTAAAACAACATAATGTTTTCATAAAACTTGGGATCAACATGATCAAGGAATACTTGCCTTCGTTGACACATGCTGGTTCTACCTCTGCCTGTTGATTTGCCTACGCTTCGACTGCGTCGTCTACACGTAAAACGAGAGCAAATAAATAAAATAAATTCAAATAAAATTCAAAAATTTAAAAGAATGGTACTGTAAGATAGATCATGAATTTAGATGAATTTAGAAATTTGAATCACTGGAATCGGAGCTCGGACGGAGGAGAACGGGCTCCTGGAAGTCTCTCGGGTAAGAAAATCAGAAAAATCCGAGAGAGTGACACGTGGCACCATCTGATTGGCTGGGATTTTCGGATTTTCGGTAAAAGATCAGAAAAGAGAAAAAGGTCTTTCACCGACATGCGGGGCCCACATGTCGGCAACTGGTTCACGGCGAACCGAGTCCACTGAGAGGACACCCGGGTGACGTGGCAGACCGCGACGATGTGGCGTGCCACACGCGCGGCGGATAGGGCTGAGGTGGCAACCTGCGTTGTGCTGACGCGACTGCCACGCGGCGATGACGCGGCACGGCTCGGGGTGTTGTCGCAGCATGGCCAGGGCATCTGCCACGCGGGCTCGTGGTCTGCGGTGGCGCGGACGTGGCTAGCACGTGGCGCCACGAGGCGAGTGACACGGCGAGGTTGGTCCACGCGGCGCACATCCGAGCGGGGCTCCGAATCGGACGGCCACGGGTGACGATCACGGCGGTGGGGATGTGGCCCTATCTGGGACGCGTGATCATGATCGGACGGCTGAGCTTTGGTGAAGGGGGTCGACGGTGAGGTGGCGGCGACAACATGCCAGACTTGGAGAAGACGACACAGCCGTCGGCAGAGGAGCGGCATATTGGACTCGGCTCGGTGCGGTTTCGGGAGAGGACGACGCGATGAACTCGAATATGGAACCCATCACGTCGGAGACCCATCGGAGAGGGAGGAAACGGCGACGGAATGTCTCGGGTGCGGCGGCAACTTCGGCGAGGGCGCACCAACGGCAGGAGAGGTCGCGAGCGACGAGGGTTGGGGCAAAAGATGCGGCGTGAGGAGGGGAACACGGCACAAGGCGTCTCGGAGCCTTAAGTAGCCTAGGACGGCATGCAAAGCGCGGAGAACGAGGCGGACTGCGTGCGTGGCGGGAGGATTCGGCGACGGTTCGGCTTCCTCGCTGGCGGCGCGACGCGGCTTCATCTCGGCCGTCCACGAGGCACCGATCGGACGGCTCGCATGCGCACGGACACGGGGCGGGCGATGACCGCTAGATCGGAATCCAACGGCTGAGATGCGCACCGGCTAGGGTTTGAGGCGGGATTGGGCTAGGCCGAGAAGTTGGCAGGCCGAGCGGAAAATAGGGATGGGCTGCACTGGAAATAGGATTGGGCCGTGGGGAAAAGGATTCGGCCTGGAAGGAGAAAAAGGAATTAAATTCATTTTCTGATTTATTAAAACTCCAGAAATTCGAATAAAAGCAAATAAATTCAAATAAATAGCAAATAAATTCATAAAAATCTCCAAAAATACAGAAAAATTCCTTGAAGCACAAGGAACCCAATAAAAACTGGAAATCTTTATTTTGATGGATAGATTAGTCAAATTAAATCCTTTTATTCTTGGAAAATTCAAATTAAGCTTGAATTAATTCGGGAAAAATGTAAATGGTTCATTTCGAAATTCAAGCACTTAGAAACTCAAATTTTTGGGATGTTACAACTATCCAAATCGATTTTACACTCTGCAGATATTATGCGCTTTACCCACATGACATGATGGTCTCTTGTTACCAAGCTATTAGCGTACTTTCTTTGGTGTGTCGACAGTAAGATCCTATCGGTACTATCTGTTAAAGTTTCAACACTGATGGGGCTAGTTACCACACTCAGAGCCCGCTATTGCACCATGTGTGTTTAACCATATAGCCAAGACACACACCACCACTAGTAGTACCAAAGCTAAGAAATTACAAATTAATTAGCTTGATCCGTCCCTTCCTAGGCATCTGATTATATGTTTGATTCAGATCAAATGCTTGCAAGGTTAAGTCGTTAGGCTGACAAAGGCAAGACTTCCATAACCCAACTGCCACACAGACCCACCTTGGCATACTGCCTCTTGCCAATTTCCCTAATCTAAATCATTACTACGCCAATTGATTACCATGCAACACATGCCATCAACATTTCAACATCGTTGCAGACCAACATGTATTACCACAACTCAGCACCATCATGTGACAATACATGACACACTAATTCCACAAGCATGTTCCATATTCCATTAGTCAAAATTAACTTTGATATCTCAAAAGGCTTGTCTCATACGTGGCATAGCTAAGCAAAACTACGTACAACCAAACCATCCCATGTTGATCTCTAATAGCAACCAACTAGTAAGAAACTATCTTGGGGTGACAATAATCATATCATACAAATGACAAGGTAGGTATACTCAAACTAGGTTGAATAGCTAGATCCAAACTAAATTGAAATCAGATATAATTTGAATTAGCATGGAATAGTTTAAAATAATATAACCTTTAAAACAAGGGCTCAACATGATCAAAGCACAACTTTCCTTGAAAAAGTTCGTATTCCTTCTCTAGACCTTGCTGTTGAGTCAATAATTCACACTCGGATGCTCCGAGCACTTCAATGTCTACGCAAATTGAGAAATAATTCCTTTGATCTTCAATAATTCCTTTGGAGTCAATAACTTAGGATGACAAATATATCTCCTCAACATACTAGACACATCTCCCTCGAATTCAAATCAGGACAGCGAACACATCTCCTAAACATCCTGGACTCCTCCTAGCACACATGGTGGCTTCCTTTTGATCATCTCCTACAACATGATATCTTCTAATGCACACAATATCTCTGAAGGAACTCGCACATGTTTATCTTATATTGCACAAGAACGCACATAATCACACATAATATCTCGTGGACACAATTGATAAGAGAACATGTAGCTTTGATAGCCTTTCAAAGAGACACACAAATGGCCGTTAATGTTATCTTGTCATGCCTGTTGTCGACAACGCTTGTCAATAGAGGGTATCAACGAGACACACCTTCTTCACGTTCACCACCACATCTTTGCCGCTGCCTCTTTGTTCGCCTGTGACATGAATTGTCGGTGACTTCGGTCTTGATGACATCAGCTCTTCTTGCAACAATGGCCTCCACGCCATTGTAGTCACCTCTTTGCCGCTAATGAAACAACTTATTGTACATCATCTCCTCACACCAAGACATAACTTCAATGGTAAGGAGACTTGGACGAGAGTTTTAGAAATGCAAGCACTTGGATACATACTCACAAATACTCATGCACATATGGGACACTAACATAATGACCAGAATATATACACGCATGTACACCACACATCGTGTATAATGCATACCTTGATGATGGCTTGCTACCTCACCATCTTCTTGTCGCGGAGTCACATGCACCGCTACAGCCATGCTCAACGCACCATCAGATCTCGTTCAACACTGTGATGCTCAGCGACGATATCCTACCCAGAGGCGCAACAGTGATGGCATTTAGAAACTCACTCTGATACCAATTTTTGGTTATGGCCAGGATCAACAAACACATACGACAATAAAAAATCAAGCGCAAGAACTTACAAATATAAGTATTTTGATTGTGCAACTTAACTAGCACCTTTTCTTGTTCTCTTGCTCCCTTGCTTTTTTCATCTTGCTTACAAAACTCAGAACTACTAAGAAATTTATACCCATATCCTACATTTCTAAGAATAAGAAAATTATAGTAATCGAATTTGAATAGGTCTCATTTCCTTGTTTGATTCGGACTCCTGTCTTTTCCTATTTTGTTCAAACACAAGATTAACTCTAACAAAGACTGGATGAACCCACTCAGTGACAAGTGCCGTTGTCCAGGTTCAGGGGCATCAGTCTAGAGCAGAGGTGGTGGTGGAGGAAGGAGAGAGAGAAAGGAGGAGTGAGGAGGGATAACTTGAGGGGAGGAAGAAGAGGAGAAGGGTTTTGAGTTCATTTTGAACTTTTTTATTCCTCTAAATAGCCAAATATATTATTATAAAGGTTTTCATGTCCTAAGGCAAAAAGCCACAATTTTGCGGCATGTTTTAGCAAGTACACAAAAAAACTAGTGTCCTAGAAGAAACAACATAAAATTGGGGTGTCATGTAGATAATTTTGCTTTTTTATTTAGAGAAATGCTACAAATGCCTCTTCAACATCCTTGTTCACTCTCATTCATGTGCGACAGTCGACAGGGGTGGCGCCACCATCATCGGTGGGTTCACCATGCCCCCAAATTGTAGAGAGAGGCCAAGGAGGTAGTTGCCCAGCAATGGATGGTGGCGAAGGGAGGCTCAGCAAAACTGTGATGCTCTGAATATTAGGTTGGATGGGGTAGAGGTGGTGGGGAAGGGGCAGACAATGGCGCAGTGAGGCAGTGAGGTCATCATCAGCCACCGGTGTAGGAGAAGGTGCTGGGGAGGTCATCAATAAACATCTTTCTTTCCAGAAAAACCCCAACCATAAATCGCAAGAGAACTCGACCCTCGAATTCCCAAACTCTGACGTGCAACAACTCCTCAAACAAAATCTCAAGATTTACAACTTCCACGAAGGAAGATGGATACAAGGGGGAAAACCAAACGATCAACCAAATCTTTTATGATAAAGACTTAAAACTTAACTCCACACGACTTAAGGTTTACATCAAAACTTCAATAAGCACTTTAGAACTCCAAGAATGACAATCACGGGAACAACATTACTTTTCTCCACAAAGAAACCAACCAAACCGAATGCCAAAATGGTAATAGCGATCCGAAAGGATTCATCACCAAACTTTTCCCATTGTCTCCACCCAATGAAGTCAAAAGAAACCAACATTCTCCACCCACTCTCTAAACTAGGTCACAAAAGACGACGACTCCCACCTACGAGAGGTTCCCAAACTTCTGGTTGTGGCTCTACCCAGCCACCACCACAATCACAGCCTCTACCACGGCCACACCAACAACTAAGGCCCTCAACACAGTCAAATGTACGAGGCTGAAAAACAAATTGATTCAAACAATTCTTTTATAATCAATGCAATATGCAACAATAAATTCAGCATTCAACATCAAAGCTCAAATACAACATTTATGCGCAATGCAATGATACCCATACCCTTCCTACTATGCATTAGAGTTGTGTCAAGTTTCAAATTAATGAACCACACTATTCCAGATTTTAAGGTTGTTGCCCTAAGGTCAAATTTTAAAAGTAGATACCTATGCCATGTTTCTAATTCTATACAGCAAAATTTTAATTTACTCTAAAGTAATTTACTAACTCCAACCACCATGGACCTGAAGCCTGCTCTGATACTAACTGTAACACCCCGGCACCCCATGTACCCTGAATGTTACACCCTCAAGCACCAACATTACAAAACACCAAGAAATGCTAGTAACGCAAGCTAACATATTGGTAGGTTTGCCGAATTTAACTAAAAATTTCGGCAGCACCTCCCTTAAAATTCGGACATCCACTCAGTAGACAGAGAACAATTAACAACACAAGTAAGAAAATTAATATCAACAATTTGCAACTATTAAACTTAACTACACGACAAGGCTTACAATAATCAGAACTACAACACAATAGCATAATGATTCCCCACCAATTATCATTGTGAAACATTATTCCAAACTAAACCTTTATCATGGCATGAAAGTGAGTGAAGGTAAAGCTAAGTCCAATCCCGGCAAGACGTCCTCAGAGTTCCTAAAACATTAAATAAAACAAACGTGAATCCAAGACTCAGCAAAGTATATCAAATAATAATTTCATCACCAATTAACGCATTTAAATCCACAACATGATTATAATTCTTATACATCTTAGCAAGTGCACAAAACAATTATATCAACACCATTTACCTCCTTTACCTCATTACTTATTTCACACACATACCTCCTTAAGCCTCTTGGGAGGAGTCTATGACTCTATCTTGAATCCACATATTTCCAATTAACACAATAATTATCATTAGCGATGCAATGCAACATGCTTGCTTATGAATGCACCTTTCTTTGCACATACCGGTATTGCCGAGTGCACACCCGTCGGCGTGCACCCTCTCATTCTCTTCCATCACGTGGAGGGGCCTACTCTTACTGTTTTGCTCCCATCCAACCACGTGGATAGGACTACGAGGTAGGACTTTCGTACTCACTACGTGTGAGCACAGAGGCCCAGATCAGCATGGGTCGCCTCTTACATTATGAATGCATAAAGGTGAATGAAATGGATAAATTGCAAGTGGCATTGTATTTTAACCTTCACCGCACTATAATCATATTCCTAAACTTTAACACACATATGGCATATTCTTACATACATAAGCTTAGCATTTTCATCATCCTAATCAGAACCACAATCACAGTTATACGCATTGACATATTCATATATCTATGAACTTAGCATTTGCATCAGCATAATCAAACTCATAATTATCAACATAATCAAAACCACAAAGTAAAACATGTCACAAAACCATCTACCATTTAATCTACAAGATACACTTGCCTTTACTCACTCGGAATAGAGTGGCAAGAAGTTGTGGCCACCCTCGAGATCACACTTCCTGCAATAACATATAAATGTAGTCATCTCAAACAATGCAAATCACGGTTCAAGCGATAAATAACAATAACACTTCGCCCCTGTGCTTAACCCCGCTTTGAATCTCTTCAATTAGCCCAATTAATCCTTTCACAAGTAATCCATCTCAATTTCATTTTTTGCTCTAAAACCAAACTTCTACCACACAGGATAGCAGCCACTAAAACATGCATAACTTTTACATCGTTGATCCAAATTTAGTGAACCCAGTTTCTAATTAATCACAAGAGGATAATCTACAACTCTACGATAGCCATTTATTCAAAAATGTACTAACAATTCCTAGATTTGAAATGAACAGAGGTAACATGCACATTCACTTGTTCTGGACAGTAAATATTAAAACAAGCATAACTTTTGAATGGCTAAACAAAAAATTGATTTCTTGTGCTCTAATTGATCACAAGAGAACAGTTTACAATTATCACAAAGCCATTCATACAGAAGATGCATAAATAACTCCTAGATCAGGGATGAACAGAGGCTACATGCATTGACTCTAATTCTGGACAACAGGCATAGAAATGAGCATAACTTTCAATTGGCAAAGCCAAAAATTGCATTCTTGTACTCTAAATGACCACAAGAGGATAAAATACATTTATCATATAGCCATTTATTCAGGAAGTGGATTTAAAGTCCTCAAATAGCACTCTGAATCATAGACTAAAATCTGAACCTTCAACAGTTTCAAATTTCAGGACAGCATACTTCAAAATAGCATAACTATTGATATTTGAATCCAAATCAAGCAAACAAGGATATTTGCGTAATCTATAGGAAATTTCCTAACTTTCTCTAGACAATCAAAAATTCTAATTCGGCCTGTATCTAGCTCTAAACAACAGTTTAACATTTCAGCTATCAATACAAGAACAATCAGGACAACCATCAGTAAAATGACCATAACTTTTAATTGGCTGAACAAAATTTAGTTTTCTTAGTCTCAGATTAAAGGTTATTCGACTATCTATAACTTTCTCTACAGCCAAATATTTAGAAAATGCTTTTAACCAGCTCCAAACACAGCCCTAACAACAGGAATAAAACAACCCGAAAACTGAAATTTTCCCTCCAAACCCTAGACCGCCATTTCCCTCCAAAATCCTCAAAATCCCAATCCTAGAACACCCATACCAGCTTAATATCCCCATTAGCACAGCAAGCAACCTCACAAAACCACAAAATCCTCACCTACTTTTACATGAGGAAGAAGGGGGAAAAGGGAGTGCTGCTGCTCGCAATGGGGGAGGAGGCCGGCTGGAGGAGGAGGAGCACCAGGGAGGGAGGGGCGCCGACGAGGAGGGAGCAGGGAGGGCGCTGCCCTGGGGAGGAAGGAGGCCTAGGGAGTTAGAAGAGGGAGGGCTGCTGTCGGGTGGGGAAAGGGGAAAAAACCGGGTGGGGGAGAGGAGGGAAAGGGAAAAAAGAAAAAGGGGGTGGGGAGAGAAAATTGCAACCGCCACAAAAAAAATTCATCTGCGACAACAAATTTTTATCTGCGATATTACATCCTCTCCCCTTAAAAGAATTTGACTTGGAATTTCCAGAACGTCAAAACACAAAGCAAGATCCACTAGGGACACAAACTTCCTTGCAAACTCAAGGCACCCAATCAAGGATTCAAACCGATCCAAACGATAAACCATAATCCTAAATCCAACTAATAACGAAAGTGATTTGACTTAACTCAGACTAAGATTATCTTCTCATGACTACACATTCACTCCAATTTCTACTTAAATTTGTAAGGGACAAGACTCTCTCGTATTCTAGATCCCATGAACTTCCTGAACAAGGAATCTCACAAGAACTTTCTCAACCTTCATCCTTAACACATCCATTTAAGGACTCAACCATATTACTTTATATGCCAAATTCCCATACCAAACATGTTATACCACTATCGCAAAGATAATATGATGTTCTCATGGGAGAACATGGTTCCAAATTCCAAACTCAACTCTAAATTTCCCTTCAACTTCAATCTAATCTCCCCTCTTAACCCTTTTTACCACAATTCATCTTATTCATGACAACAAAAATGATACAAGACTTTTCATTCTATCATACCTCTAAACCATATCTCAACTAATCCCTCATACTATCCGTTTAAACATCTCAGGTTCCAAACTCGAACCCCTAAGAATCAAATACACATGATCCCATCTTTTCCAATTGTCTAACCTTTTTAACAAAAGAACCATAACTAACCAATGCCATCTGAGGAAATAGCCCACTTTGGCATATTTTCCGTTCCAATCACAAACCATGTTATATAAAATTTTTATTCTATCCTCTCCCAGGCATGTCTCACACCCAGAGACAACTAGCTAAGGCAAAAGTTCACAACAGAACACTATACTTCAAATTGCCATCACCTTCTTTACAACCAACTACTCCCAAAAGATTTTGAACCGACATCGCAAGCCTCCATCATACTCCAAGCCCAAGAATATAAATCTTTATTATACTCAACACTATACCACAAGCTTTCATATTCTTAACTCCAGCTGGAATGCAAAAGAAATGCAATTCTCTTTAAACCAAATAAACCACATACATCACTTTGGAGAGAATTCGACAAAACCCAATGATCACTTATTTTCTTTCCCCAAGCAAAATCGTAAAGAAAGACCCAATTCTCCTACATCACATAAACTATTTTTTTTTCATTTTCAAATCAAAACGATAAAATTTGCATCGGAGAGAAACTCGAATTAAAAGAGAGATTCCACACAAATCTTTGATAGAAGCCCTTATAATAACCAAAAACAAATCAGCTCACTTTAACCAAAGCAAAATCTCTCGCACTTAACCAAAACCAATGTTTTGGAAGAGAAAACCGATTCTCAAGTCAAACATCTATACCCATAACCATCACATTCTCTCTCAAGAGAAAGGAAACTTATTCCCAACAAAAACCACTTCACCATCAAAATTTTTTTATGTGACATTCATAAGATTTACATTTTAAAACCCTCACAAATACCACACATATTTTTAATCAAATCCAACTCTAATCAAAATAGAGTTACAAATATTTTCAACTCAAGAGTTTCCAACATATTCCATCATTTCTGTTTGTTTCCTTTAAAGGATGATTCCAACGATAATTCAGTTTGCACGCTAAGGAGCGCGATCCACTCATGCACTCTTGAGGGTAAACCCCATATTCATAGCACAAGCTAAATAGCTTAGCCAAGACCAAAGATTGGCATGGTTCAATGAGATAAGGTATCCCGAAATCCATCAACCGACTACTTCATCATTCCTCTCTCATCCTCATTTTTCAATCATCAAAGACAACTCTGCAATTTGACCAGAAATGCAAACTTAATCAGGGGAGTTACACTACCCATTAATTAGAACGCCTTAACTAAAAGGCATATATCCCCAAAAGATCATACAATCAATTGAATTCGTAAACCTTTAAAAGAAGGTTCAACTCGAATCCCACCATTTCTAGTATTCCAATACTCTTGCCATTAAAGATTTCATATTCACCAAAGGTATCCTGAAAAGCCCAACAGGTTTGAACCTAGGTTACAAAACCCAATTTTTCTCTAATTACCTTCTACTATTCATATAACCACCATTGGTCATAATATCATCAACCCCTAACCAATTCTATCTCATGACAATCAACAAGGAGAACCATGTTCTCACTTCTTCAGCACAAATAACTTATCAGTTAATTCAACATAAGACGTGTGTCATCATTTTCTTTTGGTTTACTAACCATGACGAACCATCATTTATACAACTGTTTATTCCAAGCTTAAAACACTTTTTTTCATCATTTATTTCATCATAAGCCACAAATACCTTTTGTACAACCCTTAAGTCAACATTTTAATATCCCCAATTCATTCAACCACTAAAAACTTCTAACAACTCGATGTGATCTCTACCAGCCATATTCATAAATACGGATCCCAAACAGACATTTGTCAATGACAAGCTCAACTTTTCATACAATCATTCCATATATACTCATTCTTTGATTACACATCGATCAAGTCAGTTTGTTAATCCACAATTTAATTGACCTATAAACAACATAAACCAACAACCCTCATAACTTTACACCAACATCTAGCTATAGTAAAGCCATCAAATGGATCATTCTAAACCTTCTATTTGGGGATCAATAATGGCCTTACAGGAACATAAATCTCGAACTCCCAATTAATTTCATGACTCACAACAATTCGCATAAAACACTAATCAACTTTCACTTTAGATTACTTACCATCTCGATTAATCTTTCTCTACCAACACAATAATTTAGGTTGTCTTTAAACAACAAACAAATTCACTTTAACAAAATCAGTAACCCACATCAATTGAAAGCTCTACTACTCATCATACACTTAACGTCTTGAACATCCTCGTGGGTCACGCACTCAACCTTCAAGGAAACCACAGTTCTTAAGTATGAACAACATCAATAAACATATTTCTTTCCAGAAAAACCCCAACCATAAACCACAAGAGAACTCGACCCTCGAATTCCCAAACTCTGACATGCAACATCTCCTCAAACAAAATCTCAAGATTTACAATTTCAACGAAGGAAGATGGATGCAAGGAGGAAAACCAAACGATCAACCAAATCTTTTCTGATAAAGACTTAAAACTTAACTCCACACGATATAAGGTTTACATCAAAACTTCAATAAGCTCTTCTGAACTCAAAGAATGACAATCACGGAAACAACATTACTTTTCTCCACAAAGGAACCAACCAAACTGAACGCCAAAACGGTAATAGCGATCCGAAAGGATTCATCACCAAACTTTTCCCTTTGTCTCCACCCAATGAAGCCAAAAGAAACCAACATTCTCCATCCACTCTCTAAACTAGGTCACAAAAGACGACGACTCCCACCTACGAGAGGTTCCCAAACTTCCGGTTGTGGCTCTACCCAGCCACCACCACAATCACAGTCTCTACCATGGCCACACCAACAACTAAGGCCCTTAACACAGTCAAATGTACGAGGCCGAAAAACAAATTGATTCAAACAATTCTTTTATAATCAAAGCAATATGCAACAATAAATTCAGCATTCAACATCAAAGCTCAAATACAACATTTAAGCGCAATGCAATGATACCCACACCCCTTCCTATTGTGCATCAGAGTGTGTCAAGTTTCAAATTAATGAACCACGCTATTCCAGATTTTAAGGTTGTTGCCCTAAGCTCAAATTTCAAAAGTAGATACCTATGCCATGTTTCTAATTCTATACAGCAAAATTTTAATTTAATCTAAAGTAATTTACTAACTCCAACCACCACGGACCTGAAGCCCGCTCTGATACCAACTGTAACACCCCGACACCCCATGTACCCTGAATGTTACACCCTCAAGCACCAACATTACAAAACACCAAGAAATGCTAGTAACGCAAGTTAACATATTGGTAGGTTTGCCGAATTTAACAAAAAATTTCTGTAGCACCTCCTCTAAAACTCGGACATCCACTCAGCAGATAAAGAACAATTAACAACACAAGCAAGAAAATTAAAATCAACAATTTGCAACTATTAAACTTAACTACACGACGAGGCTTACAATAATCAGAACTACAATACAATAGCGCAATGATTCCCCACCAGTTATCATTGTGAAACATTATTCCAAACTAATCCTTTATCATGGCATGAAAGTGAGTGAAGGTGAAGCTAAGTCCCATCCCGGCAAGACATCCTCAGAGTACCTAAAACATTAAACAAAACAAGCGTGAGTCCAAGACTCAGCAATGTATATCAAATAATAATTTCATCACCAATTAACGCATTTAAATCCACAACATGATTATAATTCTTATACATCCCAGTAAGTGCATAAAACAATTATATCAACACCGTGGAGGGGCCTACTCTTACTCTTTTGCTCCCATCCAACCACGTGGATGGGACTACGAGGTAGAACTTTCGTACTCACTACATGTGAGCACAGAGGCCCACATTAGTATGGGTCCCCTCTTCCATTATGAATGCATAAAGGTGAATGAAATGGATAAATTGCAAGTAGCATTGTATTTTAACCTTCACCACACTATAATCATATTCCTAAACATTAACACACATATGGCATATTCTTACATACAAAAGTTTAGCATTTTCATCATCTTAATCAGAACCACAATCACAGTCATACGCATTGACATACTCATATATCCATGAACTTAGCATTTGCATCAGCATAATAAAACTCATAATTATCAATATAATCAGAATCACAAAGCAAAACATATCACAAAACCTTCTAACATTTAATCTACAAGATACACTTGCCTTTACCCACTCGGAATAGAGTGGCAAGAAATTGTTGCCACCCCCGAGATCACACTTTCTGCAATAACATCTAAATGCATTCATATCAAATAATGCAAATCACGGTTCAAGCGATAAATAACAATAATACTTCGCTCCTATGCTTAACCCCGGTTTGAATCTCCTCAATTAGCTCAATTAATCCTTTTACAAGTAATCCATCTTAATTTCTATTCTTGTCCTAAAACCAAACTACTGTCACACAGGATAGCAGCCACTAAAACATGCATAACTTTTACATCGTTGATCCAAATTGAGTGAATCTAGTTTCTAATTAATCAAAGGAGGATAATATACAACTCTACGATAGCCATTTATTCAGAAAATGCACCAACAATTCCCAGATTTGAAATGAACAGAGGTGACATGCGCCTTCACTTGTTCTGAACAGTAAATATTAAAACAAGCATAACTTTTGAATGGCTAAACCAAAAATTAATTTCTTGTGCTCTAATTGATCACAAGATGACAGTTTACAATTATCATAAAGCCATTTATACAGGAGATGCATAAATAACTCCCAGGGCAGGGATGAACAAAGGCTACATGTATTGACTCTAATTCTGGACAACAGGCATAGAAAGGAGCATAACTTTCAATTGGTAAACCCAAAAATTGCATTCTTGTGCTCTAAATGACCACAAGAGGATAACCTACATTTATCATATAGCCATTCATTCAGGAAGTGGATTTAAAGTCCTCAAACAGTACTCTAAATTACAGACTGAAATCTGAACCTTCAGCAGTTTCAGATTTCAGGACAGCATACTTCAAAATAGCATAACTATTTTGCTGCCCTGGGGAGGAAGGAGTCCTGGGGAGGGAGGAGAGGGAGGGCTGCTGTCGGGTGGGGAAAGGGGAAAAAACCGGGTGGGGGAGAGGAGGAGGGAAGGGGAAAAAAAGAAAAAGGGGGGGTGGGAAGAGAAAATTGCAACCGCGACAGAAAAAAATTCATCTGCGACAACAAATTTTTATCTGCGACATTACACCTTGAAACAAGATAGGATGCGCTAGTAGCCTCGTTTTTTATCTACGGGTGAGTGGGTACCAAAGCCGGACAAGATGGAGACCACCTTCAATGTTAACGATAGGAGATAGACCAAGCTTATGAAAAAAAAGAGAAAGAAAGAGGAAAACAAAAACAAGTAAAGAGTAGAGTGGGACAAGGGATGAAAACGGGTTGGATATCTCCCGTCCGATCCGAGATTGGATTTTACTATGTGGTCGGATCTGGGATCGGATCCGGATACTTGAATCAAGATTCAGAATCGGATCCGGAGCATCCAATATCTGGTAAATACGGGACGGGATCCGGATATTTGGATTTTTCCTATTCAGATATCCAAATTTTTCCTATTCGGATATCAAATCGGATATTCAGATCGAATATTCGGATTTTTCCTATTCAGATATCAGCAAGGCCCAGCCCATTTTCATCATATTTTTTCTATGTCAGCCCATTTATATTAAAAATTAGTTAGTTCTATTGATCCTCAAGTAGCATATTCTTTTTACAACGTTTGTTGAGTTTGATTGATATATAATTTGTTACTGTAGTCAAGTACTCGTATGGTTCTAATTCAATATACATTACTCTATATATGCGTGCATTATCCGTATATCATTATCATTTTCCGACCCGAATCCGTCACATATCCGTATCCCGAATAACCCGAATCCGTATCTGGTTAGCTCATATCCGGTTCCGAATCCAAGAAAAAAATATAGGTTAGGATACGAAATGTGGGGAACCGTCCCCGGGACTCCACTGATTCACTCAAATGCACGGAGCATCTCAAGTGAATCAAGGGAACCTCGGGCGTCCCGCGATCATACCCGTGTTGGTCCCAGGAAAGTTTGCCAACACGTGTATTCTCATCCGACAGTTGACATCACAACACATACACAATAAGCGGAAGCATAAACATCATTACATTACCAAAAGTAGGACTGCTGTCCTCAACAACATATTTAGTGTTATTACATCAAGTAGCAGCGGAAATTATCAAGTAGCAGCGGAAACCAGAAGATAAACAACAAACGGGCCAGCATGGTATGCCCCCAAACCCTCAGGCAACCAACTGGGGCAAGAACGGCGACTAAACGTTAGAATCGTCGAAATCTGCCCGGTAAAAGTACCCGGGCAGTGCCTCATCCTCACCTGCAGCAAGTGGACAATCCGATTGAGTACAAAGAGTGTACTCGCACAATAATATACATGTCATGCTGATTTCTAGCTACATGTGGTGACTACATCAAAGGAAAGCTTAATGGCAATTTTCAGCATAAAGCAATATTTGAGGCAAAACATAATCATGTATAGATTGAAAGATTGCATTTAGTAAACATTTGCAAAGTCTAATGCATAGTATCACATCATCATAATCACATTCATATCATGCCTCCAAGCATACACGAACCATGAGTTCCATCGCTCATGTTCAACTACACACACAAGTACTCCAATACTTGTGTCATTTTACCATTCCCATCCCATTCTTACCAAAACCTTAATACTACGCCAAAGTGGTGACAACTTGAGAGATCGTCCTAACCATGGACGCGGCTATTGAATAGTTTAAACTCTGCAGAGGTGCGACTTTACCCACACGACCGCCACACTCGTAAGCCAAGCTATTAACACATTTCCTTAGATGTGTCGGCCGAGGTGAACATGACAAACCATTTTCCAGTATGCATGGTAGTGTATATAAACCATCCGGATGACTGTGACCCTTGATCCCGCGTGCCCAGTGCTCTGTGTGTGTGGATCAAGGAGTACACCCGTTGTTGGACATCCCCAACTCAACAAAGTTCGAGGGACTCCGAGGACATTCCTTGGCGCTCCACTAAGCCCAAGAAATTCCGGCGGTCATTCCTTGACACTCTACAAAGCTCAAGGAATACCGAGTGCACATGGTTTACATACCCTAGTCATACACAAGTACTTGGTTACACCGGTCCCATAAACGGCGTGTGGTTCGCACGATAGTTACTCAAAAGACGTCACCAGGATTCAATCCTTAAGGTCCTTAACCAATATCTCTACTCATTAAACAACATTTAAAATCATCATCATCATAATCATTCTTGATCATTGCGACCGATGGACTAAGTCCATCTATCGCGGTTTCTAACGATGATCTAAGCATGGCTAAGCAAACCGTACGAACCCATTTAAGATAATAACCATCAACCACCTAGGGCGACAATGGAATATGGAAAGAACATTGCAAGGGGAATATCACAACAATATGGCACTAGCTAAGAATTCTACCCGAACATAATTGTAATTGAAAGTAAGCATGCAATTGATAAAATAATTCCAAGACATAGAGGTAAATTAATAGGAGCAATCATGGTCAAAGAATAAGGTAGTGCCTTGCTGCTCGTTCTTGACTTCGTAGACGTAGTCGTACTCGGGAGTGCCCTCCGAAGCGTCAACACCTAACGAGAAAATCCAATTCCATAAACACCAAATCAAGAACTCCAAAGGTGCACACGATTAAAAGATGCATGAAATGCTCATGATGTGTACTACTAATGATAATATGTAAATACTAATTGAATCTTGCGTCAAAATTCAATTTTTAGGGATTTTATTCGAATAATGTCCGGAGTATCCGGGTTTAATATCCGGAGTATCCGGGTTTAATGTCCGGAGTATCCGAGCTAACCCTCTCGGTCTCGCATATTTCATGTTGTCCGAGTATCCGGACAAAATCCCCGGAGTATCCGGGTTAAAACCCCGGACTATCCGGACAAAATGTCCGGACTATCCGAGCTGACCTGATCTGTCTCAAAATGGCTATTTGTCCATTGGGTTCTCTACTTCATAGCAATGCACTAGGACTTCAAGAGGGGTGGACTAGGGTAGAACCTTACCACTACGGGGTTACTTTTGCACGTGGAGACGGTTGGTTATGGCGAGAGAACGACGAAGAAAATCACAACGCCGGTCTTCGCGGTTCACCTCCTCCTAGCCCGTGTAGATGACAATGCCTTCACTTGCTCGTGCTTGCAATAGCCTCTAGCCCTCCTCTTCAAGCTTCCATGTGACATGCACGACCCGATTCAAAGTGGGATGATGGGTTCCATGGAGAGGAAGAAATGAGTCACAAGAGCAGAAATTTCAGAACAAGGGAGGAAAAGAAAACGATTGCCATTTACCCAAAACTTGGTTCCTCAAAAATCCATTTGGATGGATTTGAAGCTCTTGATCTGGGCTACAAGATGGTATAACATGCACAAGCTCAAACTCAAGAATGGAGGAGATTTGTGGGGGAGAATGGCAAGAGGTTGAAAAGAGTTGCTTGCTGTTTTCTGCAGGTTTGGAGGAGCAAATGGGCTGGTTGGAGGAGAAACCAAGGTGGAGAAGCTTATATATGGCTGCCCACTCATGCCTTACATGTGGGGCTAGGTCCCACATGTCATAGGGTGAGTAAAAGAGTGGGTAGGGGTGATTGAAGTGAGAAAAGACATGGAAAAAGGCTGTGCAGCCCACAAGTTCCAATGCAAGTAGGTCCCATGTGTCATAGACTAGTTAGGTAGGTGGGTAGGGGTGAATAGAGTAGGAATTGGTAGAGTAGGTGTGTGCAGCCTACTCTCCTCTCTCTTACAAGTATGGCCCACATGTCATTGAGTAACATGAAACAACATGTGTGCAGTTTTAGAAAAATGATTAGTATGATTGTTGTCACTCCCTAATGAGGCATGATAATGCGCCAACACTTGTATGACCATGAATAAATGAGGATGCAATGACACTATGGAAAACATTAACGTGACACGCCTCACTTACCGGATTAACGAAAAATCGGGCTGTTACAAGCCTCCCCCCCTTAAAAGAATCTCGTCCTCGAGATTACACCGCTTCATTGAAGAGGTAGGGGTATTCAGCTCGAAGATGATCCTCACGCTCCCATGTGGCCTCCTCAGGAGTGTGATTACTCCATTGAACTTTCAAGAATTTGATGGTCCGGTTTCGAGTAATACGTTCCCTCTCATCGAGAATACAAATGGGATGCTCCTTGTATGATAGATCGGGTTGTAACTCGAGAGTGTCCAATTCAGTAACTTCGGTTGGGACACGAAGGCATTTCTTCAATTGGGAAACATGAAAGACATTATGCACATCGGCTAGCGAAGGGGGAAGCTCCAACTGATATGCCACCGCTCCTCGTCGGGCTAAAATTTGGAAAGGCCCAATGTAACGAGGGGCTAGCTTTCCCTTCACTTGAAACCGACGAACACCTTTCATTGGTGAAACCTTGAGATAGACGTGATCACCAACTTCAAATTTGAGCTCACGGCGGCGACGATCGGCGTAGCTCTTTTGACGAGACTGCGCGGTCCGCAACCGTTCGCGAATAAATCGAACTTGCTCTTCCGCTTCGGCGACTAGGTCAGGACCAAAGAGGGGTCTCTCTCCGGACTCAGACCAGTTAAGTGGAGTTCTGCAAGATCTTCCATAGAGAGCCTCGAATGGACTCATTCGGAGACTAGCTTGATAGCTATTGTTGTAGGAGAATTCTGCAAAGGGTAAGCATTTCTCCCAATTCTTGCCATAAGTAAGGGCACAAGCCCTGAGCATATCCTCAAGAATTTGGTTCACTCGTTCAGCTTGTCCATCAGTCTGAGGATGATAAGCGGTGCTGAAAGAAAGTTGAGTCCCCATGGCTTTGTGGAGGCATTGCCAAAAATGCGAGGTAAACTGGGTACCCCGATCTGAGACAATTCTTTTTGGAACACCATGAAGAGATACGATTCGATAAAGATACAACTCAGCTAACTTGCTCACTGTATCCGTTGTCTTGACAGGGAGAAAATGAGCAGTCTTTGTGAATCGGTCGACGATTACCCATATGGAATCGAAACCTTTTTGCGTCTTGGGCAACCCGGTAATGAAATCCATACCAATCTCTTCCCACTTCCACATGGGAATGGGCAATGGTTGAAGTGTGCCTGCTGCACGCAAATGGTCGGCTTTCACCCGCTGACATACGTCGCACTCGGCGACATACCGAGCAATCTCTCGTTTCATCCGGGTCCACCAAAGTCTTGGCTTAAGGTCTTGATACATTTTTGTACTCCCGGGATGAATAGAGAATGTGGAATTATGAGCCTCATCAAGAATCAGTGCCTTCAATTCTTTACAATTTGGCACCACTAGCCGCTTGTCGAACCACAAGACACCTTGTGAGTCTTCGGTGAAGCAATTGGCCTTGCCTTGCTTGATGCGGGCTCGGATGAGTGCTACACCCTTGTCTGTCTTTTGAGCCTCTTTGATTTGGTCCAAGAGATTAGATTTGACTTCCAAGACAGCAAGGAATCCCTCCTTAACCACTTCTAGGTTGAGCTTCCGAAACTCGGCGCACATGGCGTCTGATTCTGGTTCTACCGAAAGATGATGGCATTGAGACTTTCGGCTCAAAGCATCGGCAACAATATTGGCCTTTCCAGGATGATAATGGAGTCCCATATCATAGTCTTTAATCAATTCAAGCCACCTCCTTTGCCTCAAGTTCAAGTCGGCTTGAGTAAAGATATACTTGAGGCTCTTGTGATCGGTGTAAATTTCACAACGACACCGATGAGGAAATGTCGCCAGATTTTTAGAGCATGCACCACTGCTGCCAGCTCTAAGTCATGGGTGGGATAATTCATCTCATGAGGTCTCAATTGCCTTGATGCGTACGCCACAACTCGGCCTCCTTGCATAAGTACACAACCGAGCCCGAGGCGGGATGCATCGCAGTATATATCGAAGCCCTTGTGAATATCTGGCAGGATTAAAATGGGTGTAGTGGTTAAGCGAACCTTCAGCAATTGAAAACTTGCCTCACATTTCGCTGACCATACGAACTTATTCTCCTTCTTCAAAAGTTCGGTCAGTGGCTTCGCGATTTTGGAGAAGTTTTCCACGAATCGGCGGTAATAACCCGCGAACCCGAGAAAACTTCGAACCTGTGATGTTCTTTGGCTGCTCCCGGTCAAATGCAGATCAGTATCTTGCCGGGATCAACCGCAACTCCATATACGATATCACATGGCCCAAGAAGGCAACCTCCTTCACCAAAATTCACACTTGCTGAATTTTGCGTAAAATCGATGCTCTCATGACTTTTCCAGACTGCTCGAAGGTGTACTTCATGCTCCTCTTCGGACTTGGAGTAAATGAGAATATCGTCAATGAAGATGACAACAAACTTGTCAAGATACTCCATGAAAACTGAATTCATAAGGTTCATGAAGTAGGCCGGTGCATTGGTCAAACCGAAAGACATGACGGTATACTCATATAGGCCATAACGAGTGGAGAATGCCGTTTTTGGAATGTCTTCCGATCTAATCTTGATTTGATGGTAGCCTAATCTCAAGTCAATCTTGGAGAAAACACGGGCCCCGGTCATTTGGTCGAACAAATCATCAATCCGCGGGAGTGGATACTTGTTCTTGACCGTGACCTCATTTAGCGGACGGTAATCAACACACATCCGCAAGCTATCATCCTTCTTCTTCACAAATATCGCCGGGCATCCCTAAGGTGAGGAGCTCGGCCGAATGAAGCCCTTCTCTTGCAGCTCCGTAAGTTGTTTCTTTAACTCAATCAACTCATTAGGAGGCATACGGTAAGGTCGCCGATATCGGGCCGCTCGGGTAGAAGCTCAATAGCGAACTCAACCTCCGGTCGGTGGCATCCCCGGCAATTCTTCTGGGAATACATCCAGGTAATCACATACCACTGGAATGCTACTTATTCCAAGGACTGGCTCACCCTTCAAGGCATAGAGGGGAGCAAAATCTGGACTTGATGCAAACACAACTTGTTTGCCGCTTGCGCTAGTAAGTGAAATAGATCTGCTTGCACAATTGATGCATCCTTGGTGCTTGGATAACCAATCCATCCCAAGAATAACTTCAATTCCCTCCGTTTTAATCACTATCAGATCAGCTAGGAACTCTACCCCATTGACTTCAATCTTTATTTCCCGGCAGATTTGATCGGTCCTTAATTCCGATCCCGGGGTTTTAATGAGAAGTGGTGGATGCATAAGTTGTTTAGGGAACTCATGATGCATGGCAAACTTCTCTTTGATGAATGAATGAGATGCTCCGGAATCAAATAATACGGTAGTCGGGTATGAGTTAACAGAAAGCGTACCCAACACCACATCCGGTGCATTCTGAGCTTCCTCGGCTGTCACATGGTTGATGCGACCACGCGGTGGGGTCGGCACGGGTTTTGGAGTCGCTGGCCGGGGTGAAGGTGCTGCTATCCAGGTGCAACGGCAGGTCGAACTCCCAACATTGCTTGGTTCTTTTGCGGGCATTGACGCGCAAAGTGCCCCGGCTGTTTGCATTGGAAGCAAACAAGAACTGGGCGAGCTTGAGGGTTGGCTCCTTGCTGATTTCCACCCACAGTTGGTGGAAGACTTGGCTGCGGTGGCCGAGCAACGAATGTTGGTGGTCTCGAAGGTACCGGCGCTTGATAGGTTGGGAGTGGAGGGCGCACCATGCGCTGTGGCTGCAAGTTGCCGCTTGCTGAATTTTGTGCAACTCGCTTGCGCTTGCGCGTATCCTCCAATTTTCCCCACTTTTCTTCCACCACTATGGCCTTGTGGACCAAGTGCTGAAAATTTCGGAAGTCGTGAGCAGCGAGCTCTAGCTGCAACTCCTCCGAAAGTCCCTCCATGAAGCGCTCTGGCTTGCGCTCGTCATTGGAGACTTCGTCCGGAGCATAACGAGCCAAATAGTTGAACTCATGAAGATAGTCCATGACGGTCTTGCCGCCTTGCTTCAATGCGAGAAATTCACGCTTCTTCCTCGCCATAACGCCTGAGAACATGAGCCTCGCGAAAGCCGCGAAACTCCGTCCAAGTGATGACATGGTCGGGCGGGCTGCATGGCGGTAAAGCTGTCCCACCATGCGCACTGTTGCACCATCGAGTTGATGTGAAGCATAGAGGACCTTCTCATGGTCGGGCATTGAGCAATGGCCAACTTGCGCTCAATAGTCCGGCCAATCGTCACCTCGAGTGGATCCGCAGCACGGGAGAATGTTGGCGGCTGCGTGCGGAGAAACTCGCCAAGTCCGCTGGCTGCGTGATGCCCTGCCCTCTCGGCTCCTCGAAAAGGGGCCGGTGCAGGGGCCGTGTTACGGGCGATCTGCTGCAAGATCAAAGTTTGATCCTGCCGGTTTTGCTCGATCGAGCGAGGACTTGAGCCATGGTGGGAGGGTGGAAGTTCCTCCTCCATGCGAGCGTGGCAGCGGATTTTGGCGATCACGAGGACTCCGGTGATCATGGGTGACCCCGAGTTGGATCCTCAGTTGCTTGGGATTCGTTGGATTGCGGCCTCGCCTCACGTTGAGCTTGGGAACGAGTGGTAACTCCCGTCATCTGTTGCCAAAACAAAATTAGCAACAAGTAGCAGGAGAGCCACAACAACACCAAACTTAAAATATCCGGACAGCAAGTCACACAATTTAATCTCTATATGTATGCAGCAAGAAAACATGCACCAACTCCAAAAGACATCAAAGTAAGATAGCTCTTAAACCACAACATCATCCATGAAAGCAAATAACGAGGTTCCGATACAATAACACAAGTTCTTAACCCATAAGTCTAAGGCGACAATCTAGAGATGACAAGTCCAAAATATAAGAGCTAACATAGGTTCTTAAGATAGCCTATTCCATCAATTAAATTAGTCCGGCTCATCTCTACTTAACCTCCACGATGGCTTGATTAGGACAATTCAAATGTCTCTAAGAAATCCGTGGGGAAACTCATCCAAAAGATGGTATCCCGGTGATCCGGTGTCTTCGGGGTCCAAAGGGTTAGTGAGACGCTGTGGTGATCCTATGTAAAACCTAGGTACCCCCGGGGATTCTCGGGAACGCCGACGCATCACACCTCCCGAATTGATGCGCGCGGTGTTGGACACAACGTCCTCGGTCTCAGTCCCCGGCACATGCGGAAACTGAAAAGCAGGTGGGGCTGCATCATGTGGCGTCGTGGAGTTGCGCCCATACAGTGTATCCCGTGGCACCAAGTTAATCTGGACAAAGTGGTGAAGGTGCCCTTGTGCCGCATGAAGACGAGCACGAGTCTCCCATAACTCATGGACAAGGCAACGGTTAACCCGGTCCAAAGCACGGACCAAGCCCGACAACTGTCGAATAGAAGAGTCTTCTCCCATCTCGATTTCAGCAACACTGTTGACTTCATCCATCGCTCCTCGTTGCGGGAAATATTGATATGGAGGTAAAGTCAACTCCCACAAGTCATGACGGAGATGGCACATGGCAACATAGGCCACCTCTTGGATAGCCATTCCTACGGACGTCCCCCTCGCTTGGAAGTGATAGGGAATG
Organism: Guadua angustifolia; assembly: GCA_036346375.1. NCBI lineage: Eukaryota > Viridiplantae > Streptophyta > Magnoliopsida > Poales > Poaceae > Guadua > Guadua angustifolia. The sequence continues at coordinate 38,816,954 of CM070507.1, forward strand.
CTCCCCGTCACCATCCTAGCGATGATATGAACCGTGGCTGTGTAGGTCTTCAATCCGGGTCCTAAGGCACGACCATAAACCGCGTACTCCGGTGCGTAGGTGAAATTTGCCCTCCAGAGCATATCCCTCAAGAGGGAAGGATAGCCTCCACATCCTCAAAGACGGGTGACCAAAACCAAGGTCCAAAACTCATCATCACGTTGAAGAAGGATAAGAAGAGTTAAAACTTATTTGCACAATCAAATGAACATAAGGATGAGATATAGAACTAAGATGGGTAAGAAATAAAGGAATTGCACATTGCTATTTGTTCTGAAATTATTTGATATCAAAATAGTTTTTGACTCAAAACATCATCAAACTAATCATAGCATGGCCGTTCTAACCTACAGTCAGTATGGCTCTGATACCAAGCCTGTGGGGAACCGTCCCCGGGACTCCACTGATTCACTCAAATGCACGGAGCATCTCAAGTGAATCAAGGGAACCTCGGGCGTCCCGCGATCATACCCGTGTTGGTCCCAGGAAAGTTTGCCAACACGTGTATTCTCATCCGACAGTTGACATCACAACACATACACAATAAGCGGAAGCATAAACATCATTACATTACCAAAAGTAGGACTGCTGTCCTCAACAACATATTTAGTGTTATTACATCAAGTAGCAGCGGAAATTATCAAGTAGCAGCGGAAACCAGAAGATAAACAACAAACGGGCCAGCATGGTATGCCCCAAACCTCAGCAACCAAGCTGGGCAAGAACGGCGACTAAGCGTTAGAATCGTCGAAATCTGCCGATAAAAGTACCGGCGATGCCTCATCCTCACCGCAGCAAGTGGACAATCCGATTGAGTACAAAGAGTGTACTCGCACAATAATATACATGTCATGCTGATTTCTAGCTACATGTGGTGACTACATCAAAGGAAAGCTTAATGGCAATTTTCAGCATAAAGCAATATTTGAGGCAAAACATAATCATGTATAGATTGAAAGATTGCATTTAGTAAACATTTGCAAAGTCTAATGCATAGTATCACATCATCATAATCACATTCATATCATGCCTCCAAGCATACACGAACCATGAGTTCCATCGCTCATGTTCAACTACACACACAAGTACTCCAATACTTGTGTCATTTTACCATTCCCATCCCATTCTTACCAAAACCTTAATACTCGCCCAAAGGTGGTGACAACTTGAGAGATCGTCCCAACCATGGACGCGGCTATTCAATAGTTTAAACTCTGCAGAGGTACGACTTTACCCACACGACACGCCACACTCGTAAGCCAAGCTATTAACACATTTCCTTAGATGTGTCGGCCGAGGTGAACATGACAAACCATTTTCGGTATGCATGGTAGTGTATATAAACCATCCGGATGATCGTGACCCTTGATCCCGCGTGCCCGAAGGCTCGTGTGTGTGGATCAAGGAGTACACCCGCTGTTGGACATCCCCAACTCAACAAAGTTCGAGGGACTCGAGGACATTCCTTGGCGCTCCACTAAGCCCAAGAAATTCGGCGGTCATTCCTTGACACTCTACAAAGCTCAAGGAATACCGAAGTGCACATGGTTTACATACCCTAGTCATACACAAGTACTTGGTTACACGGTCCCATAAGCGGCGTGTGGTTCGCACGATAGTTACTCAAAAGACGTCACGAGATTCAATCCTTAAGGTCCTTAACCAATATCTCTACTCATTAAACAACATTTAAAATCATCATCATCATAATCATTCTTGATCATTGCATCGATGGACTAAGTCCATCTATCGCGTTTCTAACGATGATCTAAGCATGGCTAACAAACCGCATTTAACCCATTTAAGATAATAACCATCAACCACCTAGGGCGACAATGGAATATGGAAAGAACATTGCAAGGGAATATCACAACAATATGGCACTAGCTAAGAATTCTACCGAACATAATTGTAATTGAAAGTAAGCATGCAATTGATAAAATAATTCCAAGACATAGAGGTAAATTAATAGGAGCAATCATGGTCAAAGAATAAGGTAGTGCCTTCTGCTCGTTCTTGACTTCAGTGAGCGTGAGTCGCACTCGGAGTGCCCTCCAAGGCGTCAACACCTAACGAGAAAATCCAATTCCATAAACACCAAATCAAGAACTCCAAAGGTGCACACGATTAAAAGATGCATGAAATGCTCATGATGTGTACTACTAATGATAATATGTAAATACTAATTGAATCTTGCGTCAAAATTCAATTTTTAGGGATTTTATTCGAATAATGTCCGGAGTATCCGGGTTTAATATCCGGAGTATCCGGGTTTAATGTCCGGAGTATCCGAGCTAACCCTCTCGGTCTCGCATATTCTGCGCTGTCCGGAGTATCCGGACAAAATCCCCGGAGTATCCGGGTTAAAACCCCGGACTATCCGGACAAAATGTCCGGACTATCCGAGCTGACCTGATCTGTCTCAAAATGGCTATTTGTCCATTGGGTTCTCTACTTCATAGCAATGCACTAGGACTTCAAGAGGGGTGGACTAGGGTAGAACCTTACCACTACGGGGTTACTTTTGCACGTGGAGACGGTTGGTTATGGCGAGAGAACGACGAAGAAAATCACAACGCCGGTCTTCGCGGTTCACCTCCTCCTAGCCCGTGTAGATGACAATGCCTTCACTTGCTCGTGCTTGCAATAGCCTCTAGCCCTCCTCTTCAAGCTTCCATGTGACATGCACGACCGATTCAAAGTGGGATGATGGGTTCCATGGAGAGGAAGAAATGAGTCACAAGAGCAGAAATTTCAGAACAAGGAGGAAAAAGAAAACGATTGCCATTTACCCAAAACTTGGTTCCTCAAAAATCCATTTGGATGGATTTGAAGCTCTTGATCTGGGCTACAAGATGGTATAACATGCACAAGCTCAAACTCAAGAATGGAGGAGATTTGTGGGGGAGAATGGCAAGAGGTTGAAAAGAGTTGCTTGCTGTTTTCTGCAGGTTTGGAGGAGCAAATGGGCTGGTTGGAGGAGAAACCAAGGTGGAGAAGCTTATATATGGCTGCCCACTCATGCCTTACATGTGGGGCTAGGTCCCACATGTCATAGGGTGAGTAAAAGAGTGGGTAGGGGTGATTGAAGTGAGAAAAGACATGGAAAAAGGCTGTGCAGCCCACAAGTTCCAATGCAAGTAGGTCCCATGTGTCATAGACTAGTTAGGTAGGTGGGTAGGGGTGAATAGAGTAGGAATTGGTAGAGTAGGTGTGTGCAGCCTACTCTCCTCTCTCTTACAAGTATGGCCCACATGTCATTGAGTAACATGAAACAACATGTGTGCAGTTTTAGAAAAATGATTAGTATGATTGTTGTCACTCCCTAATGAGGCATGATAATGCGCCAACACTTGTATGACCATGAATAAATGAGGATGCAATGACACTATGGAAAACATTAACGTGACACGCCTCACTTACCGGATTAACGAAAAATCGGGCTGTTACACGAAAAAAGCAATATCCGCCCGTATCTGACCCGTTTTCGCCCCTAAGTGTGACCATCCTGCTCGACACCGGCGGACAAGGGCCGAAGATTGGCTAGGAGGAGAATCTAGGAGGAGGGAGGTGCTCAGCAGAGTTGGGATAATGAAGTTTGAAAAGTTTTTGATCGTCTCATTTGGTTGGTGATTGTAATTTGGTTGGTGATTGTAATTGTAACATCGCCCAATGGCCTTCAGCCTATAAACACATCGTTTTATTTAAAAAATAAAAAACACATTTGTTTGCAAAAATTATGGTGGTTGATTTGACGACTAGACAACATATGGCAACAAAACCAAATCTCATAGGCTTTAGTGATATTTTAGTGGGAACTAAATCCCATAGAAATCTTTCTTTTACGGTCCTTTGGGACACATAAATGGGGCTCGCAATGAAGCAATATGAACACCATTTCAGACAATTTTTGTAGGATCTCACCTTCATTCCTACAAAATTGATGTGTTTTTTCTGTTTCCAAGTTTTTCATTTCTTGCATTTGACATGTGGAAGCAACTAGTTAACAAGATGCGCGCACACGATCCATTTCTTCATTGGTAATTTTTCTGCTTGACAAAAATATTAAGATTACCACCTGTAACAGAAGATAGGAGAAGAAGCATAGTAGCAGCATACGTGCTCGCTTATGAAGGCTTGCGGGCTTACATATACATAGTAGGGGTGTTCATAGCCGGGGTCAAACAAGCTCGCTGACGACCGCAGCCACATGCATGCTCGCGAGATTATGCACTAAAAAGGGTTAAACGGGTTCCAAAAACCGTTTGTGTTCAGATCCAGTACGTAGTACCAAGGAATTTCGAATGACTTGCACAGTTCTCTTGAAAAATTTGCTGTGTTCTCAAAAAAAAAAAAATTTGCTGGAAATATACTGCGTATTTACCACGTTTTATTCCAAAAGAACGGGGCTAACATTGTTCTTAGGGACCAGGCAACCCCATCCAATCCACGGTTAGTTGATAAAACCAGCATGTAAAAATTCTCATTCAGCCTGTTATTCATAGAAGATAGAAACACTTCCAGCTAAGCATTATCTCAGTTTAACTAATGTCTTTGCATTTAGCTTCAACTACCTTAACTAACCTCTATTGAAGTTTAGCTTAATTGTTGGTCTAAGTTACAATATAATGGGTCATACTTGAATCCCACACAAAACTTATAATCAACTTATATAAAACCATTTCAGAATTCTAACTAATCAATGGTGAACGGAAAAGTTAGTTAGGTGGAAAGGGACAGATATAGCCAAGTATATCAAAGAAAAGTGGGCAGTGAATTCACCATGCGTGTGTTTAATACCAATAGACCACCAATCATATATGACTGCAAATTCTAAAATTGAAACATCACATGGTACTATTTACTCGTGTCAATGGACAGAAGCTCGAGAACAACAGTAATAGTAAGTGGCAGACACATGAAAATTATTGAGGTGTCTACGTTATCAACTCACACTAGTTAGTTCTTACGCCAGAGGATGGTAATTCAAAACCTCCGTATCACTGTCCACTATTTCATCATTTCCTCAAATCACTAAACCAAAATGATGGCCCAGAACATATGTTAGACGTTTCTGGGTTCGGCTGAATAAGTTCAAGGGTGAAGGCTGTGGAAAGGATTGACTCAGCGCACTTATTCATTGATCACGGAGAAGATACATATATAGGCCACCTCTAACCTTAATCACTCAACCGATTTATAGAAGTAGGATCGGGAGGATATGGAAGAGTAGCCGTGAAAGAGGGAACTACCAAAAACAGTCTAACACCCCCCCGCAGTCACAACGGCGAGCTAGCGGACGTTGAGACTGGAGCAAAACTCTGTGAAGACCGGCGAAGGCAGTCCCTTAGTGAAGATGCCAGCATATTGAGATGACGTGGGCACGTGTAGGACATGTAGAGCTCCGACGGCGACCTGCTCGCGGACGAAGTGGAGATCAATCTCGATATGCTTCGTCCTTTGATGCTGCACGAGATTGGAAGAAAGATAGACTGCACTGATGTTGTCACAATACACGAGGGTGGCCTTGGGCGGAGGTGAATGAAGCTCGTGGAGAAGCTGGCGGAGCCATGTGACCTCAGCAACGGCGTTGGCGACGACGCGGTACTCAGCCTCGGCACTGGAACGAGAGACCGTATTCTGACGTTTAGAAGACCAGGACACCAGATTGTCACCAAGGAAGACGGCATAGCCAGACGTGGAGCTCCGAGTGTCAGAACAACCAGCCCAGTCGGCGTCAGAATAGGCGATGAGGTCGGTAGCGGTAGAACGCTGAATGTGGAGTCCCAGGTCCAATGCACCCTGAATGTATCGAAGAATCCATTTGAGAGCACTGAGGTGAGGCTCACCTGTATCATGCATGTGGAGACAGACCTGTGTACAGCATAGGAGATATCCGAGCGAGTGAAGGTGAGGTACTGGAGTGCGCCAGCGAGACTGCGAAAATCGGTCGGATCAGCAACCGGGGCACCCTCACTACCAGAGAGCTTAGCACAAGTATCCACCGGAGTGTTGCAAGGCTTGCAATCTGCCATGCCAGCATGGTCCAGGATGTCGATGCAGTACTGCCGTTGGCTAAGGAGCAAGCCGGAGGACCGCCGAGACACGCTGATGCCGAGAAAGTGGTGGAGAGTGCCAATATCCTTCATGGAGAACTCAAACTGGAGAGACGAGATAGTCCACTGAAGAAGCTTGCTGGAGGACGCAGTAAGGACGATATCATATCATCGACATAAAGCAGCAAGTATACTGTGTTAGAGCCTCTATGAATCCAAGAGTCAACAGGAAAGAGGCGAATCAGCTGTACCAAGCTCGGGGCGCCTGCTTCAGACCATATAGGGACTTGTTGAAGAGGCACACCATGTCGGGGCGAGAAGAGTCAACAAACCCTGGTGGTTGGATGCAATGGACAGTCTCCTGAAGGGTGCCATGGAGGAAGGCATTCTTCTCATCGAGCTAATGGACAGGCCAGTCGCGAGACACCGCTAAGCTGAGTACTGTGCGAATAGTAGCGGGCTTCACAACTAGACTAAAGGTCTCGTCATAGTCAATGCCCGGGCGCTGCGTGAAGCCACGCAAAACACAGCGAGCCTTGTAACGATCGAGGGTACCGTCGGCGTGAAACTTGTGCTTGAAGATCCACTTGCCGGTGATGACGTTGGCTCCGGAGGGACGTGGGACAAGATCCCACGTGTGGTTGGCGCGGAGAGCATTGAACTCTTCTTCCATGGCCGCCTGTCAGTTTGGGTCAGCCAAGGCGGCCCGATATGTGCGCGGAATTGGCGAGAGAAGAGTGGCATGAAGGTTCAGCCGAGTGACACCCTTGCGGACGCCGGTCTTGCCGTGGGTCGTCATGGTGTGCTCGTTGACGACTGGGGAGACTCCAAAGCAGAGAGCGAGAGCGGCCCGCCGGGTTGGCGAAGCCGAGCTGGGCGTTAACCTGGCACAGCCGACGCGTGGAAGCATTGGCTGGGCTCAAGGCGATGACGAGCAGCCTGGCGCCGATGACGGGGGCCTGCCCAGGCGTCGTGTGGGCAGGGGAGGCTGCTCCAGCCGAGACCGGCCCAGCCAACGACGAGGCCCACCCAGGCGAATGGGCGGGGGACGCTGAGCGGCACATGATGGGGTCAGCAGAAGAGGCCGGCCCAGCGGAGGCAGGCGGTCCAGTGGGCACCAGTGCAGGTCTCGTTGGAGAAGCAGCCCGCGCCCAAGACTCAGAGGGGGCGGGAGTTGCTGGTGGCCTGGACGCCGATGTGTGTTGCCTGGAAGCGCCGATGGGTGCCTGTATAGGGGCGGAAAAGTCCTCCAAAAAAGAGAGATCAGCAGCAGTGTTAGAGGAGGTCTCGGCAAATGGAAATGAGTGCTCATCAAACACAATATGCCTCGAAATAATAACCCTGTTAGTCACGGGGTCAAGACACCGATACCCTTTGTGGTGAAGTGGATAGCCAAGTAAGACACACATCTTGGAGCGGGGCGCGAGTTTGTGGGGGGTGGTGGCGGAGAGGTTGGGGTAGCATTTGCAGCCAAAGACACGAAGGTGTGTATAAGTGGGGTGGACTCCATGCAGTGCGAAGAAAGGTGTGTGATGTGCAAGGGTTTTGGTGGGGTGCCGATTGATGAGGTGTGTGGCGGTGTGGAGAGATTCGACCCAAAAGGACCCGGGGAGGTTAGCCTGAAAAGGAAGAGAGTGGACTATGTTGTTGAGAGAACGAAGAATACACTCGGCTTTGCCATTTTGGGGAGAGGTGTGGGGGCATGACATGCGCAAGTGAACACCATTGGTGAGAAAGAAAGTGCGGGTGACGGAGTTATCGAACTCGCGGCCATTGTCGCACTGGACGTTGTGGATGGTGTTGGCAAATTGAGTTTGAACATAAGCGAAAAAATGTGACAAGGTGGAGAAGGTGTCGGATTTAAAATGAAGCGGGAAGGTCCAAACAAAGTGGGAGCAATCATCTAAAATAACAAGATAGTATTTGAATCAATTGAATCCTGAAACGCTAACGACAGGAGATGTCCACAGATCACAATGAATTAACTCAAAATTGGCTGAAGCCCTATTGAAGGACGTAGGGAAAGGGAGGCGGATGTGGCAACCAAGCTGGCAAGCGTGGCATACTCCGGTGAGGCCTCCTTTGGTCATGCGAACGACGGTGGCAAGGCGAGCGAGCGCGTCATGGCCAATGTGACCAAGACAACGGTGCCAGAGGATCAGTTGTGCTGGCGGCAAGAGTAGTGGCTGACGAATGTGGGGGCAGAGCATGATGGAGGGGGTAGAGGGGACCGGAGCTATTGAATCTGGCGATCACGGTCCTGGTGCGAAGATCCTTCACAGAAAAACCAAAGGGGTCAAATTCAACCGCACACCAGTTGTCAGTGACAAAGCGGCGAACAAAAATTAAATTCTTAATGATGCGCGGAGAGCAAAGGATATCGCGAAGAGTAAAAGAGTGATTTCGGTGGTGAATATGGGAGTGTCCTATGGAGGAAATAGGAATTGTGGAACCATTGCCGACCACTATGTGTGAGGGATTATGAGGTTTGGGAGGTGGGTGAAAGAAAGGATACGAGCATTGGAGGTCATGTGTGCAGTGGCACCCGTGTCCATATACCATTCGTTTGTAGTGGGTTGAGGCAGTGTCGTGGTGTTGAAGGAGCCGACGAGAGACGCTTGGTCCCACTGGGACAGTGCACCGCCGAACTAGCCCATCTGTGGTAGCCTGGCCAGTGTGGGGGGCTGAGATTGCGCCTGCTGGGCCGGGAGGCCCATGCCGCCGGGCGCCGTGTAGTAGCCCAAGTAGGACTCCAGTTGCTGCTATTGGAGAGCTGCAGGAGGTCCACCAGGCGGGTCGGCGATTGCGGCGTCAGCAAAAGGAGAGGCCAGCGGGCGCGGTCCAAGGAGGCCACGACCCAATGGGCCTGGCCACATGTGTATTCTTGCCGCCCAAAGGTTTCTGGGTGGGCCAAGCTCGACCGCTGCTGGTGCCGGCCTTGGCGGCTATCCGGCGCCGTGGTGGTCGCTGGTTGCCGCAGATTGCCACCATTGCCACGGCACCGGCGGTTGCGTGAGTTCGAGTTGCCGCCGGTGCCGCCGCCTTGACTGCCGCTGCCTTAGTTCCTGACGCCATAACCGGTGGAGTGCGTCGGGTTGGAGGTGCCAGATTTTTCGCCGTTGGCACCGCTAGTAGCGCCGGTGAGGAAGACAGAGGCGTCGGGGGGGGGGTGCTTGGTGGCGTATAGTTCTTCCAGGTGGAGCTGGGACCGTACCTTGGCAAACGACAGGAACGGACGCTGCATGGGGATGAGTGTTTTCAAGTGATTGAATTTTTCGGATAGACCATTGAGGGTGGTGAGGACGAGGGTGCGATCACCGAGCGTGTCGGCCATGGCCTTCAGCTTGCGGTAGTAATCAGCGACGGAGAGATCGCCTTGACGGAAGGTGTGAAACTTCGCCTGGAGGATGAGGGCGCGGTGCTCGCGGTTGCCGAGGAACTATTGTTCGAGAGACCGCCACACATGCCGAGCGGTGGTGTATGGCGTGAGGACCTCCTAGAGGAGATCGTTGGAGATGGTGCCGTAAAGCCAGCCGAGGACGACGCAGTCCATCTGAGCCCAACCAGCGCGATTGGGGTGGAGGTCGTCGAAGAGAACGTGGTCCGTCAAGGCATACTTGTCGAGGGCCACGAGGAAGAGGCCGCGCCACTTTGTATAGTTGGTGGCCGAGACATCGAGAGTCACCGGCACGATGGCCTTGACGTTGAGGATGCCGACCGCCTGGGCGTGGAGGGCGAACAGGATGTCGTCGTCGAGGGGAGGGCCGACGGGGTGCGACGCGCCGCCAAGAGGTGCAGCGCCAGAGCCGCCGTGGAAGGTGTAGCCAGGTGGAGCCGACGGGCCGTCCGGAGGGAGGCGCATGGAGGCGAAGAGCACCGCGAGGGTGGCCGGCAGCGGTACTGAAGGAAACAGCGCAGTCGAGGAAGCCGCAGTCACCGCGGCCAACGCAGGCGGAGGAGGCGCGGCTGGGGTGCCGTCGTTGGTGGAGGGCGCCGTAGAGAGAAGACGCTCGATGGGGGAGGAGAGCGCCGTGCGAGTGGCGCTGGACGCCTTGGTGGCCGCATCATCAGCGACGGGAGAGGCAATCGCGGAGTCGATCTCGAGGCCGTCGGGTGAACGAAATGCGTCGCGGACGGCGTTGGCGACGACTTCCACCACGGAGTCGAGGACCGCCTCATCAGGACGAGAGGAGGCGGATGACATGCCGGCCGAAGATTAGGATGCGGAAGCAGAGGATCGAAAAAAATCTGATACCATGTGGAAAGGATTGACTCAGCGCGCTTATTCATCGATCACGGAGAAGATATATATATAGGCCACCTCTTACCATAATCACTCAACCGATTTATAGAAGTAGGATCGGGAGGATATGGAAGAGTAGCCGTGAAAGAGGGAACTACCAAAAACAGTCTAACAAAGGCATGAGGCTTCATTGTGTGGCATTTCCCCAACACTACAAGATGAAAGTTCAGACGTGTGATTGACATGATTGCAAGCGTGGTTTTTCACTTTGATCAAAATGTGTAGCATTGAGCCAACCACCCTTGTTGTTGATGCAGAAAACAAATACAAATTGGCAAAACAAAAGAACTGATCGATGATGTAGGGGAAAAGATGTAGTGCCACCATCTCTTGGCTACACACTACAACCATGAAATTTGCACCAACATCCACCGGTCGGCCGTCGGACCTTGTCTTCGTCCTCGTCACGACAGCTACCTCTCTGCCATGGCCGTCTCGATCGCCACCGTCTTCAGCGCCTCAACCGCCGTCATCGACCTCGAAAACTGGATCCCCGTGTTCGAGAATGCGTGATGAGCGCGTGCCTTTGACATTGTGCTGCTCGAGTCATCCTCACCTTGCTCTTCTTCTCCATGCCCGGGAGCCTCGCTGCCGTTGTGTTCTGGTCTTCTCCGTTAATCTTCGAATCACTAACGACCAAAAACGAGTTCACCACCTCTGGGAACGCACTTTGTGCCTCGATTGCTGCCGACCGCCGTAGCTCGCGCCTTCTCTCACCCTCTGCTCCCGCCGGCGAAGAACAATGGCGCGGCGGTGTAGGTGGCCGAGACCGGAGAACCCCTCGGTGGTAGGTGCCATTGTCGAGGGTCGGCGCATCGCCCAGAGCAGAGGTGGCGTTGGACTTGCCGCACCGCTTTGGGCTGTGCCATGCCGATTCACCTCTTTCTTTCTTTTGTCATGACGCCACAAAATCCTACATCCGGTGCGGAGGAACCTCTCAGAGCCATCGCTACGCCGCTGCTCGCCACAAGATTGACGCCGCCGCCGCCGGGCCCGCTTGCCGAGACAACGGACAGACGCTGATCCATCGCTGGCAAAGCGCCTCCGCCGCCGCAGCGTGGATGAGGACCAAGCCAGGGCGCCAATGTTAGAACTCTCAAGATTAAACACACGCGAACACGTAGATAGATAACACGAGAGCTATACACGAAGAACAAACACACTTGTATATTCTTGCACTTAGCTCTCCGAGAATACAAGGAACACACACTTAGAGACGCCTACCGACTTAAGTTAGCGCCGTTCTTCTGTTTTCCTAGCTACTCTCTTATGAGCCTCTCTCTTGTTTCTTTTTTTTTGCATCTTTCTTACAAGGACTTGGCTAGTTTATATAGCCTATTACATATGAAACTGACATGCATTGATATGCATGCGAAACTGATATGCATGCAAAACTGACATGCATGCATCTAATCCACCATGCACCACTAACACATGTAATAACTCCTAAATGCATACTAAAAAACAAGAAACTAAAAAACGCTAGGATTAATTAACAAGCTCCCCTAATACTGGCCGCTTATTCATCCGAGCTCACTCAAGCGTGCCGGTTCATCGTCAGCATCGGTGAAATTCAGCTCCCCCTGCTTCTTCTTCCTCGGCATGGTACATTCTGATTTGAAATGTCCCAACTCATTGCAGTTGAAACACCTCACCTTTGTTTTGTCGAACTTCTTCCTGCCATCCTTGTTGTTCTGCCGAGCCTCCCACTTGGCCGTAGTGAGCAAGAGTTGGCTATCACCAGTTCGCTTAGCTCGAAAAGGCGCCGAGAACGCTCGCCGAAGGCCTTTAGCCTCCCAAGTGCCTCCTCAAACGGCATCGTCTCAACATCATAGAACTGCTCGATCCCCGCAACGACAGGGTAGAGCCGATCTGGGATAGTGTCAAGAAGCTTCTTGACCATAGCGGCATCGTCGAGTGTCGCGCCGAGGTTGGCATACCTCGCTGCCATGCCACTGATTTTTCCAACAGAGTCGCCCAACACCTCGCCATCCTTCATGCGGAGAGCATCGAACTCTCCTTCATGGTTGCGTGTGCGCCGCCTTGACACGATCCGCCCGGATTTAATCTTGTCTTGAGGCTGTCCCAAACCTCTTCGATGTTTTCTTCGTGAAACCCGCAAGAGGATGTCTTTCGGCAGTTGCTTGGAGAAGTTGCGCCCTCGCCGTCTTGTCCTTCCATGCGCCCACGCATCGCGTTTTCGCCGGGTTCACGGCCTCCCAAAGGCCCCGGCATCAAGAATGGCCTGCACCTTGATAGCCTACGTGGTGTAGTTCGTCGGGAGAGGATCGGTACACGAAGCGAGACGCCGCTTCCTCCAGCAGCTTATGGAACCAACGCCATGGAGTCGAGGTAGTAGCGAGGATCTTGGGCATACACGGCTCGATACTAATTGTCACCGGACCGCCACACCTTAGCGTCCGATCCCGGTCGTTGGACTCAAAGACACTCGCAGTCCAACCAAAAGCATGGCCAAGGTCTCTTGGGCCATCTCCCCAAAAGCTAGCTCAATGAGGGGGTGCTCCCTCACCCTTATAAACCATGCTCAAGCCCTCTCCACAACCAATGTGGGACTATTCCCAACAATCTCTCCCTCACACATTGGGCCGAGATTATCTAGGAACCACCTGGGCTCCTTCTCTGATACCAATTGTTAGAACTCTCAAGATTAAACACACGCGAACACGTAGATAGATAACACGATAGCTATACACGAAGAACAAACACACTTGTATATTCTTGCACTTAACTCTCCGAGAATACAAGGAACACACTTGGAGACGCTTACCGACTCAAGATTACAACGAACTTGAGTTAGCGCCGTTCTTTTGTTTTCCTAGCTACTCTCTTATGAGCCTCTCTCTTGTTTCTTTTTTTTTTTTGCATCTTCCTTACAAGGACTTGGCTAGTTTATATAGCCTATTACATATGAAACATGCATCTAATCCACCATGCACCACTAACACACGTAATGACTCTTAAATGCATACTAAAAAACAAGAAACTGAAAAACGGCAGAATTAATTAACAGCCAAGGGTGGGTTTGGGGGAGGTCCGTGGAGATATGTTACGGTAAGACGAACACGGCCGGCCGGCGGCGCAGCCTCGATCTGGATTAGCCGATTATAGGGGGCGGTGGCCTAGCGTAATAATAGTACCACATCGACATTTGAGTACAGATTGCGATAGTTTTTATTAGGGATGAAAACGGATATCCGAATTTCTGAACAAATTCGACATTTTTAAATAGATATATAACGATTTTGGTTTTCATTTTTTAATACTTTAGCAAGCTCATTATAAAAAATAAGATTATAAAATTAGATAAAAAAAATTACGCATTATTTGCTTCCCATAAATAAAAAGGTGAAAAAATATCCGAATCCGTATCCGATTGATATCCGAATTTTGTTTCTATCATTTAAATAAATATATAATGAATTTGAGGTTCATTTTTATGAATTTGAATAAGCTCAACACCACAAACAAGAATATGAATTCGGATAGAAAATTCTATATCCTATTTGTTTCCCATTGAAGAACAAAGACAAAAAAATTGATATACGAATTACTATCCGTTTTCATCCCTGGTTTTTATGTGGGCTCGCAGCATACCGCGTCGCCTCCCGCGGGGGTATCTCGTAAGCTATTTCGTACATGTGTACTGTATGTGTACACTGTATAATGCATAACATATGCTGTATGTGTACTGTATGCTGCATATATTGCACAATATAATGTACACAAAATATTTCATGTATTAAGAAAATAATTTTTAAAATTTTTCAGAAAATATTTTTTACCTTCATGTGTTAGCGTACGCATTTTTTTAGAAAATATTATTTTAGATTCACGTGTTAACGTATCTGAGAAATTTAGTTTCATATTCACAACTACAACTATTGATTTCCCTCGCCAAAAATATAAATATTGTTATGAGATAAGGAAACCTAAACCAAATATGGTTAGGACTCTATCTCTTCATGGTGTGGTCGAATCCGAACTCTCTCCTCACGTCGCTATATATATCGGGTGTCCCTCATTGTAAACGATGCATCAATAAAGGAGAGAGATTTCCACTCTATATTCTGTGTGTTCTCGATTCTTGATTCGCGTGTTTGTGCATGCATGCTGTTGATTCGAGTAGACAATCGCTATGCTGACGCTTTTACAACAAATATCAATTTCTAGTTTTACATATTAACATGTCTGAGCGTACTGTGTATGCTAGTTTTTTCGTACATTTCTAAGAACTTGAATACTTGCAAAACTCGACTGAACTTGTCTCAACCAACTATCAACAGTGATCTAATTTCAGTGAACAAAAACTGCCTGAAAAACTTATGTTCCTTCGACTACCTCTTGTTAGGGATTTCTTAGTTAATTTCTCCAAAAAGTTCCATTTTATACAAGACTAGTACAGTACATCACAGTCAGGAGTTCATCCATACACATGGATCCTCCATTATCTGTTGCTAATAAAAAATGTTTATTTAAAGTTCAATTTGTGCCACCTAATCTTACTCAATTATTACAAAATACTAAGAGTTACAATTATTTTTACTTAAGAATATTTTTCTTATCTCTTGATGCAGAATGAATAAGAAACGATTTGGCTTAAATGGAGGCAGCCAAATGGGTGGCCTTTGACGCCTAGAGGTGGGTGGCCTTTGACGCCTAGAGGTGGGCGTCGAGCCATGCTAAGGCCCGTTGGGTCGCGTGCCTAAACTATACCGTGCTGCCATGGCTTGGTCGGGCCGGCTCGCCTGCGGGCGAGCTCAGGTATAGTCTATTTGTGATTCATTCTGGCTTCATGTCATATCGGTCTAAGCCTAACCCATTTGTATTATTGCGACGAGAGGAAAGGAGTCAGTGTAAGATCGAGGATGCCGACTAGAGAGGGGTGAATACAGGGCTTTAGAAATTTCTTCTACGGTTAATTAAATCTCGCCTATTTATCTCTATATCAAAACCTAAATAAAAATCAATGCAAAAATAATAAACTAAGGTTTTGACAAATAAACCTAAGTCAACTAGGCTCACTAAGTGCACTAGTTAATTATGTCTCTAACAAGAATATGCAATCCTGAAGACAATCAATCAATTTAATTCTAGGAATGTAAATTGTAACAATATAAATAAGAATTGTAAGCAACCACAAAAAGACACACCAATATTTTATTGTGGAGTTCGGAGACTTGCCAGTCTCCCCTAATCCACGTTGAGGCTAACCCAAACCACTTTGGATAGGCTCCACGAATTGAGCACATGGTTCGATTCCACTAGTGGTAGCTCTTTCCCTCTCCGAGTAGGTGGGCTTCGACCTTCACAACTTTGCCGAGTCTTCTCACAATCTCCTTCAGAAGATCACGGCGCACGACACCTCCACACGCCGTCTAGGTGTTGGCAAACCCCAATAGTAACAAGTCAAGCCACTTTGCTTGAGCTCCACTAAGTACAACACATGTACAATGGCGAGCACCGAGTGCAACACATGCACAATGCTCCTCTTAAGTGCAACACATGCACAAGAGGCTCTCAATCCTCTTCTAATTGCAACACATGCAATTAGAGTTCACTCTTAACTCAAAAACCAAATTAGAGAGTGTAACACATGCACAACTCAACCACAAAGAGCAATGAACCCTTTAAAACCCCAGCAGCCAACAAATGCCAGTCCCAAGGCTCCTTTTATAGCTGTCACAAGAAAAACTAGCCGTTGGGGGACAAAAATATCCTAGGGCCGGTATGACCAGCCTCTAGTCCAACGGCTAGTAAAAACTAGCTGTTACTTAGAAAACCTGATCATACTGGAAGGGGTCTGATCATACTGGATCCCAAAAATTGCCATTCAGCCAAAACACCCCTTCTTTGGAAAACACGCACCGAAATGATTCTGGTCATATCGAACTTTGGTTATGCTGGTGGGGGTCCGGTCATACCACTACTACAACCACTAAAACGCCCATAACTTTTTACTCCAAAGTCCGATTTAGGTGATTTTAGGCTCTATATGAAGCTTATCAAGAGGGCTTCAATTTCCACCTATTTTCAAGATTTAAGCAACCATATATATTTTTAAATGTCACAAAAATAAAAACTTCAATGTAGTCATTCAAGTCTAAAATCCGATTTCTCGAAATCCATCACATAGACTTGATCAAAAGTGTGACTGCAAGCTAGAATGAGTCAATAAGATCAAATATTGAGACATGTGATAATTAACTCATGATCAAAATAATTTTGCAAAACACATTTGTAAATTCTAATCACATGCTCCAAGATCAAATACATGAACACCAATATTTTGTAAAACACTTTTGCAAATAAACTGAAAAGTTATGAGATCAATCCTCTAACCATGTAAGGATCAATACATGATCCCAACATTTTGCAAAATAATTTGCAAATGTCAACAAACACATAACCTCTAGCTTATTTGCAAAACACATTTGCAAATAACAAATCAACATTTTGCAAACACAAAGTATAATCTTTACTTAGCCTTTGTGATGATCAACACATGATCAAGTCACAAGCTAAAATACCGATGCATGAGCTCTCACCTTTTGCAACACAAGTAAAACTTAGCTCCATGCAAAACCACATAAACCAAACTATATGAGCTATCTTCCTTTTGTAACATATGCAAATCCATAGCTCCTTGTAAAAACCAAGTTGATTAAGATTCAATAAGAAGCAAGCATGAGCTCCCTTATTTGCAACACATGCAAATACTTAGCTCATGCAAAATCCAAACAAGAGAGTGAGCAAGAGTGAACCGGATTGAGTTTATCAACACATGATGAAGCTCAAGCTAAATGATTCAACCCCTCTTAATCGTACGACAACCTATACTAGCAACATGATCTCCCATCCAAATACTAAGACCGGTAAAAGGCTAGAAACACATCCTTAGCCCTAACTAGTTGTACCGTTGCCTCTAGCACATCCACTTGGAGTTTTTATGATTTCCATAATTTCTCTCCATGTCGGGTCCTTTCTTCTTGTTCATCAACACATGATGAATCTTTTCTAGCTTCACTTCACTTCAGGATTCATCCTTGAAGCTCATCAACATATGATGACTTCTTCTCGATTCTTTATTTTTTTGAACTCAACCTACTTCACAACTCAAGGAGGATTGTTAGTCCAACAAACACGGTTGCCTTAATCATCAATTGCACTCCATTAAAACATAATGGATGCCCCCACGATCGATTGAGCACAACCCTAATCAATTTGAATGATTTAAAGGTGTCTTGAGAACTTTGATGCAACTAATACTTCATTATACTCAAGAACTTTCCACTCGTCCTTAATCAATTAAGAAACACCATCAACACATGATGAAGTGTTCTTTAATTGATTGAAAGACAACCAAATTCAATTTAAACTTTATTTAAATTGGTGTGAGTATATATTAACTATACAAGTTTTATATACTCAATTCGATAGAATCTAAAAGTAATGATCCAATTTATATGGAGTGGTGGAAAGGATCAATACTCTTAACACTATCAACAATAGAATAAACTCCATTAAATATGTGCATATAAATAATTGAACTTGGAATCAATATACACATAATCAATCTTAGATAGCATTTGAGTTTATCCAATATTAACATAAGTATACTACAACTAGAGCTAGGCGTTGTGTTATGCGATCGCCCAAGATTAGCCCATCGATTTGTGACTGAACTGCGTCGGCAGAGACAACCCGTCGTGCCCGCCGTGCCATGCCATACCGGTCCGGCTCGCCTTTAGCGAGCCCAGAATGGCCTGGGCTATGCGCAGGTCAGTGTCACTAGGCTCGACCCATTTGCACTATCGCAATGAGAGAAGGGGGTGTGCTGAACATGGGCGAGAGAGGGAGCAATGGGCGAGAAAGAGAGTGAGCGAGACAGGTGAGGGGGATTAAGAGAGACGGGTGAGAGAGAGCTTAGAGGGATTGAGATGTCGATGACAGGGGTAGCGTTCATACTGTTGGGTGCATCCATAGTGCCCATGCTCTGTGAGTCGGTGACCTTCATGCTGGGTTTTTTCCTCATGCCTTAGGTCATCGAGCCTGGTACGGCCGGTTCTACAGTGTCGTGACGGTTCTCTACATGCTGGTTCTCTCGAAGTTCGCATGGCCCATGCTATAGTATCGCGGTCGCCCTAAGACGGCTCACATCGTGTCGGTCGCTTTAGACCTGTGCCGTGATACGTGCCTCGGTCGGCATAAAAGAGCCCGGCCCAGGTGCCCACCTCTAACTACAACTACGCAAGTTACATATACTCAAATGATTATTTCAAAGTTTTGATCCTATATGTTATTTAGCAAGAGGATATGGATCAATACTATTGAAACATCATGTTAAATTGTGAACTCCCCTAGATATGTGCATTCATGTGATATGGATGAAGTTGGAAACATAATGCACAACTTTTAATGCATAAGCAATGGAAGAGTTCATCCTTTAACTTAAGTCCTAAATAGAAAATAAGATATCATAAAATGAATACAAGTGCATACCTTGGGTTTTTCATTTTTCAATGAGATGAGACTAATTAAAGATATACTCAATAAAAGAGTTAGTCTCATATAAGGATTGTCATTAATTAATAATCAAGACTAATCAAAATTATGATTATTAAAATAGTTAGTCTTAATATTAGATTTGTCATTAACATCAAAACCAAATTAATGGAGCTTGAACTTTCAGCTGAAAACGTATGAAATTGAGATAGTAGACACAAATATTAGGGGTTAAAGAACTAAATTTTATTCATTCTTAAACAGGTCCAGAGTTATTGCCTCAATAAAGCCTTATACTTAGTGTGGGGTACCAATGTGGAGCGGCTCGGTGCGTGTGCTCGGTGTTAGTGAGCATGTGCTTTCTAGTCTCTATTCTCTATCCTTAAGCATCTCAGTTGTTTACTTGTCTCCCCTTTCTCCACATGCCAGGACCACAAAAGGCGCCAACCGTGAGGAGAGCTACAACATGACACAATGTTGCAGCAAAGCGATCTATCGCATGTCATGTCTGCTGCAAGCACGTCAGGCTTGTTTCTTACTATGCCGGTCCAAGCACGGTCCATACAAACATACCGTGCTATGCCGACTATCATGCCTCATCACGAGGCCCAAGATAACCCCTTTTTATACCTGCATCACCTAACCAGCAGTACACATTAGACAGTTTCTATATAACACATTGATATTCACAGTATGCGACCAAAAGCTCTAAAACAGTCGCTCAATAATCGAGAAAAATTGAACGGTTTACAAAGTCAAACGTCCAATTTGAAATCGGCAGTCAAAATTGGAAAAAACTTGAAAGTGAAGCGATGTGGTCGAGAATCGACTGGTTTACAGTGATTATCAAGTGATTTTTACACAAAATCAGCAACTGAATGAAAAATAAAAAATAGGAAAAATTGCAAAAATGGTAGAAAATTTGTAAAAGGCTGATAAAGGCCTAAAAATTAGGTCAAATGTTAGAAATAAATAAAAATATGGAAAAATAGGATAAAATTGTGGCATGACCTTTCCAACATATTAAGACAATGTCGAGTTGTAAAGTACATATTTTGCAATAATAATACAACTATAGAAACATATAAAACAACATAGGAAAATTTCGGCATGACCTTTGCTATATTTTAGACAATCTGAAACTGTAAAGTAGGTATTTAGCAATAATATCTCAATAAATAACATTTCATTTGAATAGCGTTCACAAATCAATCCAACAAGTCCACATTTCAATACCATAGCATATGACATTTGCAATCAACATTTCACACTGAAAATGAATGTTCAAAGTTGGCATAGCTTCGTCCTTCTTCCATTATCAAGCATATGCCATGTTGGACCTACATAAATGCTATGTTAGTAAAAAAATCGAGTTGCGATAAAATAAAACATACAAATGAATATTACCTTTGGGGTGGTGGGTAGTATTGTTGGTTGTACACTTGGTTGGCCATATTGTACTCCTTTGTGGACACCATCACCAATTTTTATGTAGCTAGCAACTCCAAATTCTATTCATGCCAGCATTGCTCTGTCCATGTGCTAGTCGTTTGCCATTGTTGGTATAACATGGCATAAAATTTAGGGTCTTACTACTCACAGAACCATTGGTTGGGAGGTGTGCATGAGTTTCCGGATGGCATATTTGTAGTGGCCATATGAGCCATAACTCCATTGCGTCTCAACGTCGTAGTGGCTATATAAGCCATAACTCCCTTGCTTCTCGACGACACTGAACAAGTTAGAGCTATCCTGAGGTGTGTCATGGCTATGTCGATGCTCCCTTTCCTTCGCTGTAGTAGTCATCATCTGTGATTGTGAGTGCTATGGTCTTTGTCCTATGTGGCTTGAGTGTACCGGGACTCCCTTATAAACACTATCCTTTTGAGTGAGAAGTGAGAGGAATGGAGGCATCGTCACCACACTCACCACCATCGCTATCCATCTTTGAGATACTGTGATTGGACTCTTGATATGTTGGGCTTCAATGGTCCATAGGAGTGCTATCAGTTGAGTCCTTACTCCCTATGTAATGTTCCTCCACTATGTAATGTTCCTCCACTATGGGAAGCTTCTACTTTCCTTTCGAGTGAGCTCTCCTTTTTGCTTTCTCGCTCGTCGCCACTACTTGGTATTTTCTCTTTCCCATGTGAGTATCACTCAGTATTGTTTGCCTTTTTGGAGATGCTTGCGGCTCTAGTATCCTTTTACAACACAGTAGGGTCAACCGAGTATATCATAAGGTGTGATGGGAGGTGGTGTCACTCTAAGTGTCCTCATCAAGTAAGGGGTAACCATTGGACCTCCCTTTCTCCATCCACTATCAGATTAAATTTTAAGCGTCGGACAATGTAAGCTTGAAAAGTCACTAGAATGTCGTCTTCAGCTATGGACTTTTGAATTTCTTTTATTTGAATTTTGAGCTGCAGATTATAGTTAACGTACACCAACTTATGGAGGTTCTTATAGGACAGACTATTACGAACTTTAGTGTTGATGAACACAAACGTGCTCTAATTGCGTTCGAATCTGCTAGAAGAAGCATAATATGAAACCAACCACTGAGCAAACTTCTAGAGCGTGGGTGTGTCCGAATCGAACACAGCCAACCAATGTGCTGCAAGTTAACAGAGAGAGCAGTAAGTACGAGGTGAAAATACAAGAGTGGCATTAAATTTAAGATGACATAAGAAAAATACTAGGGGTTGTTTTGGGATCATGTGCCATCTGCTCAGCTATCATCAGTAAGTATGAGGTGAAAGTACAGATCGGCCTCATGAAGAGCGTCCATGGTGCTTTCAGTATCATCAGTAAATACTTAAAAAGCATCTCAGAGATCTGACAAAAAGGTGCATCATGCCATACGCGTAGTACACCCGAGTGTTCAAGACGACAGTTGCACAAAGTGAATAAAACATGTCAGTATAAGTATGTAATATATGTGCAAGAACAAGAAATTTCTTAGGTCCACGATGTTCATATATAAGTCGAATGTAGCTGGAGAGTTATAAAACAAGCTATCGTATTCATGTCATATTTTGTTGTACCCTAGTAGCACCTCACCCAACATAGGCACCTTGTCTTGATTGGCAAAACGTAAGAAAGCATAAAACAGTTCCACAGATTTAACAACCGATCGAAAGTTGTCTCACCAATCCAAGCTCGAGAGGTATGAGTACACGAACCTCCCCTTCGCTGTATCAACAAACCACAAAGATAGAAATTCCTCCGAGGCCATCCATTGTTCTTGCAATGAAGAAAACTGTACAAAAATATGTAGTTTGTTCCGATGCGAGTCACATTCTACTTGAGCAACTCACCCCTAATATACTTATTCATCATAGCATGAAGCTTCAAATGGTTGTACAGGCATTGAGAGATTCTCCTTGCACTCTCAATGATAGAGGCATGCTTAGAGAACTCTCTAATCTGCTTCTGCATCAAATTAATTATGTAGGCCATACAAGGCTATCAGACGATGTTGCAGTGCTTTCATGTGATGAGCCTGCATACCTTTTTATAGTTGGCACCATTGTCTGTGACAATCTACACAACATTCGCTAAACCTACCTCGTCAACTACTAAAGCAATTTTCTGCATCAACAAAAAAAATGAAAACCCCCATTACATGATGCTCACTTCAAATAGATTTCATAAGAGCAGCAATGAAAGTAAGTACCTTGTGCAAGTATGAGGCATCTTGAGTTAGGCCCGTCGCATTCACAAACTTGTGGAAGAATATGGTGCCATTGCAGTATGTCATAGAGTTGATATGCTCATACGTGTCGACCCAGTTCAAGAATCACACATGATTGTTACGAAATACATAGGCCATTCCAACTTAAACCTTGCCATCTTCTCCTGTATGTTTTCTTCGTTAGTGTCTAAATATTTGTCGTTTGTGTCTCTCCCAGTCGGAGACGGGACACCCTCACCTGTAAATGAAACATAGGATAAAAATGTGAGATATTAATTGGCATACATCTAGATGAAAATTTGAAAGCTCACTTACCCTATTTTTGAGTTTCTCTAACTATGCTAATGAAGCAAGAATTGTCTGCTTTCCTCCCTTTTGGCCCAAGCCGAGCCAATCGCTTGCTTCACATTCCTCTCCTTCTATGTCCAGCTTCCAGTGTCAATCCTTGTTTCCACAAGGCCACAGGCTATACCAAGGATGTAATCCCCCACGGCCGGTCTTTCCCGTTGCAAGGAACTCTAAAACATCCTCGGCAACACACCGCCGCTTTCTCATCTAGCCCCCTAGAGGTGTGTCACTGCCACCACCGCGCTCATACTTGCCACTTGTTCGACTGATAAATTCTGCCACTGCCCTGAAGTAGGCATGGCATACTGAAGTTGGTCCTCATCATCAGCATCACCCATGTACTCTGAATATGCACTCCTTCTAGGTGAGAAACCTGCAGCTTTTGTTTCCTTTCTAAGCCTCTCATCCATCTTTTCCTTCGTCTTATCCTTCATCCTGTCGAGATCATGCTGAAAGTTCTCATGAATCTCTTTAGGCACTAGATTGCATTAGATGACATTCATACCGTGCCCTACCAAATGGTGCTTCAATCGGATTGAACCACCTCCTTTATTCTCTTGGTGACAGTACTTGCATCGACATCCAGTCCCCATCTTTTCACCATGTTCCCATACAATGTCAGCCTGGTTTTCCATCTGCTAATACAAAACAATAAGAAGTCAGTATACATACAGTTTACATAATGTTCCAGTCATACATCGAGTACGTATGCAACCAAAAAAATAATCACCTTGTACGCAACCATAGTACTATCCTAGACCATACAATAAAATCAATGCAGTAGCTAATTAACCATCACTAGGAAGCTACTAGATCAATCACTGAGATGATGCTACTTGACATATATCATATCTAATATCCAATTTACAAAGTGTCATTTTTCACTAAATGATCAACTACTTTATTACTACTCATAAATATTCAACAATAACTGCAAGCACATGCATGGAGGATGGTGAGTACAAAATTTGTCTACCTACTTATACCCAACTTCCATCCATGAGCACAACATGCCAGATTATACCTAGATTTTACGCGAATTCTATCCAAAGAATGACTAACAATCATCTGTTTACTACACCTCCAATAGGAAAAATACCTACTTAACCCTAGATTATATCTAAGAATCTGGTGACTTCATCTCCAATGCAAAAAATACCTACTTATACTAAATTATGCCTAACAATCATTTGTTATTGTTGCAACAAAACAAAAATCTCTCAACTACACACGAAAATTACACATATCCAAGCGATAATCACACGACTCCAAATGAAAATCGATAATGAAGTCGATCGTCCCAGGCCTGCTCGATTTTTGAAACAAATATCTCGATTATCGATGCTTTTGGGTCGACTATTGACACACCACCATGATATTTGCTTAGGAACCTAACGAAAATCAGCGCATCACTGAATGTTGACAGAAATCGACATGCCGAACAAAAATTAATGCTTACTGGTCAATTATCAAGTGGCCTATGGTGATACTCTTGAGTATCTTCGTGTTCTTTGCCCACCATTCTTCATTGCCTACCCAACCGTTTCTTTTTCACTATCCCACCCAAGTTTAGTTGCACAAATCATAGAAGTTGTACAACCTCTTCGATTAATCCCGTCAGTATTTATGTTGCTATTTTTTACAATCCTTCTCTATCCTAGAGAAGAACTTTTTAGCAAAGTTTTTGTACCCTTTGGTGGTCAAAGTTCCAAGAGGTCTATTACTAGTAGTTATCTCCTCCACACAAATAGTGCAAAACACCCTAGTGTGACAGGCATCCCAATTAGCTTTCAAAGTAGTCTTATCCTCTATCTAATATTACTATGAATAATTACGCGAAACATCAAGAATAAGAATAACATACACATATATATTATGCTGGCAATTAAGTAATCTCAACAAAATAGCATGTGCTATTATTGTAGTGCATTAAGTGAATTGGGTATACTGGTAAAGGTTATACCTTCTAATTCCTACTAAAAAAGAGAGGAAAAAACATTGCCAGGATCTAGCATTCTTCTCAATAGGAGAGAAAAATAATATTGCCAAATAAGCAAAAGATATCATCTAGAATAGAAAATCTCATACATGAAGAATGTCGATAACAGACAAAATATACTCATTACCTTGTATTGGTTCATGTTGTCATCTCATTATACCAAAATAAACCATGCTAGATCGTTTCACTAAGAAATTCTACTCTTAACCCATTTAGATTGATATAGAGCATAAGACAACAAGATGCTAACTGACACTAACATGTATTATACTCTTTGCTATGGAGTAATGTTCTGCTACACTATCTCAAAGGCACATGGGCCTTGCAATTCTTTCCCTACCCAAAAGTTAGAAAATTAATGACACCATATGCTGCTGGTAATTGTGCCGTATAGTAATGCGAGAGTTATGACTAACTATTTGTTCTATTGGACTTGTACAGAACTACTCCATTCACACCAAATAAGCTAGTCTCTTCCTTGGTGCTTCATCTCTACCTCATCACCATCTCATCAATTATCCAATATATCCTAGCGGATAAATTAGAAGCAAAACAACTACTCTAGCACATACCAGCTAGCTACTCCTACTACTACACTACTACTAACAAGCTATATACGAGATTGAGATCCACATACATTTGCACAAGCTACTAACAAGAAACTTCACAAACATTTGCACCACATCTAGATCCAGATATCCAGATCTAGCTAGCTACTACGTTTGACAAAAGAGAAGGTGACGAGGAGGGAGGCCGATCCTTCAGCAACGAGCAGGCAACAGAGATTTAGTAGTGGCCAAGGCTTCTAATATCGATGCTAAGGGAAGCTTGGGAAGTGCGGCTTGGGAAGGTGGGCACTAGCAGACGGCTTCTAGTGGAGCAACTCAGGCAGAGGGAGCAGGCTTGCGAGAGGAGGAGGTGAAGAGCTTGGGCAAAGAGGAGGAGGCGACGGGAAAGGCACCACCACAGGAATGAGGACAAGGGGAGAGGAGGAGGCTGCGTGCTTGGGCGGAGAAGAGAGGCGGTGTGCTTGGGTGGAGAGGAGGTAGCGTTCTTGCACCGCCATGGGAATGAGACGAGGGGAGAGATGAATCAGATTCGAGTAGGAGGGATAGGGAGACATGGGGATGAGTAATGGCATTGGTGGGTAATTTACTTCAAAGTTCAGTGTCATTCTCATATTTGTATTCCTTAGAACCTACAGAAACATGTATGAACTGTATCGTGGATTCTAGTATATAGGGGTGGACTGGATTATAAGAATCGATTCCTAGAATCGTGCTATTTTTTTATTCAGCTTTTGAATCTAGAATGCAGTATCAAAATAAAAATAAACAAATAGACCCTTAGTCTTTAGCTAACAGATTTTGAACAGGAACCCACCTGCTGCCTGTTGCAGGCATGTAGTTGCTATCTAACTCTCTCTGGTCATACATAATTATTGTTTTTATATCGAAACAGTCTCTAAAACACATCTTTGATCACTAATTTCTATTATAATATATTTATAAAACCCAATAAAATTATAATATTACGAAAGTACCTTTTGACACA
Source organism: Guadua angustifolia (assembly GCA_036346375.1). Classification (NCBI taxonomy): domain Eukaryota; kingdom Viridiplantae; phylum Streptophyta; class Magnoliopsida; order Poales; family Poaceae; genus Guadua; species Guadua angustifolia. The sequence goes on from CM070507.1 coordinate 38,843,473, forward strand.
AATCTGCACATGTGATTTCTATAGATCTAATTTCAATATTTAAAAAGATATTGATAGTCAAAGTTTTAAAAGCTTACCTATACTTTTATATAAAACAACAACTATTTGTGTCTGGAGAGAGTAATCAATCATAAGGGCTATACATCCATAATCAACTTGTGTCAGATCCATCCACAAAAAAACTGAAAACTAACAGCAATTCGAGTTGGATGGGTAGGCCCTGGCATGCCAAACTGTTAGCCAATTTGGAGTTGGACAAACATCAATCACCCATCACTATCAGATGATCAGATCAGCTGCTAAAGTTAGAGCATCTCTAACAACACTCTCCAAATCTCACTCTCCAAAAGTCATATTTGGTGAACTCTCCATAAAAATGCCTCTCCATATCTCCTCCCTCTTTAGCAGCACTCTCCATATCACACTCTCTATTTTTTCTCACCTATATTCTAATCATATTCCATATAACCGTCATAACAGCAACTGTTTTTTACCGGTAAATTCAAACAGCTATATTTGAATGCGGGAATTTAAAAATTGAAATTTATTGTGACGACCACATTGTAATGGTTATCTTTAAATGGGTAAATTCGAACGTTTATATTTGAATGTGGGAATTTTAAATTCGAATATTTCTGTAACGGTCATGTTGTAATGGTCATTATTAAAAATATTATATTGATTGAGTCATGTCCTAACGGTCATCGCAACAGCTATATTCAAACGGTCATCTTAACGGCTATATTCCAACGGTCATCTTAACGGCTTCATTATTGTCATCTATATATACATACCCATTTGCAGTTCGAAGTCTTGCACGTTTCTTATTATTTACTACGTACAATATCTCAATAAGTTATCGAAAGTTAGTCTCACAATGTCTCTCAGACGATGAGGAGTCTGAGAGAAATAATAAGTATGTATTTCTTATTACAACATGATACCTAGCACATGTGGAAGATCAGGGCGTGAATCTTCCACACCACGGCGGTTCTACTCGTGGCCATCAAGTCATTCATCGCAATAGACAAGAACGATATGCTAGACTATTCCAGGACTATTTTACTGATCCTCCTATCTATGGCCCGACCTTCTTTCGGCGTAGGTTTGGAATTATCTGTTCTTTATTTCTTCACATATTCTGTTGATCTTGATGTCTATGGCTTGACCTTCTTTCGGCTCATGTTTTGAATGAATCATCCATTATTTCTTGGCATATTGCATGTTGTACAAGCGCATGATAATTATTTTGTTCAGAAGAGAAATTATGCTGGAATTCTTGGGTTATCTACTTTGCAAAAGATAACCACAGCATTTTGGATGCTAGCTTATGGCGTAGCAGCAGATACTATTGATGATTATGTGCGGATTAGAGAAAGTATTGCTATAGAGAGCCTAAGAAGGTTTGTGAAAGCTATTATTGAAATCTTTGGACATTAGTATTTGAGATCTCCAAATAAGAATGATACTGCTAGATTACTTGCAATTGGTGAGGAAAGATGTTTTCCAGGAAGCTAGGGAGCATAGATTGCATGCACTGGAAGTGAAAAAATTGCCCTGCAGCATGGCAAGGCATGTATACTGGTCATGTTCACGAGCCAACAATCATTCTGGAAGTCGTTGCTTTGCAAGATCTTTGGATATAGTATGCTTTTTTTGGTTTATCAGGGTCTCACAATGATATTAATATTCTTCATCGGTCCCTCTCTTTGCTAAATTAGCTGAAGGACGTGCTCCAGAAGTGAATTATACTGTAAACGGTCACAATTATACAATGGGATACTATATTGCAGATAGAATATATCCATCATAGGCAACATTTGTCAAGACAATACCAGCTCCCTAAGAGAATAAGAAAAAACATTTTGTGAAAGCTCAGGAAGTAGCTACGAAGGATGTAGAATGAGCATTTGGAATTTTACAAGCTCATTTTGCAATTATTCATGGACTAACTCGTTTTTGGTATCAAGAAACACTTCAAGATATTATGACAGCATGTATCATTATGCATAACATGATAATTGAAGATGAGCAGGATAGAGGTCCAGTTGACTACAATTACAAAGCAATGGGAGAAAATATTGCAGTCTCCCATGAAAGAACACCTGAGCTTTTTGAGTTTATTCAAACTCATCAATCCATCAGAAATAGAAAAGCTCACTCTCAGCTTCAAGAAGATCTAGTCAAACACTTATGGTACCATTATGGAGGGATGTAGGCAAAGCGCATGATTGTAGGATCAAGGATAACCGACTAGAGGGGGGTGAATAGGAGGTTTCCAAATTTTTAACTTTAATTTCTTTTAATCAAATTTCTAAACGAGAATTGCAATAATGAAAATGATACTACTAAGATTTTTAGTGATCACAAGTACTCTTAGCAAGTTAACAATGAATAATCAAGAATTTTAGCTCAAGGACAATTAAGTTTTCTAGAGTAAAGAGTAGAGCACAAAAATAACAAATTGCACAACAAGAAAAATGAGAGACACGAAATTAATCCTGTGGTCTTGGAGACTTGCCGATCTCCCCTAATCCACGTTGAGGTAGCTTGAAACCCTTCAAGCTGGCTCCACCCACTTGAGCCTTCCTCGATCACTCGTGGTAGCTCTTCCCCACTTCGAGTAGGCGAGCTCCTTGCCTTTACAATCGATCGGGTCTTCACACAACCTTCTTTGAGAAGATCACCGATGCACAAACTCCTCCAAGCCGTCTAGGAGGTGACAACCTCCAAGAGAATAGAGTAATGACGCTCGCTTGAGGATGAAATAAGTGTCTAATGGCTCAAAGCTAAACACAACACTTGATTGCCCCTTTTCACTAAAAAATGAGAGTTTTAGTGCACTTAAGAGAAAAAGGACTTGTTAGAGCTCACAAATGTATTCAATGAGTCACCAACCCCTCTATTATGCAGTTGTGGGGGTATTTATAACCCTCCCACACTGTTCCAACCGTTAGACACAAATCCCCTGAAAAATCAGGAAACCCGGTACTACCGGTGTACAAAACCCGGTAATACAGCCCCTCAGCCAATGGTTAAAAATCAAGCATTAAATGTAGTAAAAAAAGAGCCGTTGAGGAAACCCCAGTACTACTGGCACACAAAGTGCGGTAGTACCGACTTCTCTGGAGGAAATAGCTCTCAAACTAGCCTTTCTGGAAAAAAAGTACCGCCAAGCATTTTGCGGTTGTACCGTGGTTCCGGTACTACCGGATTTTACTTTACGGTAGTACCGCTCCTCATAATTTGCTCAAAACCACTCCTTCTGGAAAAACACTACTGGGTATTTGTATCGGTACTTCTGCATTTGCAGTAGTACCGCATTTTTCACACCAGTAGTACCGATTTTGAAAAACTCAGAAGAAAATAAGAAAAACGCTTCTCTGTAAAATGAGTACCACAGTGTTAAGTACAGTAGTACCGACATTGCGGTACTGCCAGATTTTACCTTGCGGTAGTATCGACCAGATTTTTTTGACAGAAACACTTTTCTGGAAAATGAGTACCGCAGTGCTAACTCTGGTACTGCCGATCTAGTGGTACTACCGTGAACATACTTGCGGTAGTACCGATTTCCCTGAAGAACTTAAGCTTGTTAAAACATGTGGTTTAATGTAATTGAAATGATTTTGTTTTCAATATAATTTTGAGCCATGCAACACCTTAATCATTATCAAGCTACTAATCATTATTCCCCCTTGATAGTACGGCATTTATCCTAAAAATCCGATCTTTTACTCCTAGCTCCAAGATCAGTGAAAGACTAAACAAAATGCCCTTAAAACATGCTTACCTTGTCTTCGAATCTTTGATTTTCTTTTCTCAATACCTTCTTCTTCATCATTACTTCAATCTTCGTAAGAACCCATGGAGAAGCCCAACTTGTTCTTATAAACTCAGAGAGATAGTTAGTACTTTGACACCTTCTTGTCATTAATTACCAAAACTTACTAGAATTAAGGGCCTAGATGCTTCAATGATGTACTAGTTTATGCACTTCAACTATGATATACCAGTTTATGCACTTCAACTATGGTGTACTAGTTTATGTACTACCCATGTCTTAATCCTGATGATTATTAGAAAACAGATTTAAGCACCTATGACACATTTAAATCTGAAATAGTGCATACATATATTCTAGCATAGCATGGTTTAGTAGCACAAAAGGTTCCAACAAATTAGTTCATACATCATAACTAGTACTCAACCAGACCTATTATATCTTCGAGTGATGATATCATTCTATAAGGACAGGTAGTATTGTTGTGGCCCACTCAATCGACTAGTGTCAACGCTCATAATTCTCTCTACTTCGACCATTCTCTTCAATTCAAACTTATTTTTTCTTATCTCAATCTTTTCCTTCTCTTGAGCAATCCTCTCATGTTCTTGCGCAAATGCTCATTTGTACCGCTCTTCCTTCTTCTGCTCTTTCATAAGCTCCATTTTTCTTTATTTCTTTCCTAAAGTTTTCCAATGCTTCCATCTAGAGTGAACATATTGCACCACTCTCAACTGAAGCTTTACTGCGGTGTAACCGCTCTTTCTTGGCCTTCCTACCAGTTGGCCTTTTGAGTACACCAGCTTTTGCAGTAGGAGCATCTTCATGGAAATAACTTGCATTAGAGCTTATAGGACTGGAACTACCTACAGAAGCATTAGATGATGTTTTCTACTTTTTTTGAGATAAATGACCAGTCCACTTTGGATGGTGTTGTAATATATTCTAGCAATGCAAGTATGCAAATAATCGCCCTTTTGCAGTAGGAGCATCTTCATGAAAATAACTTGCATTAGAGCTTATAGGACTGGAACTACCTGCAGAAGCATTAGATGATGTTTTCTGCTTTTTTTGAGATAAATGACCAGTCCACTTTGGATGGTGTTGTAATATATTCTAGCAATGCAAGTATGCAAATAATCGCCCTTCTTCTTCTTGATACAATGCTTTAGCATGGAAAATCTGTAGAAGCATAGGTACCTTATTAACATCGACACAACAATAAAGCTATAATAAAAAAAGGGATATGGACAAACCTTATCCTGCTCTGTTATCCTGCTTTGCCTTTTACGCTCAATGCGGTCATAACATCCGCAAAACTTGTTAACATGTTCTTGAGTAGATGACCATCGATGCATAAGTGAATTCTGACTACGCTCCAAAAAGAAATTTTTGTTCTCATGGAAGTAATCATATATTCTACTTCAATATGTGGTACGAGTTTGTTGGGTCCCTTGCACTGGATCCAATCTAACATTCAGCCATGCCGATACCAACATATTATCTTTATTCTCTAAAAATTTTTTTGATCTTTTTATTGTGAGCTCTCGGCTGGGGACTGGAATGGTCAACTGGAGAAGGCTGCTCCCTAATTGGGCTTTCATCCAAATATATTTCACTTCCCCCCTCAGTCAACAGATGAGTATAGAAGTCATCCATATTGTACAAGCTGTAAAAGTAGATATACATAACAACACATGTAAAAGTAAATATACATAACACGTCATAATATACTGAACATTAATAGGTCTTAATATACTCATTAAGCAAATATGTGTAACAACACATGTAAAAGTAGGTCACGTCTTAATATACTAAACATTAATAGGTCTTAAAAGCATCACACGAATACCACTAGTCACCGGTCGACCTCATGCTGGTCACCTGCCCCACAGACACGACGGCCATGCTGGGGTAGGTGGTTCCTTCCCAAGGTGGCTAGGGGGCCGTCAAAGTCGAGCGCCAGTCCCTTCACCCCGTCATGCACAGTGGAGAGACGCGCTCCCTCCCGAGGCGACACCAGAGCACATCGAACGGCACAAGATCTCGACAAAGACAGAGGGCAGTGCGCCTTCCCGACGGAAGATCGCTCGCTGTGTCTACCAACCTAGGCGTGGGATGAACAGGGACCTGTCAGTCACCAGGACCGAAGACCATGTCAGACGCTGCGACCAAAGACCTGGACTCTCTGGCGTAGGACACCCCATCCATTTTTTCTCTAAACTCCCGTGTAACCTGCCTCCTTCGCCTATATAAAGGGAGGCAGGACCCTCAGGGAAGGGGATCGATCGAGGCATCCGAACGCTTACGAGGGAGGCAGGACCCTCAGGGAAGGGGATCGATCGAGGCATCCGAACGCTTATGAGCATACAGCTTTCATGAGCACACAGCTCTCACTCCTCTCACTCGGACGAGGCGCTCAAGGCCGGTCCTTGGCCCTCGCTTGTAAACCCCGTGTAGTCCGCTGCACCCAAAGCATTATATAATCACCACACGAACTGGAAGTAGGGACATTTAGCCCGAACCAGTATACATCTTGGGCTCCTAGAGTCTAACCATTCAAGGAGAGGGAACGCGCGGCCCCTTAACTTACAAATTTACTTGCCGGTTTATGAAACACTGATAGTTGGCGCGCCAGGTAGGGGCTTCGCGTGTCATCTTTGTCATCTCCGGATTCCCATTTGCTTCCTTGATGGCTTTTTTCACACGCGATGACGCATCTGCGTCGAGGAGCTGGATCCACTTCGGCACCCTCGACTTCGTTGCCACCTCGGCGGGGGAGCACATGCTCATCCCCGCCACCTCTCGGGACCAGGCGTCCGCCAGGAGCCTGGACTCCATCACCGATGTCCTCGGTAGCCTCTGGCTTGAGGCCCCACGCGGCCCCGGCGTCGAGTTCAACAAGCGCCCGCCACCTTCGTAGCAGTGCTGTGAGCTCGTAGGGGAGGCGACGCCGCCCCACAAAGCTCAAGACTTGTGGCGATGGCCGGCTATCAACTAGCCTCCATCCACGACCCGCCGAGGACTCCTCCACCACGACTCCAGCCCGACACGAGCACATCGCGGGAGTCAGACTCGCGAGTGCAACATGGCGAGTGTGACCGATCCGGCCGCAACCCTCAGAAGTCCAGAACTGCCGCCCAAGACACCGAGGCGCAGAAGCGACCATCAGCCATGAAGCGCGCCGAAAGCCTCCAGTTTCGCCAACTGAGCTTCAAAGAATAAGCAGGAATACCGGAGGCTCGAAGGCCGAAGCCGACAAACCAGATGACTGGAGCAGCACCAGCCCGAGCCCCCACACGACCGTGCCGCAGCAGACGCACACAGAGGTTCAAGATCAACTGGTCGTGGGGTTTGACGGTCTTCCGTTCTTCCCCCACGCCAGCCAGAATGTCACCGCAAGAAGAAGAATGCCGCCGCATGCATCCCCGAGGCAGAAGACCCGAAGGCCAAGGCTATGTACCAGAACCTCCGAGGGCTGGTGGAACGTCTCTGCCGCGGCAAAGACATGCAAGGCTTCGCCCCATCACTGGAGCTCGAGCCACTCCGAGCCGCTGCCGCCCCGGACCGCTAGGTCCGCAAAGACGGCGCCAAGACCTTGGGCGGCCCCAGCCTCGCAAGACTCCATGCACCCACCGGGCAACAAGCGGACATCCGCGCCACCCTCGAGGCACGGAGGAGGGCGATAGACAAAGCGGTCCAATCGCGGTCGTGGATAGCTGGCGGCGCCACGCATCATGCCCAAGCCCCGACGGCCCAGGCCTCGCATTCTGTCAGAGATCCGCAACGCGATTTCCCGCCTGCCTGCACTCCAACATCGCTAAGTACACTAGGGCGACAAACCCCTGTTTGGTTGTAAGATTATCGCTCAAGATGTTAAAGGGGGAGCTATCGATGATCTCTTCATCATCCAAGACTTCCCATCTATCTCATGACTCGGCTCGAGCCTCGCTCAAGTACATGCCCGCTAACACCATCAGAACTAGACCGACTTGAAGAATCTTCGTCGGTAATTTTCGTGACACATACAAGCGCCGGGAATTTTGGGACTCAAGGGTCGCAACAGCAGCCTGTGGAGACTCTCCGACTATATCCGTGTTTCTCCCAAAGAATGCAACGAAGCTCCCGACATTTGCGACGCCGACGCTGCTCGGGCGCTCATCTATGGCACCACCTCCAAAGCTCGTCCACAAGTCGGCTGCGCCAAGCACAGACCACTAAGGAGCTCCTCGACATCGCCACTCAACCACGCCCGCGAAGAGGTGTGGGGCCATCTTCGATAAAGGGAAGGCTAAGCGAGAGTCCAGCGCTACACCTGCCCTCCGACCGCCCGACAACGGAAGCCGCCGACCGCCTCGCTAAGCAGCAAAGCGCAGCGCCCGACCACTTCGAGAAGCTGATGGATAGCCCGTGTCCCAACCATGGGTACCCTGGCTACACAAGCACGGATCGCGCGGTCCCAAGCGCTACATTTCCGGAGCCCCCACGCGGGGCAAAGGGAGAAAGCGCGACTTAGCACCGGATGCCGAGGAAAAGAAAGTGGACGACGAGTTCCCGGAACCCGACGGCTGCCTCATGATCTTCGGCGGGCCGGCGTGCTACGCCGACAAGCGGCAGCCTAAGCTCGCCCACCGGGAGGTCCATACGGCTACTCCCGTCGTACTGAAGTACCTCCGGTGGTCGGAGTCACCGATCACCTTTGATCGGACCGACCACCTCGACCACGTTCTGTAACCAGGGAGATATCCGCTGGTCATTGCCCCCATTGTGGGGCCAAAGCGCCTGTCCAAGGTGCTCATGGACGGCGGCAGCAGCTTCAACATCATGTATGTTGAGACTCTCGACACCATGGGAATCCCTCGCTCAAGTCTCCGACCGAGCAAGGCGCCCCTCCACGGCGTCGTCCCTGGCCAGCAGGACTATCCGCTCGGGCAGATCGACCTGCCCGTCACCTTCGGAGCCCTGACAACTTCAGACCAAACCCTCACCTTTGAGGTCGTGGGTTTCTGCCCTACCACGCCATCATGGGGAGGCCGTGTTACGCCGAATTCATGGCGATCCCCAACTACACCTACCTCAAGTCAAGATGCCGACCACGGGAGTGATCACCGAGGCCTCCTCTTTTCAGCTCGCCACAATCGCGAAAGCAGAGCAGATTATGAAGTCAAGGCCGACGATCATCGGCCCACCGAGCTCAAACCTCCCGAGGGAAACCTCCGAGCCGCCTCGACCAAAGAAGTCGGGCCAGGTCCTTCAAGTCCGCCGAGGACACGGCGAGGTCGCGCGTCGATCCCGAGGATCCGCCAAGACCAGGCGAGTCGGAGCCACGCCCCGCCAATAGGCGCTGCCGACTTCTCCGGGCAATCGGGATGTCTTCGCGGAAGCCTCCGATATGCCAGAATCCCAAAGGAAGTCGCCGAGCACTCCTTGAATATCCGACTCGCTCAAGGCCGACGCCTAACGCATGCGCCGCTTCGACGAGGAGAAGCGCAAGATCATAGGGAGGAGATCGCTGCTTTTGGCCGCAGGTTTATAAAAGAGGTGTGCCACCCGAGTGGCTAGCCAACCCCGCCCTTGTAAAAAGAAATCGGGCAATGGAGAATGTGTGTTGACTACACGAGCTCAACAAGGCGGTCCCAAGGACCCGCTCCCATTGCCTCAAGATCGACCAAGTCGCCGACTCCACCGCAGGTGCGAATCCTCGCCCTTTCGATGCCTACTCAAAGCTACCACCGATAGCTTATGAAAGAGTCCGACCAGCTCACGACTTCTTTCATCACTCCGCTCGCCCATTCTGGCTACTAAAGAACGTGGGTGCTACATACCAGCGAGGTATGCAAATGTGCTTCAACGACCAAATCGGCCGTAACATCGAGGCGTACGTCGATGATATTGTCGTCAAAACTAAGAAGGCCGACGATCTCGTTGCCGACTTAGCGGAGACTTTTGCGAATCCTCTCGACGGTTTCAAGCATAAGGCTCAACCCCGAGAAGTGCATCTTCGTGGTCCCCAAGGGCAAGTCGCTATTTCATCGCTCCGAGCGTGGCATCGGCTAATCGAGAAGATCTCGCGATCTTGAAGATGGGCTCAATCGCAACCTCAAAGGAGTCCGTGGTCGACGGATGCCTTGCAGCCTTGAGCCGCTTTCTGGTCTCGCCTTTATGAAGCTGAATGCCGCTCTACAAGCTGCTCAAGAAGTCCGACCAGTTCAGCTAGACCCACAAAGCCCAGGAAGCCCTCAACCGACTAAAGGTGTTCCTATCCTCACCCCTTTGCGGGTCGCCCAAGACCAGAGGAACCGCCTCCTCTACATTGCCTCCATGACCTGTGTCGTTCACAAGGGCGCCACAGAGCGAGCCGAAGAAGGCCATGTGCTTAAGGTACAACGGCCGCATGTACTTCATCGCTGAAGTGCTCTCCAAGTCCAAGGCTTCTGCACCCGCAAAGCGTAAATTGCTCTATGCGTGCTCATCACGGCGGAAGTTGGTCTACTACTTTGATCGGCATCTGCCTGCAGGACCTCTCGCCACTGGCGAGATCGCCCACAACCGCGATGCTTCAGAAGAATAGCCAAGGGCACTTGAGCTCAACGGCCACGACATATCGTGACGCCCCTGACGGCGATCAAGTCGAGGTCTTGCCGACTTCGCTGCCGAGTGGATCAAGCTCAGCGCCGCCAGCCAAGACCCTTTAGCATCGGACGATTTACTTCGACGGGTCCTACACCAAGAACGGAGCGGTGCCGAGCCGCCATTATTTCCCGCCGAACAAGCTCCAAGACGCCATGCGACTACTTCTTCGACGCAACCAACAACGCCACCGAGTACGGCTCGCCAACGGTCTCCGGATCGCCGCCGACTCGCGCTGCGCTTCATTTACATACACAGCGACTCCAAGCTTGTCGTCGACCAAGTCATGAAGGCTACGGAGTCCCATGATGCCCGGCAGCATACTGCTGGGAGGTTCGCAAGCTCGAGGAAAGGTTCAAGGGTTTCGAGCTTCACCATAGCTATAGATGCTACAATAGTGAGGCCGACTACCTAGCCAATCCCGCCTCCAGCAAAGGACCGGTCCCGCCTGGGATTTTCGTCTCCGACCTCCACCAACCTTCCATTCGACTAGACTCGCCGATCGAGCAATGATCGACTTTCGGCAAGAACCGCTTGACCGCCGAGTCGTCGTCGGACACAGAACCGCCCGTGTCGGGCCGCTGATGTGTCCGTCAGCCGACCGACTAGAGGAAGCCCTTCATCAACCTACCGACCGACGGATCGCTTCCCCGCCGACCCGCCGAGGCTCCGGCTACCGCCGACGGGCGAATCTTCGTCCGGCCTGAGAAGACTCATAAGAGGAGCCCCTCCGAGTTCTCCGGCGCATCCCGCCGACCAAGGGAAGCAATGCCGCCGACGTCCATGGTCGGTTCGCGCCACCACGCTACCACGGTCTTTCAGAGGAAAAGCCTTCCGACAGGCTTCGCCGCCGACCACCGTGGCCGACGCCGAAAGCAAATTGTTCAAGACTTATGGCGAAGGGTGCCGCTTTTGCCCGGCAGACGATCTTCCAATAAGAAGCCTTGCGGATAATCCCCATCACATGGCCATTTGTCAGTTCTGGGACTCGATCTGGTCGGGCCCTTCAAAAGGTGCCCGGCTTAACCCATCCGCTCGTCGCGGTGGACAAGTTCACCAAATGGATGGAAGTTGTTTGCCGCCACCATCACCCTGTAGGCGCCAACTTTTTCCGTGACATCGCTATCGGTTCGAGTCCCAAACTCCATCATCATCGATAACGAACGCAGTTCACGGGAAGGAATTCTCAAATTTCGCGATGACTTCAACATCCACGTTGGATCGGGTAGCCGAGCTCATCCGCGACCAACGGCCGTGTCGAAGGGCAAATGGCATGATCCTCCAAGGGCTTTGTTATGAATCTTCAACCGATCAAGAAATTCGGCGGACGATGAGCAGCCGAGCTGCGCCTCCGCTCGAGCTCGCGGACCACACCGACCGATCGATCGATTTACACCATTCTTCATGGTGTTCGGTGCTGAAGCTGTCCTGTCGACCGACCTGGAGTACGGTGCCCCCGAGATTACAAGCCTTCAACGAGGCACGGGGGCTTGACGCGCAATAAAATGCCATCGACCAGCTCGACGAGGCGCACGATGTGGCCATTCTGCAATCGGCCAAATACCAAAGAACGCCGCGGGCGCTACCACTACCGCCAGTCCGCGGTCGGTCCTTCAAATACATGACCGGTCTTGCGCCAGTTCACCCAACAAGGACAGCACAAGTTGTCCCTCCCTAGGAAGGCCCCTTCACCGTCAGGAGGTCCTCTCGACCAAGACCTTCGACTCAAAGATGCCAATGGCAACATTGTGTCTAACGCTGTGGAATATTGAGAAGTTAAGGCGATTCTATCCCTGAAACTTTTCCTCTATTGTGGCATACGCCCAACGGCCATTTAGCCTCACCCCAAAGGCTCCAAGCTCCCCGCCATGCTCTCAGAGGGCCGGGCCGAGCATGGAGATGAGGTTCTCGATGTGACCCAAATACCTCATGCAAATTTTGGCTAACTCCTCCTCGTTGCCCGGCTACCGAGCTCGCAGAGACGACGCCTCGCTGCCTTGGCGAAGCCTCCGCCGCCCGGCCCGAGTCCGCTGCACAACGCCTGCTGGGCGACGCCATTGCGGCTCGATGCTCGGAAGCCTCGCAGCTGCCACATGGGCTACTATATCCACGCCTGCCCTGTTGCAGAGGGATCGCCTGGGGCCAGGAGCGGCGGATGCGGCTCCAGCGGTGTCCGCCTGCCCCACCGAGGTGGCCAGTGGAGGCACCGCAGGCAGCTGGCGAGAGCCCGAGCCAGAGGCACTGAGAGAGAAAGTGAAAGCAAGTCAGCATCACCAAGAAGAAATCAAAGCCATCCTGAAGCTAAACAAAGGAGACTCACTCTAGAAAAGGGCTCCAGATGCGGAAGATAGACGAGGGTAGGGTGATCCGCCGCCGCCATGCTCGAGGACCCTGCAGACGGCGGGCGCTTTGGGGTCTGGAACCCCACGGGTCTCTGTACCACACGCGCTTGTTGCCCTTCCTATTATCGCCTCCGCCGCCTTATCTCGTGACTTTGCACTCCTCGCTTTTTTCTCGCTGCTGCGTAAAAGCACGGGGAGGCGAAGAGGCAAAGGAACTACCGATGGTCGCTCACGCCCCCATGCCATATTTATAGAGGTGGGGCGAGCGTCCTGCTGGCGCCACCCGGCAGAAGCGCCGACGCGCATTAAATCCACCCCCTGCAGGACGCGACGCACCCTTTCCACTCCTCCCACTACGCATTAAAATGCGACACCACTACCGGGGCGAAGGACACTACTCGCCATGGCGCGCGCGACCCCTGCTTCGCTCTTGGCCGACCGACCGCACCGCGATGGGGGAAAGACTCGACGGGCCGCGCCTCGGCGGCAGAAGGCCCATTAGCTCGCCGCCCCGGTGGAAAGTTGAGCGAGGGGCCCGATAGCCACGTCGTCTCCAACACACGGAATAAAAAAGTTAAGGCGACTCTATCCCTAAAGCTTTTTCTTGTTCTCGCACCCATTTACCACTCCTCCGAGTTCAAGCGCTACGTGGTGACCACAGCTTGGCCCCCACGCACCGCTCGGGGGCTACAAGTTCATGTGACTCACACGGTTTGTGACTGACCGCTATCTCGCCTCTTCTAGCGTAACCCTCTCGACCCAAGATTACGCCCGCCCCATGCTAAGGTTGCTAAGTAGTGCTTCATGAAGAAGGAAGTACCCGCGGCGGTGCGATCCATAGTTGGTCGGGAACACTCCTTTTCCGCATCGAGTGCAAGTGAATGTTTCGCGCATGAGTTCCTACACTCACACGGGTCGGTGATCCGACCGCCATTCGTTCCTTCTAGCGTAACCTCTCGACCTAAGCATTATTACTACTTCAACGGCTACTTGCATAAGTAGTGTCATGAAGAAGGAAGTACCTGTGTGGCACGATCCATGGTCAGTCGGGAACACTCCTTTCCCGTGTCGAGTGCAAGCGAACGCTTTCATCCCTGTTGTTGTTTTGCACTTTCTCAAAAGTGTTAACATACCGACTCCACGCGTACAACCCCCGCGTTTCTAAGGCTATGGTCACAAATGTTCATCACCTCGAGGAAGTGCAAAGGACAAAGTCGAACTTACGGATTGGCCCGACTGGCCAAAGCGCTAAAATAAACTTTAGTTCATTACATGACGAAGTTATTACAATACAAAAATCAAAACATCTAATATTTTCCCTCTATTGCCGGTGGAGGATGCTCTGCGGCGATATCCGGCTGGCGATCACTTGGGCACGCGACTCGACCTGGGCCTCGAACCCGTCGATCTCCTCTTCGGTCCGGTCCGCGGCAATCCCACTGCTAACGGCGTCGAGGTTGATGCCGTCATAGTGGGAGATGACGCAGACGAGCGCCGAAGAAGCTCCGAGTTCGATCCCTTCACTCACCGAGCGCCGGCAGGTTCAAGATGTGGGCTAGCTCAAGAACAAGGAGCTCAGACTCGTGACGGCGATCCCGAGCACCTGGACAGACCTCCTGCTGACCTCAAGGGTCGCCAACTCGGCGGTTTGCTCGGACAGCTCCTTCGCCGACAGGGCCACTTCCCGTGACGTGACCGCCATGTCGCGCACCTCCTCCACCTATCTCCGTGCCTTCGTGGCGTCACCGAGTTTCTTCTGCAGCTCTACAGATCAAGACAATCTCAAAAAAGGGCAAATTACGACGGCCAAAGTCGACCAAGAGGCTGGGTCACTTACCAGCCACAGAGTCCATCATAGCGTGGAGCTCCCCCGAGCCTCGCCCGGCTTTCGAGCGTGTCCTTGATACCGATGGCTCCACCAGAGGGTTTCTGCTTGTACACCTTCGCCTCAAAGGTCGGGTTTCGTCCGTGCTCCTCGAGCAAGACCTGGGCAAGCTGATCCCACTTAGCGGCCTCTTCGCCCGATCGCCAAGGCTAAGGCTTCCCGAAGCTGCAGTGCATTGGGCGAGCTTGCCGACTCCTTCTACGGCTATCCTCCGATCAGAACACTTCAAGGAACTTCGATCTCCGACGAACGGTCCAAAGAAGCTTGTTGTAAACACGAGCACCCTATTAGCTCACGACCGCTAAAACTCATTAAGAACTAAGGACGGGTTTGGTTTGGCTTATCACACGATCGGACGGGTTTCTCGACGATGGTTTTCAACATTGTTGGCGAATCCGAGGGCGAGAGCCAAACCCTCCCGGATCTGGCTCAGCTCAACCTCGATGTAACATCCCAAAATTTGGCAATTTTGAATTTTATAATGTATTTTGAATTTTTGAGAATTTTTGGAATTTATTTGGATTTAATTGGAATTTCTGGAATTTAACTTTTCTTCGGAAATTAATTAAATAATGAATAACTTTTTGGGAAATAAAAATGAAATTATTTTATTTGGATTCAAAATGTCTTAAAATATTTTTTGGAATTTTTCTAGAATTTGTCTGATATTTTATAAGCCTCAAATGATTTAAATGAATTACTAGAATTATTTTTATTTGGATTTTAAAGAAAATCAAATGAAAGTAATGGGCCAAGCCCATTACGGTGCACATCTCACGGCCCGTGGGTAGGAACCCTAACGTCGCCGCCTCCTCACCGTTCGATCCGGAACGGACGGTAGAGATTTGCCCGTGCCGATTCACCGCCCCGCGCCGTCGGATCGTCGCCGCGTGTACGCACCGGATGCATCCACATTGCCCGTCGGTTACCTCCGCCGTCGTCGCTGTCGTCATCGTTTGAGTTTCGTAACCGGCACATTGATTCGCCGTTCGGGCACGCACGCCAAGGCTATAAAGCTTGTGAAGCACTCCGCCGGAAAGCTCTTCGCCGTGTGCACGTTTTGCCCCACTTCATGCCTTCCGAGACCCACTGCAGAGCTCGCACGCACTCACCGTAGTTCCGTAGCTATTACGCCATTGCTTATGCCTCTCTCCGTGACTCTTCGCGATCGCAGACCACCGTAGTAATCTCGCGACCGCGTCGCTGCTCGCGGAGCCATCCCGTGTCGTCCGAGCTGTCCTGGAACGCCGTCCCTTGGGTCATCTTCTTCCTCTCCGGCAAGCTCAACGCCACTGCAACATCACCGCTGATTGGAGCTTCGACAACTGTCCGATCGTCGCCGAACGACTACGATTAAGCCACGTCTTCTCTGAAACAAAGGAGTCTCATCTTCTAATTTTAGCCGAGATCTCAGAGATGAATGGTTAGATGTTGCCACGCGTCTGCCGAGATTGCCCACGGTGCTAAGTTATGTCGCATCACGTACCGTAGATCTTTGATGCACGGTTTAGATTTAGCCACGTCATTCCGATCACAGTGAACCCCATCTTCAATTTTCCGCCGTTAGATCTTGATCTGGTGGTTCATATCTTGTCACGTAGCTCGGTTAATCTTAGCCGTAAGATTTTTGCCGACTGTGTTAGATTGCACCAAGTGCCATCACGTATAGCCGTTAGATCTAGATCCCATGGTAGCTGTGCCACTACGCGTTGTGCACCGGAGTAGCCACGTAGCCGGTCGCACCGCACGTGTTAGAGTTAATTTGGGCCATCCAAACTTGAATGAACGGATCGGATTTAGCCGTGCGCCGGGCTAGTACCGTGTTGACGCTGTGTCGCATGAAACGAGGCATCGGCAGCCGCCGATCGCCGACGCCGCGACGCTTAATTTAGAAGTCGCCCGATCGTGATCCAACGGTCACGGTAAAGCCACGTCTTAGATAAAAACCGAAACGTCATTTAGATCTTGCCCGTACATCTTAAATCGGATGGACGAGATTCGATCGAGCTTTCGGTTTATAGTTCGTCGCCACATGTCGCAACGAGATTGTGCCACGGTCGCGACCGCAGAATCCGAACCGCCGCCGATTGATCGTGGCTGCCCATTTTGAATCGGACGGTCGAGATTAGATCAACCTCTCGGTTGATAATGTGTCGACACGTGTCACGGCCAGATCATGCCACGTGTCATGCTGACGTCATAAGTGGGGCCCATATGTCAGTCATGGCACTATGGATGCTGACGTCATGTCTGCGCATTAATCCGATTTTCTTTAGAAAAATAATTTGGTGAAAGTCAAATCTAGTGCTGACGTCATGCTGATGTCTTAATTCTGGATTTTCAGTATAAAAATAAATGAGGAAAATAGGTTTATTCTTTTAAATTGATTTTTAAAACTTCAAAAGGCTATAAGTTTTGCGTTTTAACTCCGATTTGGGTGATTCCAATTTCTAAAAATTTGTAAAATCAAGATCTATTTATTAGTGAATTTTGTGGAATTTTTAGAGATGAATTTGCTCTCTGTAAATTATATTTATTGTGTGTATGTTGATTTCGAGTAGACGTTGATCTGTCGAAGGGTTTCGAGGGAGGATTTCCAGAACAAGATCAAGCCCCGGATCAGGATCAGCAACTCTTTGAAGGCAAGTTATGCTTTGACAATGTTGCTCCTAAATTTTGAAAATGTAATTTGTTTCAAACTATGCATGCTAATTCAACTAAAAATGGATTTAAATATTTTGGGTAAATTAGTTAATCAACCTAATTGTTATTGACACCTTGTTATTATTATTCGTATGACATGATTCCTTTGACAACCTAAGTTTGGTAACATTAGTTGGTTCATAATATTGTGCCAACACGAGAGGCTAGACCGTGAATAGTTGCTTAGTTTTGCAAATATCGTGAATAGTCTTTTTTAATACAAAAGCAACATTGACTAAAGGAATAGTGAATGCTTTTTGATAAAAGGTGGAATGTTGTTTGTAATGATGTTGGAATGTAGAGACCTGTGTGGTTCTACATGAAGGATGATTACGAGTATGTGTTGCACCGTTAAATGACTTGGGACGGAAATTGATTTAGACTGGGGCAAGTGGATCGAGGCTTCATGCCAGGTGGGCCTGTGTGGCAATTTGGGGGGATTATGAGTGTTGTGAGGGCTGTGTGCCAGATTTGAGAGAACGATGTCTTGCCTTGGTCAGTTAAGGACTTCACCTTGCAAGCCTTTGACCTGAGTCTCTCGTACAACCACATGTCCTAATGGGAAGACCTAGTTTAGTAGGATTCTCATGTCTTACCTGATACTCTGGGTGGCTACACGGGTAATCAGATGGGGAGCGTGCTCTGCTACGGCTTGGTACCGGCCCAATGTTGTTTGTCTGTCCTATACTTTGGCTTTGAGTGAGGGAAGTGATAGTGAAGGCAACCAAGAGGTTCCTAGGTGGAGATGGAAGTCTCGAAAAGCTCATACGGCCAAACGCCTTTGTGGTGTGCGATCAGATCTTGTGGGTAAAGTGTACAACCTCTCGCAGAGTGTTAAAATCATAGAATAGCCGAGTCCACGAGATCGACAATGCTCGGGATTACAAATAAGGGGTAGTGTTTTGAAAATAAATGGGGTGGAAGGTCAGGTGCCGTGGTTAATGATGAAATCGATTAAGGACCTGTGTGTCCAAAATTATGTGGAAAACAATTGAGAAATTTATTATGTTATTAAAGTTTTGCTGCTTTACACCTAAATAAATATTGAGTTAAAATATTGATGCAAATGCAAAACAACCAGTTGAACCATTCCTTTGTAACAAGCCATGCATGTAGTAATAGAATTGCATTCTGTGCATGACTTATTGAGTACGGTGTGTACTCACCCTTACGGACAAAATTTACCAGAAGAAGAGAATACACCTGCGTATGAGGAGGAGTTCGTCGAAGAACCAGATAACTAGGGAGCAAGCCTCTGTCAAGACGCCTGTGGCGAAGATGGATCACCAAGACGTTTACTTTCCGCTGTTAAACTATTTACTTTGATTATTGTAAGCCCTGCGTGGTAAATTATTGTAAGGGACCATAAGGTCATTCAACTCGTTTATATACATGTTTGAAGTACTTATTTGTTATTCCGCTGTGTATGATGTGATACTTTAACCCTGTTTGGCCTGTGTGCACTAGCGTGATCCTGGACTAGTGCGGAATACACAGAGTATTCGAATTTGCAGATTCGGGGCACGACAGAGGTGGTATTAGAGCATACTGACCATAGGACTTGACCTTAGATAGATTGGCTGTTCTTTAGAAACTTCAAAATTATTTTATAAAAGAAAATTTTAACTTGAAAGAATGATAAGTTGTTGACTTGTCTTATTCTTCTATTCTTTTCTACTTGCTGAAAATTTCTATCTTTCCTCGTTGTTTTAAGTGAAGATCTTATCCGAGTTGTTCCAAATAGTTATCGTTGTTTCACACTTAAGGAGTAAGTTACTGGTGTCGCCGCTAACTCAAGATCGTGAAGATAGGAATCGCTTAACTCAAGATAAGTGGATCGATGAAGTGTTCTCGAAGCTAGAAGAACCAAGAGTTTTCAGAGCTGCTTGAGACTCGTGTGAAGAGTTGCGCCGCCTAAGATAGAAGTGCTACCTCTTAGACGTAGATTATTGTGTGTTTAGGTTAATTTGGTTTTCCTTGTTTGTCGAAAGTGTGCAAGATGCGCTATAGAGCTTTTAGGCTTGGATAAGTAACCATACCAAGTTAGTAATTGTTTGCTTATGTTTTTGAGTCAAAATCTTCTCCCAGCATAAGATTCTTGTGTACTTGTCTATTCTGTTCCCTCTTTCCCTTAAAATTATTTTATTCCTCAGATGGTGAACACCCGAGGCAACAATGAACCGAGGCAAAGAACTCACAAAGAAGGGGCAACAATAACGGCACCAAATCCTCAACCAAAGACCAATTGCTGATATGGGTAACCTAGAGCTTTTCCGATCATTCAAACCCAACCGATGCGTACTATGATGCATCAAATGCAACAGCCAGTAAGAATCAGTCGCAGCCTAACAACAACAATCAGGCCATGAACCATGGGCATCAATCTAGATTGTCGGACTTTATGAGGATTAGGCCCCCGACATTTTCTAACAACGTCAATCCCATTGAAGCAGATGATTGGCTTTGAACGATTGAGAGGAAACTACACATATCCCAGTGTGTAGGCAATGAGAGGGTCTTGTATGCCTCTCATCAGTTAGAAGGAACTGCCGCAGAATGGTGGGAAAACTATTGTGCTTCCCACGAGCATCCTCAGGAGATCACCTGGGAAGTGTTTACTGTTGCCTTCCGCCAGTACCTTGTACCGGAGGGTATGATGGAACTCAAGAAAAAAGAGTTCAGATCCTTGAAGCAAGGAGGCCAATCAGTGGCCGATTATCTTAACAAATTTACTCAATTGGCTCGCTATGCCGTATATGAAGCATCGATAAGGCTAGATACCCGATTCATAAAGGACTCAACTCGACTTCAAGTGGGACCGATCACCACACGCTCGATTTTCAAGAGCTTGTCAACAAGGCGCTCATTCTGGAAGATAAGCACAAAGAGCTGGATGACAACCGCAAGCGTCGCTTGGCACATCAAGGAGGACGCTAGGGTCAGCAGAGGCCAAGGGTGGTACCCCAACAATTCACTAGGTTCCAGCCAGGGAGCAGGGCAAGAGCACCATTACTCGCACAAGGACTCCACCGTCGAACCCACAGACACCCAAGAAGAGCAATCACCAAGCCGCAGAAACCCGCCGATGGCGTGAAGACGCTGCATAATCAAGAATAAGATGGGGCACTTCGCATATGCTTGTCCCAAGAAGGGAGGAGTCACTCCTGTCCGCTTCAATTTGGGGAATACACCTACAAGAACACCTGTTCAAGGGGGAAGCCGAGGACCTGTTCAAGCGGGAGCTGCACCTCAATCAATTGTGCGAGGAAGAGTCAACCACATCACAGCGGATGAAGTTCAGAATGCGACAGACGTTGTACTAGGTAAGTTTCTAGTTAACTCAGTACTAGCTACAATTCTATTTGATTCTGGAGCTTCACATTCATTTATTTCATGGGTTTTTGTCATGGAAAATGATTTGGATATGTTCAATCTAAAGAGTACACTTATAGTCCAAACCCCTGGATCAAAACTCCGAACTAAAGTAGGGTGCTCCGGGGTGAAATTATTAATAAATGGAATAGAGTTCCTAGCGAACCTAATCATATCGATACCTGCACTATAGATGTTATCTTGGGAATGGATTGGTTATCCAAGCACAAGGCAGTGTTAGATTGTGGGCGGAGAGTAGTAACAGTCGAGAGCCCAAATGGTAAGAAGGTGGAAATTCAAGCAATTACTGTTCAGGATGGGCAAATAATGGTTAACAGTGTGAAAGCTGTAAGCATGGAAGATGTTCCAGTAGTAAATGAATATCCGGAAGTATTCCCAGAGGATTTACCGAATGCCACCGACAGTGATATAGAATTCAGAATTGAGTTAGTACCCTAATGCCTCCAATAGCCAAGAGACCCCTGTAATGTCCACCGAGGAATTGGTAGAAATGAAGAAGCAAATTGAAGAATTATTGGAGAAAGGGTTTATAAGACCTAGTTCATCACCGTGGGGAGCACCGATGTTGTTTGTAAAGAAGAAAGATAGAAGTTTTAGAATGTGTATAGACTATCGTGCACTTAATGATGTGACGATAAAGAACAAATATCCATTGCCCAGAATAGATGATCTTTTCGATCAGTTAAGAGGAGCAGGAGTCTTCTCTAAGATAGATCTTAGATCCAGATATCATCAATTAAAAATTCGAACTGAGGATATAACAAAGACAACTTTCTCGTCAAGGTATGGGCATTATGAATTCATGATCATGTCCTTTGGATTGACTAATACCCCGGCATATTTTATGAATATGATGAATAAAGTATTCATGGAAGATTTGGATAAGTTTGTTGTCGTGTTCATTGATGACATCTTAGTTTACTCCAAGTCGGAGGAAGAACATGCCGGACATCTAAGGATGGTCTTGGAAAAGCTGAGAGAAAACCAGTTATATGCGAAATTCAAGAATGCGATTTTCGAAAAAGAAGGTTGAGTTCTTGGGTCATGTAATGACCGCCAAGGAGTAGCCACGATCCGAAGAAAGTAGAGGCAAGGTTACATTGGGAACAACCAAAGCCGCCATTTAAATCAAGTTTTTGGAATGGCCGGATATTACCGCCGATTCATTGAAGGTTTTTCATCAATTGCGAGACCTCTTACGCAATTGTTGAAAAAGGAGAAAAAGTTTATGTGGACGCCTGAGTGCGAAAGGAGTTTCCAAGAGCTGAAGAAGCGTTTAACTTCGGCACCTGTCTTGGTGTTGCCGAATACTAAGGATAATTTTGATATATACTGTGATGCTTCGCGTCAGGGACTTGGATGTGTGCTGATGCAGAACGGCAAGGTAGTGGCTTATGTGTCAAGGCAGTTAAGGCCACATGAGCAGAATTACCCAACTCATGACCTAGAATTAACTGCTATAGTGCACGCCCTTAAAATATGGCGTCACTATCTCATCGGAAACCGATGTGAAATATATACAGATCACAAAAGTCTAAAGTATATATTTACCTAATCAGATATGAATATGAGACAAAGGAGATGGTTAGAGTTAATCAAGGATTACAACATCGAATCCACTACCATCCAGAAAAGCAAATGTGGTGGCCGATGCTTTGAGCCTAAAAGCCATAGCTTGAATTTGATGACAAATAGAAGATCACCGAAAGTTATGTAAAGAACTTCAGAAGCTAAGATTAGAAGTTGTACCGGAAGGATTCTTAGCCACCTTGGAGGTTAAGCCGACCCTAGAGGAGAAAATCAGAGAAGGTCAAAAGGATGATGACAAGATTAATAGGATCAAATCCAAGATGGACAAAGATCTAGCCAAGGACTTCAGAGTAGATGAGCAGGGTACTTTATGGATGAAGAATAGAATCTGTGTACCCCATAAACCTGAATTGAAGCAGTTGATACTTGAGGAAGCACATGATTCCAAGTATTCAATTCACCCCGGCAGTGCAAAAATGTACCAGGATCTCAAGGAAAGATTTTGGTGGCCAAATATGAAGAAATAAGTAGCTGAGCATGTAGCATTGTGTGATGTATGCTAGAGAGTTAAAGCAATGCATCAGAGAACGGCAGGACTGCTACAACCATTGAAGATACCGGAATGGAAATGGGAGGAAATCGGGATGGATTTTGTCACTGGTTTGCCAAGGACTCAAGATGGATATGACTCCATATGGGTCATAGTAGATCGATTAACAAAGGTCTCACACTTCATACCTGTAAAGACAACCTACTCGGGAGATAAGTTAGCAGAGCTGTACATGGCAAGGAATGTCTGCTTGCACGGTGTACCCAAGAAGATAGTATCGGACAGAGGTACTCAATTTACCTCAAGATTTTGGGAAAAGTTACATACGGCAATGGGTACCCGTCTGAATTTTAGTACAGCATATCATCCGCACACAGATGGCAAACTGAAAGGGTAAATCAGATACTTGAGGACATGTTGAGAGCATGTGCACTGTCATATACCACATCATGGGACAAATGTTTGCCATATGCTGAGTTTAGCTACAACAATAGTTATCAAGCTAGTTTGAAGATGTTGCCTTTTGAAGCTTTGTATGACGATCGCGGTTTAACACCTTTGAATTGGAACTAAACAGAGAACGCTATGTTTTTGGACCGTATATACTTTCAGATGCAGAGAAAAGATTGCTTTGATTAGAGAAAGATCAAGACAAAGACACCAAGGCAAAAGAGTTACGCCGACAACCGACGCCGTGATTTGAGCTTTGAGCCAGAAAATTATGTGTATCTCAAGGTCACGCCGCTCAAAGGAGTTAAAAGATTCCATGCTAAAGGAAAACTTGCCCCAAGATATGTGCGTCCATTCAAGATTTTGAGCCGCAAAGGTGAAGTTGCATACCAGCTGGAATTGCCGCAATCTTTGACAGGGGTACATGATGTATTCCATGTATCACAACTGAAGAAATGTTTTTGAGTACCGGAGGAACAAACACCTATTGAAGCTATTGAACTACAAGAGGATTTAACCTACAAGGAACACCCAGTGAAGATTTTGGATACCACGGATCGTGAAACAAGGAACAAGTCAACCCGCTTCTGCAGAGTCCAGTGGAGCAACCACTCAAAAAGCGAAGCAACTTGGGAGCGTGAGGAAGATTTGAAGAAGGAGCTTCCCAATCTCTTCTCTAGTCAACCCTGAATCTCGGGGTCGAGATTCTGTAAAGGGGGGAGGTTTGTAACATCCCAAAATTTGGCAATTTTGAATTTTATAATGTATTTTGAATTTTTGAGAATTTTTGGAATTTATTTGGATTTAATTGGAATTTCTGAAATTTAACTTTTCTTCGAAATTAATTAAATAATAAATAAGTTTTTGGGAAATAAAAATAAAATTATTTTATTTGAATTCAAAATGTTTTAAAATATTTTATGGAATTTTTCTAGAATTTTTCTGATATTTTATAAGCCTCAAATGATTTAAATGAATTACTAGAATTATTTTTATTCGGATTTTAAAGAAAATCAAATGAACAGAAATGGGCCAAGCCCATTATCGCGGCACGCCTCACACACTCGCGGGCAGAACCCTAACGCCGCCTCCTCACCATTCTATCTGCAACGGACGACTAAGATTTGCCCGTGCCGATTCGCCGCCCCGCGCCATCGGATCGTCGCCGCGAGTATGCACCGGATGCGTCCACGCCGCCTCGCTTGTTACCTCCCGCTGCCACTACCGCTGCCGCTTGAGTTTCAGAATCGCACATTGATTCGCTGTCGCACGCACGCCAAGGCTATAAAGCCCGTGGAAGCACTCACGCCGGAAAGCTCTTCGCCGTGCACACGTTTTGCCCCACTTCACGCCTTCCGAGACCCACTGCAGAGCTCGCACGCACTCGCCGTAGTTCCGTAGCTATTACGCCGCTGTTTGCGCTTCCCGTGACTTCGCCGCCGCTAGACCACCAGAGTAATCCTCGCACCGTGCCGCGTTCGTGGAGCCATCCCGTGTCGTCCGAGCTGTCCTGGAACGCCGTCCCTTGGGTCATCTTCTTCCTCTTCGGCAAGCTCAACGCCACTGCGACATCACCGCCGATTGGAACTTCGACAACCGTCCGATCGCCGCCGAACGACTACGATTGCGCCCACGCCTTCTCAAACAAAGGAGTCTCATCTTCTAATTTTAGCCGAGATTTGTAGATGAATGGTTATGATGTTGCCACGCGTCTGCCGGATTGCCCACGGTGCTTAAGTTATGTCGCATCACGTACCGCTAATCTTTGATGCACGGTTTAGATTTAGCCACGCTATTCCGATCACAAAGGAACCCCATCTTCAATTTTTCCGCCGTTAGATCTTGATCTTGTGGTTCATATCTTGCCACAGAGCTCGCTAATCTTAGCCGTAAGATTTTTGCCGATCGTGTTAGATTGCGCCAAGTGCCATCACGATAGCCGCGTAGATCTAGATCCCATGGAAGCCGTGCCACCACGCTGTCACAAGATCGAGTAGCCACGAGCTTGGCCGCACCGCACGCAGTTAGAGTTAATCTGGCCGCCCAAATTTGAATGAACGGATCGGATTTAGGCCACGCTACGCCATTTCGTGTTGACGCTGCGGTCGCATGAAACGATGCATCGGCATAGCCGATCGCCGACGCCGCGACATTTAATTTGTAGCCGCTCGATCGTGATCCAACGGCCACGGTGAAGCCACGGTTAGATAAAAACCGAACGTTGCTTTAGATCTCGCCAGACATTTTAAATTGACGACGAGATTCAATCGAGCTTTGTTGATAGTTCGCCGCCACGGTCGCAACGAGATTGTGCCACGGTCGCCACCGCAGAATCAACCGGCCGCCGCCGATCGTGGGCCGCCCATTTTGAATCGGACGGCCGAGATTAGATGAACCTCTCGCTGATATTGTGTCGACACGCGTCACGGCTAGATCATGCCACGGTCATGCCGACGCCAAGAAATGACATCATCAAGGCCCATATGTCCGCTATGGCACTATGGATGCCGATGTCATGTCTCCAAGATTAATCCGATTTTCTTTAGAAAAATAATTCGGTGAAAATCAAATCTAGTGCTGACGTCATAATTCCGGATTTTCAGTATAAAAATAAATGAGGAAATTCGGTTTATTCTTTTAAATTGATTTTTAAAACTTCAAAAGGCTATAACTTTTGCGATTTAACTCCGATTTGGGTGATTCCAATTTCTAAAAATTTCTAAAATCGAGATCTATTTATTAGTGAATTTTGTGGAATTTTTAGAGATGAATTTGCTCTCTGTAAATTATATTTATTGTGTGTATGTTGATTTCGAGTAGACATTGATCTGTCGGAGGGTTTCGAGGGAGGATTTCCAGAACAAGATCAAGCCCCGGATTAGGATCAGCAACTCTTTGAAGGCAAGTTATGCTTTGACAATGTTGCTCCTAAATTTTGAAAATGTAATTTGTTTCAAACTATGCATGCTAATTCAACTAAAAATGGATTTAAATATTTTGGGTAAATTAGTTAATCAACCTAATTGTTATTGACACCTTGTTATTATTATTCGTATGCCATGATTCCTTTGATAACCTAAGTTTGGTAACATTAGTTGGTTGATAATATTGTGCCAACACGGGAGGCTAGACCGTGAATAGTTGCTTAGTTTTGCAAATATCGTGAATAGTCTTTTTGAATACAAAAGCAACATTGACTAAAGGAATAGTGAATGCTTTTCGATAAAAAGTGGAATGTTGTTTGTAATGATATTGGAATGTAGAGACCTGTGTGGTTCTACATGAAGGATGATTACGAGTATGTGTTGCACCGTTAAATGACCTGGGATGGAAATTGATTTAGAATGGGGCAAGTGGATCGAGGCTTCATGCCAGGTGGGCCTGTCTGGCAATTTGGGGGGATTATGAGTGTTGTGAGGGTTGTGTGCCAGATTTGAGAGAAGGATGTCTTGCCTTGGCCGGCTTAAGGACTTCACCTTGCAAGCCTTTGACCGAGTCTCTCGTAGACAACCACATGTCCTGAATGGGAAGACCTAGTTTAGTAGGATTCTCGATATCTTACCTTGGATACTTGGGGTGGCAAGCTACACGGGTAATCAGATGGGGAGCGTGCTCGAAGCTATGGCTTGGCACTGGCCATTCAACGGTGTTTGTCGGTCCTATACTTGCTTATGAGTGAGGGAAGTGATAGTGAAGGCAATCCCGAGAGGTTCCTAGGTGGAGATGGAAGTCTCAAAAACTCACATTGGCCAAACGCTTTGTGGTGTGCGATCAGATCTTGTGGGTAAAGTGTACAACCTCTCGCAGAGTGTTAAAGTTGTCAATAGCCGAATCCACTGTGATCGACAATGCTCGGGATTACAACCAAGGGGTAGTGTTTTGAAAATGAAATGGGGTGGAAGGTCGTGTGCCGTGGTTAATGATGAAATCTGATAAGGACTGTGTGTCCAAAATTATGTGAAAAACAATTGAGAAACTTATTATGTTATTAAAGTTTTGCCGCTTACACCTAAATAAAATATTGAGTTAAAATATTGATGCAAATGCAAAACAACCGCTTGAACTATTCTTTGTAACAAGCCATGCATGTAGTAATAGAACTACATTCTCGGCATGACTTGTGGAGTACGGTGTGTACTCACCCTCATGGACAAAATTTACCAGAAAAAGAGAATACACTGCGTATGAGGAGGAGTTCGTCAAGAACCAGATAACTAGGAGCAAGCTCTTCACAAGACGCCGTGGCTAAGATGGATCACCAAGACGCTTATTTTCCGCCGTTAAACTATTTACTCGATTATTGTGTTCTCATGGGCAAAATATTGTAAGGGACCATAAGGTCATGCAACTCGTTTATATACATGTTTGAAGTACTTATTTGTTATTCCGTTGTGTATGATGTGATGCTTTATCCCTGTTTGGCCTGTGTGCACTAGCGTGATCCTGGACTAGTGCGGAATACACAGAGTGTCCGAATTTGCAGATTCGAGGCACGACACTTGACTTGTCAGGCGCTCGAGGGCCTCCCATGCCTCGCCTCCGCCGCTCCGTTCAAAGACGGTCAGCTGCTTGCCGGACGGGTCGTTGCCCGCCAGTCAAGACTAGCAAGGTCGCCCGGCGATTCTCCGGTCGCTTTGGCAGTCAAGGCTATGAGGGTCGTGGCGGCGCCCAATTCGCGGGCTCAGCGACGACCACCTCCAACTCCTGGATCGCCACCTCCGGTGGGTCCCCAGGCGACGGCGGCGAGATCGTGGCAGGCACCAAGATCGCGCCATCTGGCGGAGGTCCTGTCGGTGGCGGCGGGAGCTCTCCCACGTTTCCTTCGGCCTCCGATCGAGGCCCCGACCCGCCAAGGGTCGTCGGGACCTCCTCGCACCCCAGCTCCTCCGAGACCTCTCTCCTGTGGGCTTCGCTGGGCAACAACTCGGCAGCCGATGCTCGACCGCCGGGTCAGTAGGGCGACGCCGCCCTCGGGGCCGCCATCACCTGTGAGCGAACCAACGCCAAGCAAGTGCGCAAGCAACGCGCTTCTTCTTTAAGGCACTCTTGCGGAGGCGGGTCGCCTCCGCCGAGACACCTCCACTGACTCAACAATGGTAGCCATTGCCACCGGGCATCATCGTCCGCCACCGCTAGTCGATGGCCCGAGGTCGAACTCCACAGATGGGTCGCCGTCATTGCCACTCAAGGTCGACCTGTGTCACCAGGTCGACGGCGGTCGTGTCAAACCTCCTCGCAGGCGTTTGTTTCTTCCCCGCCTTCCTCTTCCTCTCTTCTTCCTCGCTCCGCCTCTTAAGGCGGATCTTATAAGACGGACTCGCTGGCCTCGGTCCTCGCCTCCTTCCCGACAAAGAATGCCCGGAGATTGTCCCGCCACTCGTCAACACGGAGACACAAGTCGGACCAAAACTAAGAGTGAGGAAGAAGGAAGAGGAAGGAAGAGAATCGCCGGCTTACTAAGTCCGGGATTTTATACCGAGAATGGCTCGGTGGCCACCGCCTGGTGGCGCCCCGACCATGACGGTACACCGAGCCTCGACCGACGCCGGTAGCTCGGGCTTCCACCATCCTCATGGGCCTGATACCCTCATATCGAACATGGGCGAGCCCTTCCATGAGGGGTTGAACGCGATCTTCATGAATACGCCAAGACAACGACATCACCACCAGCCCGCACCTTCGGGCCTTGATCCGCCGATGATCACCTCCACCTTGTTTTTCTCCTTCCTGCTGGCCCCTAGGCCCACTCTGTCTCGCCGGTGGTGCCACGGAGAAAGCCGGGTGTCCTCCTGTGTTCTCGGGCATAGAGCCATTCGAGTGCCACCCCGATCTCGGACGACGGCCGCTTCAAGTCGAGATAGTCATAGCACTGCCATCAAGCACCGAGGGCTACGCCACCCATGAGCGCCGAGTATCCCGGCTGATCCTTCCTCACCAGTTCGAAAGAAGTGCCTCCAGAGCGCCCTGGGGATCGATCCTCAAGAACGCCACACAACAGTGATGAAGACCACGATGTAGAGCACTGCTAGGCTGAGGTGGTGCACCTCACTTTATAGTGGTGCAAGAGTTCGCGACGAACGGGTGAGCTGGAGCTCAAACTCCCGCCAGAGAACGAGGCGGCACGATGATCTCATCGGCGGTCATGGCGAACCGCGACTTCGCTTAAGATTCTCCACCGCGAGATGTCTCATGGGGAGGAACCCTTCTCCAAGCCTTTGCGCGACGGCCGGGGCGAGCACTCCGCCATGACATCTCTGTGGTGGAAACAACGAAAAGGCATGTATGTGCACTAGCCGAACAAAAGCCGCCGAAAGCAGACGCTACCAAATGGACACCATCTTGCTGAAGCATCGACGCCCCGCTCGGGCGCCACGCCGGCAGCCGTGAGACGACGGTTCTCAATTTTTTCGCTTCGCATTTAATTGCCTCCACGCGCATTAAATACTAGCAGGAGGCGCCAGGACACCGTATTGGGCACACACCTCGCAACCTTTCGATCTCCGCCTCTGGGCCGGGTAGATCGCCCCATAACAGGTATGAAAAGCCCACCGGGCTGCTACGGCCTCGAGGTGGTGAGAGAGCCCAGTAGCTCGCACCGGGGCCCAATCTGGCGCAGCAGGTTCCAAGGGCCTAAATCCACCAAGTGGAACCCAAGGCACCCTAGCATAAAATTGAGCAAGGGGCGACGACAAGGCGAGCCCCCAGTGGGTCTCTAGTTGGGTCGGCGGACGACCCAATCGCTTAACTCATGTCCGAGACCATACTTCACACTCTCCCGTGGAACCCATCCACATGGCAGCCACCGCTTCTCTGGTCAACGAACGTCGGGTCCGATATGTGATAGAGTAAAGAAAGGTTTCTTATGGGTCGCCCCCAGCGGGTCAGACGCTCGACATAGGGATCGTCTGCTCGGAAAGGTCCCCCTTGGGAGGGATCTCCAGGGCCCACTCAGATAACCCGCTAGTAGCTCCATGAGCACGATGTTCAAACCAACGATGGTAAACACGCGTTCGCTCACCCCCTCCAGGTCCCACACCTACGGACGGGGCATATACGTGGGACAGACAGCGGCCACTCCTCCCAAAAATAGCCTCACCAGATGAGGACTTGGGACGGACGCCCTTCGCCCAGCTTCGGCATAAAACCAGCCCTATAAACACGTCCAGCTACGATGTAAAACGAGCACTCGGACCCCAAAACTTTGCCAAAGGCATCTAGGCATCCGCGCCGACCAAGGCCACGTCCAGCTGCGACGTAAAACGAGCACTCGGGCCCCAGAACCTTGCCAAAGGCATCTGGGCATCCGCGCCGACTAAGGCAACGTCCAGCTACGACGTAAAACGAACACTCGGATACAAGAACCTTGCCTAAGGCATCTGGGCATCCGCGCCGACCTAGGCAACATCCAGCTACGACGTAAAACTAGCACTCGAACACCAGAACCTTGCCTAAGGCATCTGGGCATCCGCACCGACCTAGGCAACGTCCAGCTACGACGTAAAACTAGCACTCGGGCCCCAGAACCTTGCCTAAGGCATCTGGGCGTCCACGCCGACCTAGGCAATATCCAGCTACGACGTAAAACGAGCACTCGGATACCAGAACCTTGCCTAAGGCATTTGGGCATCCGCGCCAACCTAGGCAACGTCCAGCTATGACGTAAAACAAGCACTCGGGCCCCAAAACCTTGCCAAAGGCATCTGGGCGTCCGCGCCGACCGAGGCGACGTCGAGCTACGACGTGAAATGTTGGGTCGGATCTCACCGACCAAGACGGTCAAAGCCTCTACTAGCTTAGCGAATCCCCCAACCGCCCGACCGCCGGGGCTCAGGGCTACACTGGCGGGCAAGGCCACAAGACACCGGACGAATCGCCGACCAAGTCTGGCCGAGTTCGCACGACCAAGGTAGCCTCCCGATCCGCTCGGGGGCTCGAGACCGATTGGATCCGCCCGCGCGCTCCCAATCGGGTTTCGCCGACCAAGTTGGTCGGATTTCGCCGCCAAAGTTGAATGGGCGCGCCAAACAATCCGACCAACCGAGCCTAATCGCTTCACTTAGTCGGATTTTACCGACCAGTAACCCCGACCAGCCTCCGACCGCCGGGGCTGGCTACACTCCACCATGTGCTCACAAGACCGGTCGAAATTGGCTAACTCCGGGTCACCGGACTCGCCGACCAAAGCAACCGCTTCAGAGAACCTGCCGCTTGCTACGCGACGCAGGGCTAAGATCCGAGAGATCACAGGGACAAAGGTTCCGAAAGGGCAATCTATATTACGCACGATTTATAAATTGTTTGCGTCTCAACAGTTAAGAAACAGCAAAAACATCAAAGACATCAAGATGGCGTATGAATCTAAGCGTCGCGCGCGCGCCTAACCGCTTCGATAAGGGCATCCCTCGCCTTGACGAGCTTCAGGACGACGTCAATCAGCACATCAACGGTAGCGGCATCATGGGCAGCGGCGTCAAGCTCGACCCATTCAGCCATGGCGAGCTCCAAGTCAACCCAAAGCTCCGCCAAGAAGACCTCCTCGTCCGTAGGCGCCGGCAGTCCTTCATCTCCGAAGCTGAGTACCAGCCCCTCCACGAAGGAGAGCGACGACGGAGTCTCGTCGACAGAAGAAGAAGGGTGGGAAGAAGCCATTGAAGATTTAAGCTAAGTGTTGCGGAGCAGTGGGACGTTTGTGAGGCGAGCAATTGCCCCAAATACCCTCGACTGTACCACTCTTATATGCTTAAGGCGCAGAAGCCGAACAGATTCAAATGAATGAAGGCGTGAGAAGCCGAGGCGTCATCACACTTGCGAAGAGACCGTGCCGCCGGAGATGATGGGCCCATCCAGGAATGCACTGATCAGAAAAGTAGCTGGCGCGTGTTCCAGGACGGCCTCGGGGGCTACTGACGAATACTCATACCAGGGATACCCCCAGCAGGCCGAAACACCAAATGAGCCGTCTTAGGCCTAGCTTTGGCCAAAGGCCTCGTTGGGTCGCGAAGGACCCTTGACCCCGATCAAGCCCACCTGGGCGCCTCAGAGTTCGACTGCCTCAGTCCGACTCCGTGAGGCTCGACCTGGCCTCAGTCCGACCTCAGAGGCTCCGACTGCATGTGGTCAAGATCATCGCGGCCGACTAAGCCGGTCACCTACCCCATGGACACGACGAGCCATGTCAGCAGGTGGCTCTTCCCAAGGTGGCTGGGCCGCCAAAGTCAAGCGCCACCCTTCACCCCGCATGCACAAAGGAGAGACGACTCTCCCGAGGCGACACCAGAGCACAGTGTAACGGCGCTCAGATCCGACAGCGCACAGAGGGCGTGCATGGGATGAACAGGACTGCTACCCCAGACCAAGACTATGTCACCGCTAGGACCAAAGACTGACTCTCCGGGCGAGGACACCCCATCCATTTTTCTCCAAACTCCCGTGTAACCTGCCTCCTTCGCCTATATAAAGGGAGGCAGGACCCTCAGGGAAGGGGATCGATCGAGGCATCAGAACGCTTACGAGCATACAGCTTTCACGAGCACACAGCTCTCACTCCTCTCACTCGGACGAGGCGCTCAAGGCCGGTCCTTAGCCCTCGCTTGTAAACCCCGTGCAGTCCGCTGCACCCAAAGCAATATATAACCACCACACGAACTGGAAGTAGGGACATTCAGTCCGAACCAGTATACATCTTGGGCTCCCAGAGTCTAACCATTCGAGGAGAGGGAACACGCGGCCCCTTAACTTACAAATTTACTTGCTTGCCATTTAAACACCGACACCAGTTACCCAATCCTTGCCACGACAAAGAATTTCGCCACACCAAAGACTTGGCATGCACACGGGCGCAGGACTATCATCGCCGCTTCTTAGTAACGTGGGCACGATGGTGAACATCGCGCTCGCTGACATACTACAACCGCACTAATATAATACATCGCTTCTGCTTACCTTGCACCCTAAGATCGATAGTACCTACATCATCGCTAGGTCTTACCCTCCAACCGGCACTGATAGTACCAACATCACTGCTGAGCCTCATTTGATGTGGCACTGATATTTTATATCACTACCGGTTCATAAATGACCGGCACTAATAGTCCAACATCACTGTCGGTTCATAAATGACCCGGCAGTAATAGTTATACATCACTGCCGGTTCATAAATGACCCAACACTAATAGTCTTACATCACTACCGGGTCTAAAACAACCCGGTAGAGATAATACATCAGTGCCGGGTCATTTCATTAAACCGGCAGTAATAATCATCCCTATATATACATCATCTTTCCCGCACTTAGACATTTCACATCCCGTTTGTAATTCCTGTCCTTCGTCTATGCGCCCTAGCCTCCGTGAGCACTCCGCGCCCTCACCGACCCTCCCACATCGACTCTGCTGGCCCTCCTCACTGCCCTCACCGCCATCTCCTCAGGTGCCTCCCTCAAATACGCCTCCCCGCTACCAGAACTTGTGCTATGTGCTATGTGTGTAGATTGTTTTGTGCTTGGTATTTTGGTTTTGGATTGTTCTATCTATCTGTTGGTTTAGGGTTAGTGCAGATGTTAGACTGCTAGTTGCTAACTTGTATGCTATCATCCTATTCGGTTTTTGCTTTCTGGTTGCTGCTCTGATCAATCATTTGCTTAGCTATATGGGTTAGTCTGTTGTTAGTCTGATCTGAATTTATATGGTAGTTTTGGTTAGCAAATGCTTGAGCAGTCAATGTGAAACACTCTGGTTAGTAGATAATCTGTTAAACAGCAAGTGAAATTTGTCAATTATTTTGTGCATATTAAGGTGGTAAGAGTTCAAGGTCTAATTTGCTGAATTAATTTGTTAGCCGATTCATGATTATTGAGGTGAAGATTCTAATCTTCATTCAAACCCTAAGTCTGAGAGCACAAAATATTCAATTTCCCCTCTTTGAGGTTGCAAACGTAATTCATGCAAATGGATGACATACAATTGCTTAGTATTGTCTTGTCTATGATATTTTGTCTTTTTTTGGATTATGTATTCTCAACTATAATGCTAAAGGGAATAATGAATAAAATCTTGCTCTTATACTCACATCTTTTCAAAATTTCTATGTATATGTGACTTTTGAAGCAATTTCTATGTATCATGTGAATTATTCTAATTCTTGGCTAATTTCAAAATTTCTATGTATATGTGACATTTGAAGCAATTTCTATGTATCATGTATATGTGAAATGTAATGTATTTGAATTTTGAAATTTGTATGTATCATGTCAAATGTATATGTCTCATGTGAATTATTCTAATTCTTGATGAATTTCGAAATTTCTATGTATATGTGACTTTTGAAGCAATTTCTATGTATCATGTATATGTGAAATGTAATGTATTTGAATTTTGAAAGTTGATAAGAAGGTTCGGCGGCTTGCATTTAAATATGCGCTAATTGATGACCACTTATATCGCCGAACCGTTGATGGCATTTTACTCAACCGCTTTGGACGAAGATCAAGCTAGAGTTGCTATGGGGAGGTGCATGAAGGCATTTGTGGTACTATTAATCGCACATAAGATGAAATGGATGTTGAAACGCAGGATTTTATTGGCCAACAATGATGGATGATTGCTTCAAATATTACAGAGGTTATGAGGCTTGCCAAAAATTCGTAATGTTCGCTAGCTCCTCACTGCTATGTTGCATCCTATTATAAAGTCGTGGCCATCGTGAGGATGGGCATTGATTTTATTGGTCAAATATATCCCGCATCTTCTAAGGGCATCGATTTGTTCCGTGGCTACCGATTATTTCACCAAGTGGTCTCAAGCAAGACTCTCAAGAACATGACACATGTTGAGGTAATTCGTTTATCATCGAAAGCATATTGTTCATAGATTCGCATCCTCAAACATTGACTACGATCAAGGTTCATCTTTTATTTCATCTCAAGTGAGGGAATTTGTGAATCATATAAAATTAAGTTACTCAATTCTTCACCATACTATGCTCAAGCTTAATGGTCGCCGAATCTACTAATAAGATTTTGATTAAACTCATAAAGAAGAAGATAGAGGAAAGCCCTAAGAGATGGCATGAGATATTGTCGAAGCTTTATGGGCGACAGATATCAAAGCACGGTGTGCCACTAAAGTAACTCCATATGAGCTAGTGTATGGGCAAGAGGTCGTTTTAATTCGTTGAGGTAAATTTGGGTTCTTTGTGATTGGCTACAAAATGATCTATCAGCACAAATTACCGCAATTTGATGATGGACAGCCTTGATGATGTTGTCGATGAGAGGTTCAAGGCATTGCAAGCCATTGAGAAAGAGAAGCCGAGAGTAGCTAAGACATATAACAAAAAGGTCAAGCCGAAAAGTTTTCAGGTCGGTGATTTGGTTTGGAAAGTAATTTTGCCGATTGGTTCAAGAGATAACAAGTTTGGGAAGTGGTCTCCTAGTTGGGAAGGTCCCTATAGAGTAACAAGGATTGTTCCTGGTAATTCTTATTTGGTGAAGTCATTACAAGGTGAATTGCTACCCTGCCTCAATGGTAAATACTTGAAAAGATTTTATCCCAAACTGGGCAAGATGCTTAGTTGGTACAGGGCCTACATTTATCACATCATCCTTAGTGTTATTTGGTAGCTGAAGTTGTAAACATCGTGCTCAGTCTTGGTTTATGGCCGATGCTGAAAATATCACCCTTATACTGGTAATACGGCCGATACAATGTATCGCCCTAGAGCATGGCCGATGGTGTGTCATACATCGCCTTAGTGTTTAAGATGAGAGGATTTTTTCCACAATAAAACTTTGTCTCCATTTTATGCCGCATCTATCCCTAGCAAGTGGGATCGAGTCACGCACTGATTCCGCCACGACGGCCTTCATCGCAAGATCGCTACCGCCGCTCGGTTCTATGCCGCCCCACCAGTTCTCCTCGGCATGAGATCTCCTCGCTTCGCCTTCGTCACCGCCGTCGACGACTGCATTTTTCCATTGTCGACCTGCCTTCAAGACTCTACCTCTGCGTGCTCGATCTCCTCGGTTTCAAGACACCGGCGTGCCATACCGCCGGCACTTCTCGGCGCCTTTCCTCCGAGCCGCAGTCAGCAGCCTAAGCGCGCTCCACCGCTTGCCGCTTCGTGAAGCCTCTCCCGAGAACACCGTGCCCGTGAAGAAGCGGCCGAACAGATCGCTTTTTGGTTTCTTCACCAATCGGTTTCCAAAGCAAGAAAGAAGCTCTCATTTGTGTTGTTGTTTGCTTTTGCCGACTAGAAGTGTGTTGCATTTGGGAAGAACATCCGAGGCGTCTTTTTCGCTTATGGAGCCAGCGACTTAAAAACCGAGAACTCATTTATGTTTTCTTCGTTCGGTTCCGGCTCAGTTCCCCAGATCAAAGTAGCTCCGGCTCCTATTCAATCTCTTGGCTTTGCCCAAACCACCAGAGAAATTCCAAATTGCTTTTTGGCTCTAGCTCTTCAGACTTGGGATTCCAAATGACTTGGAATTTCATTGCGATTCAGTGGTATTAATCATCGCTGCAACCACGTTATGGAGTTTCGGCGAGGTGTCGTCAATTTTATATTCTACATGGAGCATGCCGAAAGTCCATAATATGAGTTCTTCGCATTCACCCAAAGATCCTGTGATGTCTTGGCTCATGCCGCTTTATTGATTGAGTGTTCGTGTGAGGGGAGCAAAGTATTTTTCGCATACAAGTTTTTGCCGAAAAAACACGGGCATATGTTAGCACCCAAAATCAGCACCTTTAGAGTAATTTAGGCTTGAGAAGATGTTTGGTATTGTTATGAATGTTTAGCGCTTAATTCGGTTGAAGCAATGATTAGTGATTAATTCAAATTAATTGGTTGGTTTACATTAAAAAAGAATTTTAGACGGTGAAGCGTGGATTAACAGCCTCAAAGATATATGTATGCGAGGAGCATGCGAATATGAAGATGGCGCCTAAGGATTCACCGTAATATGCTAATTAAGGCTCACGAAAGAAATTAAGGGAAGTCAGAGAAGAGGTTTGCATGCAAGGAAAGAAGACGCAGATTGCTCACGGATCGAAGTCAAGTATAGAAGGTCTGAAAAGCATGACACACACGTATGTTGTTGGCCTAAGAAATTTAAATATTCCTAATCTTGTTGTTCGCCAAACCGTTACTTAGTCTAACAGGTCTTGTGGGTGGATAAGTTAGGAAATCTATTTTGATTTGTAATGCAACTTAGAGTCATGTACCTCCACGGAAAGACCAGCCGCCCTATATATTGTCAAGGGTAACGGCCGTGGAAAATATACGACATTCAATATTACTACATCTTTTATTTTTAGAGTTTTTCATCGCTCTTCGCTGCGTGCACTTATTATGTTGTCTCCTTGACAGGGCCTTCCTGAGCACGCGCTTTGTTCAAGTGTCTTTGGCGAGGTGTCTTATGGATCGCGCTCCTCGGTTAGCCTCCTTCGACAACAGTGTCCCGCATCACGCCGCTCGAAGGCACACGGTGACGTGTTCGTGTGCGAACACACTTTTGGCGACTCCGCTGGGGACCAGGATCGATCATCCGGCATGTCTAGCAATGGCAACAAAGCCAAGGGAATCCAAGGTTCCCTCACTAATGTTGATCTTAACAACGTCGTTGAGGCTTCTTTCGACGATCTTCCAGAGGATCATCGCCAGGTGGTGGAGAAATACATTAAGGAGCATGAGGATGCCTTGAAAAAGAGAGTCGCTTCATGCTTCGGTAAGAATCGGCATGGCGCAGTGCGTATGAATTATTCACATTGCTGCCGATTGATCTTAAGGTGACACCCTCTGTAAGTGAACCTTCCTCTACTCCACCAGATACATCAACTGTGATTCGATCAGTATCCTGCAATCTTTCGGTTGAGCAAATTCAGTTCATGATGAATGAGAATAATAGGGTAATGCTAGAGCACGTGAATAAAATCATGGATAACCATAGGATAAATCAAGAGGCCCTAGGGGCACCTCTGTAGGTGTTTTAGGGGTTCCAGTTAATCTATCGGCGAAAAGCATGCCAAGCCAGACCATATATGGCATGCCGATGAATAATTTTGGGAGTCAAACGGCACAGGCTAGTGGGCAGATTGTTCCTGTTTTTACTAATGAGCCCAGGGTTAGCATGCCTAGTTCAGTTGGGCAAGAATTTGCCTATTTTGAACCCCCGTACCGAACTTTGGCTTACAACACACCTCCTGTGCAATTGTCAGCATCATCCCAACTTGGTGCTCTTCAGTTGCCGAATCTTAGTAATTTGTCACAGCAAGCGCCGAATGCTAATGCTAATGTGCAAAACACATCCCCATCGGCTAATCTTAATCATGCTTTAGAGAAGCTGAGAGAGGATGTTAATAAGATGTTTAGGGATTCGTTCGGCGTCGAACCTAAAGGAAGTAACCGCACTTATCAAAAGCCGTATCCCTCACATTTTGATCTTGTCGGATATCCTCTCAATTTCAAAGTGCCTGATTTTGTTAAATTCAGTGGAGAAGGTAGCAAGACAACTTATGAACATGTTAGTCAATATTTAGCTCAATTGGGCGATGCTAATTTCAGCGAGGCTTTAAGAGTTCGCTTGTTTTCATTATCATTAACTGGAACAGCTTTTTCATGGTTCATTGCTTTGCCTGCAAATTCTATTCAATCTTGGGTGCAGTTAGAACAAAAATTCCATGACCATTTTTATACTGGTGATAATGAGCTTAAATTGTCCCACCTGACATCGGTTCGGCAAAAACATGACGAACCAGTTATCGATTATATTAGGAGATTTAGAGATGTCAAGAATCGTGCTTTTAATGTGATGATTTCGAGAGGACATGGTCGATCCGCTTTTAATGGCTTGAGATCTCATTTGAAAGAAAAGCTAGATGGGTATGAGTTCATAACTGTCAATCAATTATTACAAAGAGCTTTGGCGCATGAAAGTCGTACTAAAGATCATAGGGAGCATAGGGTAAAGCCTGATCGTCCTAGTATGCACATGGTCGATTGTGATTCCGATTCAGACATTGAGACAACTGATGTTTATGCTGCTGAATTTGCGTGGCCATCAAAGAACAAACCTCATGCTTGTTCTGCTTTAAAGCCGATCCATAAGAATCGTGAGCAAGAAATTAAGTTTACCTTTGATGTTGCTAAATGTGACCGCATATTTGATGCCTTAGTGCAAGAAAAAGTTATTAAGTTGTCACATACATTGCCTCCAAGAGATGAGATTAAGCGGCGGCTTATTGCAAATACCATAATTTTTTTCGCATGCTATTAACGATTGTAATGTTTTTCGACGACAGATACAATCGGCTATCAATGATGGACGATTGACTTTTGCTGAGATGCAAGTGGACAAGACTCCTTTTCCGATGAACGTTATGAATTTGGAGGGCAAGAAAGTTCTTCTTCGGCCTGAGCAAACCAGAGCGGCCGAAGGAAAGGATGTCGTGATTGGTGAGCCAAGAGTTGGGGATCCGAAAGCTAATCTTGGGCGAGCTGTGGCAATGGAGCAAGGTCCCAACGGCAGGCAGACATTGAAGATCTCTATTAAAGCTAGTAATGCCGGGGGGCAACAAGAGCAGCAACTTAAAGCCCAGAAGTTCATCAAGCCGAAGAATCCAGAAGTGGATAAGTGGAAAGTGAACAAGCCTAAAGTTTAGAATACTGAGCATGATAAGTTCTCTTTTGAGCGTCTTCTAGACAAATATTCGAGAGAAGCGGCCAATCCAAAATCAAATTGGCCAGTGAAGAATAGTAAGCGTCCAAGATCTCCTCCAAGGTCTAATCAACAGTCAAGATACTCACCACTAAGGAAGAATTTCGCTTATGATGGTCCTTCACATGGGTATATGGTGCCTTTACCTGCAATCCCACCACCTCCTCATATGCCATACACTATGTGGGATCCAAATGTTGGTTAGTGGATTTCATTGCCTATGCCTCCACCACTTTTTCATCCTGGATGGGTAGCACATAAGAGATCAATATTTGAGAGGCTTTCACATCCTAAGCAAGGCCGTTTGGGTGTAAACCGGCCGATACAAAAATCTCCAATTGACGGAAGGATCCGAGAGTGGTGCCCAAAGCAAGGTTCGCAATTTCCACAAGGTTCAGGATCTGATAGGAAGGTGACTAGCGCTAAAACTATCCAAGTTGGCACCAATAAAGTTCCCATTGGCAGTCCTAGCAAAGGACCGATGGTTATTGGTGATCGGGCCAAAATCATGGATAAAGGCAAAATTGAGCAACCAAAATCAGCATCTAATGATCATGAGGCTAGTTGCAGTGGGACAAAGTGGATTGACCCCAAGTATTTGAGACCACAATGGTGCCCTTCAGGTATTACTAGGGCCAAGAAAAGAAGGCTGCAGCGCATCAAGTCAAGACTCCAAAAGGAAGAAGATGCTGAGAAATTGAGGGACAAAATTTTCAATGAGCTTCGGCCGATAGTCCCAACCAAGCCAGAGTGGAGACCAAAACTAAAGGTTTTTCTAGACAAGATAGAGAAAATTTCAATGCCTGCTTCACCTGTGACGGCAGATGGTGACAAACTTGCATGTTCTACAATGATGCCTAAAGAACTTGTTTCTGCACCTAGTGAAATCAAGTCTACTACCCCCATGCCATCAACTTCATCTAATGCAGGAATGTTCACATTGGGAGATGATGAGGAGATGGTTGATTTTGAGCCAGATCCGGCCGATGACTTTGATTTGAACATGGTTGTTTGCTTGCCTGCCGAGTTTCGTGCCCCTGAAGAAGGAGAGGTGACGCATATGGACTTTGGTCCTAAGATTTCTATGTTTGAAAAGCCTAAGGACCTGGTAAAACACTTGAAACCATTATATATCAGAGGTCACATCAACGGATCGCCGGTGACCCGTATGCTTGTTGATAGTGGTGCTGTAGTGAATCTTATGCCTTATTCGGTCTTCAAGAAGTTGGGTTTCCAGGATGAAGAAATGATGAGGACGAATATGGTATTAAGCGGATTTGAAGGCAAGGGACGAACTGAGCCAAAGGGAGTCATGTCAGTTGAGCTTACTGTTGGGAACAAGTCTTTGGCTACTGCATTCTTCATTGCGGAGGTGCAGGGAAATTATAATGTCATTCTAGGCCACGATTGGGTTCATGCTAATCAGTGCGTGCCATCTACCATGCACCAGTTTTTGATTCAATGGGTGGATGATGAAGTTGAAGTTGTTCACGCGGATGATTCAGTTTGTGTTGCATTGGCTGATACGCCGGTAGATTGGCAACATCCACGTGTTACTTGTTTGACGGGCCGTGATCTTTCAGGTTATGATTTTCTTAGTGCTACAAGAAACGGCTTTGTCCCTGTCAACGTAAAGCCGATTGTTAACAATCGGCCAAATGAATAAATGTTAACCAATGGAATCTGGTGCAGATTGGTTACAGAAGCGTCTTGTAAAATATCGGTCTTGCGGAAGTAGTTTGTGTGAGTCTATAGAAGAGTTGGGTGACATGGATAAGTTGGGTCAAGGTTTTATTTCAGCCGATCCCTTAGAGGAGATTGATTTAGGTGACGGATCGGTTCATAGACCCACATTTGTAAATAAAAATCTTGAGGCCGATTACAAGTTAAAATTAATCGAGCTGTTGAGAGAATATGTTGATTGTTTTGCTTGGGAATATCACGAGATGACTGGCCTGAGTCGAGAACTTGTGGAGCATTGTTTGCCCATCAAGGCCGGTTTTAGACCTTTCAAACAATCAGCCCGGAAGTTTAATCCTAAGATGTATGACCGGATCAAGGAAGAGGTTGAGAGGCTGTTAAAAGCTAATTTTATCAGCCATGCAGGTATGCTGATTGGATTTCTAATATTGTACCTGTGGAGAAGAAATGATCCGGCAAGTTACGGGTATGTATTGATTTCAAAGATTTGAATAGAGCAACCCCAAAAGATGAATATCCTATGCCTATAGCCGATATGCTTATTAATAACGCCTCTGGACATAAGATAATTAGTTTTCTTGACGGTAATGCCGGTTATAATCAAATATTTATGGCCGAAGAGGATGTTTCTAAAACTGCTTTTCGTTGTCCTGGTTTTGTTGGATTATTTGAATGGGTTGTTATGACTTTTGGTTTAAAAAATGCCGGCGCTACGTATCAAAGAGCTATGAATTTGATTTTTCATGACTTGCTTGGTGTTATCCTTGAAGTTTATATTGATGATATTGTCGTCAAATCGGACGCTGCTGAAAATCATTTGGCCGATTTGAAGTTAGCTTTTGAGAGGATGAGAAAGTATGGTTTGAAGATGAATCCTTTAAAAGGTGCCTTTGGTGTATCGGCCGGGAAGTTTATGGGCTTCATTATTCATGAGAAGGGCATAGAGATAGATCCAAAGAGGATTGAGGCAATTCAAAAGATTCAAGCTCCTATGTGCAAAAGAGATGTGCAAAAATTTTTAGGCAAGGTTAATTACCTGAGGCGGTTTATTGCTAATTTGTCCGGAAAAATCAATGCTTTTACACCTATCCTTCTGCTGAAGGATGACAATGATTTTGTTTGGGGAGCAAAACAGCAAGAAGCTTTCGAGAAGATCAAGAAATATTTGAGTTCTCCGCCAGTGTTGATAGCGCCTAGACATGGCGAGCCATACAAAATATATATTGCCGCAGGAGATGATGTCATTGGTGCTGTCCTGACTCAGGAGGCCGGAGGTAAAGAGCATGTTATTAC
Organism: Guadua angustifolia; assembly: GCA_036346375.1. Lineage (NCBI taxonomy): Eukaryota > Viridiplantae > Streptophyta > Magnoliopsida > Poales > Poaceae > Guadua > Guadua angustifolia. Next base: position 38,886,448 of record CM070507.1, read on the forward strand.
ATATATTAGTCGCCGATTGGTTGACACTGAAACAAGGTATACTTTTATTGAGAAATTATGTTTATCTTTATACTATGCCTGCACCAAGTTGAGACATTATTTACTGCCTAGTGCTTGCATAGTTGCTTGTCAGACCGATGTTATCAAATATATGTTGCATAGACCAATTCTTAGCGGTAGAATTGGTAAGTGGGCTTATACTTTGATTGAATATGATTTGGCTTATGAACCTTTAAAGTCTTTGAAAGACCAAGTTATAGCTGATTTTATTGTTGAACATTGGATTGATGATAGGCATAATACTGGCATAAACCTTGTTTCTTTAGCACCATGGAAATTATATTTTGATGGTTCAGTTTGTGACAATGGCCAAGGTGTTGGTGTTGTTTATATATTTCCCCATGGTGTTGTTTTTGAAGCCTCTTGCCACTTAGAATATTTTTGCACTAACAATCAAGCTGAATATGAAGCTTTGCTATTCGGCCTAGAGTTGCTAAAGGATGCCGGCGCCACTTGCGTTGAAGCATTTGGCGATTCCTTACTAGTAGTGCAGCAAGTATCTAAGACTTGCCAATGCCTGGATGGGGTTTTAAACATTTACCTGGATAAGTGTCTAGATATCATTGCATCATTTGATGATTTTAGCATCCATCACATCTTCAGAATTGATAATTGGCAGGCGAACGAGCTAGCTCAGCAAGCATCTGGCTATCACATCGATCGTGGTGTGTTCTTTGTGTCGTATGAGCTGATGACCAACCTTGCTAGCATTAATAAGGCCGATTCTCAGCCCACTAATGATCTGGCCATTGGTAAAAACTCTAATACTTTTATTACTAATGATTGGAGAAAGCCTATTATTGATTATTTACAGAATCCAAGCGAAAGAGTTGATAAGAAGGTTCGGCGGCTTGCATTTAAATATGCGCTAATTGATGACGACTTATATCGCCGAAATGTTGATGGCATTTTACTCAACTGCCTTGACGAAGATCAAGCTAGAGTTGCTATGGGGGAGGTGCATGAAGGCATTTGTGGTACTCATCAATCGGCACATAAGATGAAATGGATGTTGAAACGTGCAGGATTTTATTGGCCAACAATGATGGATGATTGCTTCAAATATTACAGAGGTTGTGAGGCTTGCCAAAAATTCGGTAATGTTCAGTTAGCTCCTGCTGCTATGTTGCATCCTATTATAAAGCCGTGGCCATTCAGAGGATGGGCATTGGATTTTATTGGTCAAATATATCCCGCATCTTCTAAGGGGCATCGATTTGTTCTGGTGGCTACTGATTATTTCACCAAGTGGTCTGAAGCAATATCTCTCAAGAACATGACACATGTTGAGGTAATTCGGTTTATCACTGAGCATATTGTTCATAGATTCGGCATCCCTCAAACATTGACTACAGATCAGGGTTCATCTTTTATTTCTTCTCAAGTGAGGGAATTTGCCGAATCATATAAAATTAAGTTACTCAATTCATCACCATACTATGCTCAAGTGAATGGTCAGGTCAAATCTACTATTAAGATTTTGATTAAACTCATAAAGAAGAAGATAGAGGAAAGCCCTAAGAGATGGCATGAGATATTGTCAGAAGCTTTATGGGCGCACAGGATATCAAAGCACGGTGCCACAAAAGTAACTCCATATGAGCTAGTGTATGGGCAAGAGGCTGTTTTACCTGTTGAGGTAAATTTGGGTGCTTTGAGATTGGCTAAGCAAAATGATCTATCAGCGACAAATTACCGCAATTTGATGATGGACAGTCTTGATGATGTTGCCGATGAGAGGTTCAAGGCATTGCAAGCCATAGAGAAAGAGAAGCTGAGAGTAGCGAAGACATATAACAAAAAGGTCAAGCCGAAAAGTTTTCAGGTCGGTGATTTGGTTTGGAAAGTAATTTTGTCGATTGGTTCAAGAGATAACAAGTTTGGGAAGTGGTCTCCTAGTTGGAAAGGTCCCTATAGAGTAACAAGGATTGTTCCTAGTAATTCTTATTTGGTGAAGTCATTACAAGGTGAATTGCTACCTCGGGCTCTCAATGGTAAATACTTGAAAAGATTTTATCCCAGTGTGTGGCAAGATGCTTAGTTGGTACAGGGCCTACATTTATCACATCATCCTTAGTGTTATTTGGTAGCTGAAGTTGTAAACATCGTGCTCACTCTTGGTTTATGGCCGATGCTGAAAATATCACCCTTATACTGGTAATACGGCCGATACAATGTATCGTCCTTAGAGCATGGCCGATGGTGTGTCATACATCGCCCTTAGTGTTTAAGATGAGAGGGATTTTTTTCCACAATAAAACTTTGTCTCCAATTTTATGCCGTGCATCTATCCCTAGCAAGTGGGATCAGAGTCACGCACCTGGGATTCCGCCGCCGACGGCCTTCATCGCAGATCGCTACGGCCTTCGGTTACGTGCCGTCGTCGCGGTTATCCTCGGCACGATCTCCTCGCGCCGCCTTCGTCACCGTTGTCGCGACCGCAAGATTTTTCCGCCGTCACCTGCGTCCGCACCTACCTCTGCGTGCCGATCTCCTCGGTTTCGCGGCAAGTGGCTAGCCTTTGCCGGCGCTTCTCGGCGCTTTCTCCGAAGCCGCAGTCGCAGCCTAAGCGCCGCTCCACCGCTTGCCGCCTGTGAAGCCTCTCCCGAGAACACCGTGCCCGTGAAGAAGCGGCCGAGCAGATCAGTTTTTGGTTTCTTCAGCCAATCGGTTTCCAAAACAAGAAAGAAGCTCTCATTTGTGTTGTTGTTTGCAGCCTGCCGACTAGAAGTGTGTTGCATTTGGGAAGAACATTCGAGGCGTCTTTTTCGCTTATGGAGCCAGCGGACTTCAAAAAACTAAGAACTCATTTGTGTTTTCTTCGTTCAGTTCCGGCTCAGTTCCCTAGATCGAAGCAGCTCCAGCTCCTATTCAATCTCTCGGCTTCGGCTCCAAACCAGTCAGAGAAATTCCAGCTTCTGTTTTTTGGCTCTAGCTCTTCAGACTTGGGATTCCAGTCAGGCTTGGAATTTCATTGCAGTTCAGGTGGTATTAATCATCGCTGCAACCACGTTATGGAGTTTCAGCAGGCAGGTCGCCGAATTTTATATTCTACATGGAGCATGCCGAAAGTCCATAATATGAGTTCTGCGCTATCTACCCAGCATCCCAGGTGATGTCTTGGCTCATGTTGTTTGCTGATTGAGTGTTCGTGTGAGGGGGAGCCAAAGTATTTTTCGGCATACAAGTTTTGCCGAAAAACAGGGGGGCATATGTTAGCACCTAAAATCAGCACCTTTAGAGTAATTTAGGCTTGAGAAGATGTTTGGTATTGTTATGAATGTTTAGCAGTTAATTCGGCTGTTGAAGCAATGATTAGTGATTAATTCAGCCGAATTGGTTGGTTTACATTAAAAAAAGAATTTTAGACGGTGAAGCAGGGATTAACAGTCTCAGCATATATGTATGCGAGGAGCATGCGAATATGAAGATGGCGCCGGAAGGATTCACCAGAATATGCTAATTAAGGCTCACGTAAAGAAATTAAGGGAAGTCAGGAGAAGAGGTTTGCATGCAAGGAAAGAAGACGCGTATTGCTCACGGATCAGAAGTCAAGTATAGAAGGTCTGGAAAAGCATGACACACACGTATGTTGTTGGCCTAAGAAATTTAAATATTCCTAATCTTGTTGTTCGGCCAAACCGGTTACGAGTCTGACAGGGTCTTGTGGGCTGGATAAGTTAGGAAATCTATTTTGATTTGTAATGCAAATTAGAGTCATGTACCTCCACGGAAAGACCAGCCGCCCTATATATTGTCAAGGGTAACGTCCGATGGAAAATATACAGACATTCAATATTACTACATCTTTTATTTTTCAGAGTTTTTTCATCGTTCTTCGCCTGCGTACCCTATTGCGTTGTCTCCTTGACAGGGGCCTTCCTGGGAGCACAGCGTTTTCAGGTTCAAGTGTGCTGGCGAGGTGTCTTGCGGATCGCACTCCTCGGTTAGCCTCCTTCGACAGTGTGTCCCGCGCATCACGCTCGCTCTCGAAGGCACACGGTGACGTGTTCGTGTGGGAACAAACAGATGGACTGAATAAAACCAATCAAGCGGGATGCTATCGTTGGGTTCTCGACCTTGGCTTGAAGGATACGCATTTCGGATGCATGGCAGCAATTGCGCTCGCTCGTTCATTTTAGGGGAAGTTTGATCAAACGTGTGTTGGGCCGACGGAACATATACTGTCGTACTGCCTTTTTTTTATTCCGTCTGATTACCGCTTTTACTGGTCGGTATGAGACGGGCTTGAGAAAGCGCGTTAAATTTGGCTGTATCTTTGATGGACGTGTCCTGATCAGTGCATTCTTCAAAAGATGATGGCATCAGTCTCGACGATAGTTCTCCAATGTCGCCAGCAAAACGGAGCGCCTGCAAGCACGCTTCCGTTTCAGAGTGGAGGAGATCCTGAAGATCGCGTAGGCCGCCGGCACCGCCCCTAATACGTCCCTGTGCATCTCGGACGATAAAACCCCATTCCCCAGCTCCAGACGCTGCAGATAATGAATGATCCATGTGTGTTGACCTTTAGAAAATCTGCTGGCGGAGGATTCCTCCAAGCTGCAGTGGTCGATTCTTGCCGAGCTGCTTTGCCGAAGACATTCAGGAACTCAAACCATAGGCATGTATCTGAGCAGATGCACAGATCTCACTGGGATTCAGGGTTTCAAAAACCGATGAAAGCCGGTCGAAAACCGCAGTTTTCGATCTTACCATTGCGAGTCAAGATTTAAAATCAGTTGGTAAACCGTTTAATTAAAAAAAATTAAAAAAATTTGAAAAAATTTATGCGATGTAAACCACTCGAGAACCGTGAAAACCACTCAAAAACCGACTTTAAGGAACATTCGATTGGTCGGTTGGTTCTCGATGAAAACCAAGCGGTTTTTCATGAAAACCGAATGGTTTTTATTTTTAAAAAATTTTCCCCAAAATTTTTTATTTCCTAACCCTTCAAATAAAATAACCGTGCTAGTCCAGGAACAGCTAGCACACTCAGCGAACACAGTGATGATAACATAGACATATCACAAAGTAAATAACAGTAATTAAGCAAAAAGAGAACAACTTCGTAACCACATTATTACAAGTAACAAGCCTTATGGCTTAAGTTGGTAAGTAGCAGCGGAAATAAACAGAAACAACAAAGAGAGCCAATCCATTTGCCCACATGCAAACGACTGGGGAGCGCGCCCTAGTAGTCCGGATCGCCTTCATCGAATCCGCAGGCAAAGAAATCATAATCACCTTCAGCTTCAGGATACTCCTCTAGGGAAAATTTGATGTTGCAAGGGTGAGTACACACCGTACTCCGCAAGCCTTGGAAACTTAATGCATGATAACTATATGCAAGGCTTAACAATGGAAGGCATAATATGGTTCATTTGCATAAAGCAGAATTTAACTTGGAATAACAATAGTAATTTCATAAAGCAGTATTTGACAAAAAGTAAATACATAATAATTGAATTTGATGTATAACAATTTAATGGGTTCCAACCACCCGATTGGCTCCAACTGCCAAACCAAAACCCACGAGTTCCAACCACTCACGGTTTTCCAAAACCATTTTCATTTAAAACCAAAACCAGAAAATCTACAATGTGTTAGCGAATTCTACTTGCCCATGACCGTGGGTACGGCTACTCAAGTAGTTTTAACTCTGCAGAGATTGTACACTTTACCCACAAGACATGATCTTCTCTTATTGCCAAGCTATTAACACACTTCCTTTGGTGTGTCGGCCGATAGATCATGACAAGGCCTTTACAATGTACGACGCCGCTACCAACTTCGCTCGCTAAGGTTTCACCGCTGTTAGGGTTACATCCACCTAGTACAGAAGCCCCCTCTTGCGCCTTGCAAGTGTCTACCCGACACCCCATTCAACCCAATGGCGAAGCTAATAACGACACGCACAAACTACTTAGCCAGGTCGTACCCATGTAGACTTGTGGTTGTACGGTAAAGCTCGGTCCAAGGTAACACACGCCTCGGTCCTTAATTGACTAGGGCGGAACAAACACTAAACCAGATCTCGTGCATCCCGCACCCACCAAACAACCATCCGCCCGGTCTAAACCATTTTCATTTTATTTCCAATTTAATAATACCAGCAATACCAATTGTCATAATTTCACAATTAATTTTGAACAATGATTGAAAGAATTTCCATAATGGTAAGGTATCGGAGTATTTAAGCAAGACTAAGCCATTCTACCGTCCCATACCAAATTCTTAATTATCAATAATTACAGTACTTAATATTTTCCTAAGGTGTCAAGGTTGTCACAATTAATGTCAATGAGGGCATAACGAAATTGGAATTTAGCTAAGCATTCAAATTGCATTTAAAGTACTTTACTCAAAATGATAGCATGCATAATTTAAAACAAAATATAATTTTCATGAAATTTAGGATCAATATGTTCAAGGAAGACTTGCCTTCAATGCCTCCCGCTGGTGCTACCTCCGCCGAATGCTCCGCTTGCGCTTCAACTGCGTCGTCTACACGTAAAACAAGAACAAAATAAATAAAATAAATTCAAATAAAATCCAAAAATCAAAATAAGGGTACTGGCAGATAGAGCATGATTTTAGACGAATTTAGAAATTTGGATCATTCGAATCGGAGTTCGAACGGGCTTTCGGAAGTTCCTCGGGAGAGAAAATCAGGAAATGGCTAGGGGCGACACGTGGCGGCACGGGATTGGTTGGGTTCTGATTTTCGGAATAAATCATAGAAAAAAGGAAAATACATGCGGCTGACAGGTGGGGACCACGAGTCAGCGACTCGGTTCATGGTGAACCAAGTTCACCGAGGGTTCCACGGGCGCTGTGACTGGTCACGCTGACGTGGCAGCCACGCGGGATTTAGGACGGACATGGTGGCGACGTGGCGCACACGTGGTTGGCACGCAACGCCAAGTGGCGGCTGACGGGGCAAGACCAGGCGGCCACGTGAAGGGTTGGGCTGACATGGCGCTGATGTGGCGGGGACGTGGCTAGCACATGGCTTGCACATGGCGCCACGTAGATCTAGGGCATACAGTGGCGTCTACGCGGCGGACGCGGGGCGACACGTGGAGGGTGACAAGGCAACTGGCTCGGAGGCTTACCGGGTGAGCCACACGGCGAAGATCTGGCCGTTGAGAGATGATCCGACGGTGACGATGTGAAGGAGCGGCGGGGAGACGTGGAATGATCCGGGGCGTCGGTGAGGGATCGGACGGCGGAGAACACGCGAAGAAGTCGACGGCGAGGGCGGCGCTATTCCACCGGAGCTGAGGAAGACAACACCGAAGACGGCGAAGGAGAGGCGATTAGCGATCGGGTTTGAGTGGGTTAGGAAGGGTACAACGGGATGAACTCAATGGAACCAAAAAGCACGGTGGAAACTCATCGGCGGCGGAGGAATCGGCGGCGGAACGCCTTCGGCACGACGACGAACTTCGGCGAGGTCGTGCGGCCACACGGCGGCGTCTCTAGTCGAATGGGTAGGGCCAGTGGGTGCGGTGCGAGGTGGCAAACCTAGGGAGGTGCGCGGCGCTAGGTCTTATAGCCTCGGGAGGCGAGAAAACGACACGGAAGTCGAGGGCGGCGCACGTGGCTAGGCTTACGGGCGGCGGCGCAGCTCGGGCGACGTGGCTCCATCGCGCCCGTGCGGTTAAGATCCGGCGGTGGAAACACGGAACAAGCGACAGCTGTTAGATCGAAATCCAACGGCCAAGAAACGGCGCGGTTTAGGGTTCGCACGGAAACGGTGGATTGGGCCGGAACGGCGCGAGGAAAGAGCGGGCCGAGGGAAAAAATAGGAGATGGGCCGGTGAAAAGAGAATAGGAACGTGCTGAGTGGAGGAACAGTGATTTCGCCCAAGCGGAGGAGAGAGAAAGGAAAAAGGATTTCCGAATTAAGGTAAACTCAGAAAATCCGAATAAACTTCAATAAATCCAAATAAATAGCAAATAAACTCGGAAAAATCTCCAAAAATACAGAAAAAATCCATGGAGCATAAGGAACCCAATAAAAACTAGAAATCTTTAATTTGAAGTAGGGATTAATCAAATTAAATCCTTTTTGAATTTTGAAAATTCAAATTAAGCTGGAATTAATTCGAATAAATTGCAACTGGTTCAGGTTTTGAAATTCGAGCACAGAGAAACTAAAAACTGGAATGTTACAAAAACCGACTTTAAGGAACATTCGATTGGTTGGTTGGTTCTCGATGAAAACCAAGCGGTTTTTCATGAAAACCGAATGGTTTTTTATTTTTTTAAATTTTTCCCCAAAATTTTTTATTTCCTAACCCTTCAGTTTCTGATGATTTTCGAGTGGTTTTTCTCGAATTTTGAGCTATTTTTTTCAAACACAGTTTTCTGAACCCTGCTGGGATTCTTGGCCTCTCCCCGGCATTGACAACATTGGGGAAAGGATCAACTTTGAAAGTAAGCTCCCCAATATGATGAATCAATGATTGGGATAGAAAATTTTCTATGAGGGTGTACACTTCAAAAGTATAACTTTATAGTCTTGTATAATAATTTCAGAACATTGTAAATCCAACACATATATTTGAAATTTGCTAAAAGTAAAATATAAACAATTCTAAGGTATTAAAAATCTTAAATCACCAAAATCGACACCAATTCAATCAACAGATTTAGCCTATTAAAATAGTAATTTTGAAGTTTTTCAAATTTTTTGGAGGCCCTGGTTGGGTTGCTCCAGATCCACTAGCAAAAATCTTTCTATATATACCTTAAATTAGAACTACAGATTACGATGTAACAACAGGGCCTTTTAAAAGTGAACTATTGCTTTGAAAAGGACGATAATCGGTTTGGTACAAAATTCCAATCCAATGCACAATAGCTTCAAGTGGTAGCTTCAGTGAGTGTGTCGCATCATGGAAGGCTACAACCCCAAAATCGCTCTCAATGCATAGTAGCTTCATAATCACATATACCTAATTTTTTCACCTAAGTATATGTGTTTGCACTAGAAACACCTCCATATAGGAATTGCATGGCAAACCAATATCACACAGGCATGGCCACCTTGTGCAACAGATATTGATATGCTCAAGGGATGCTGGATACGTGCCGGCCTTTCCAACAGGGTAGCGCCTAAATTGTCTTCGATCCTCTCGTACTCTTTTCGCACATCCAAACCTCGTCTATCCATAAACACTTCCCGGCCTATGCGTGCAAGGAACTGAGTAATGCTGAGTACTGTTCTCTGTGACAGCGACACCAGGTTTGTCAGTCGATTGGCAAGCTCGCAAATGTTCCCTTTACCTCTTTCAGATCATATCGGTTTTAGGAGCAAGGATTCAAAAACCAGCGAAATTTCAGAAATTCCAGCAAATTTCGCCGAAATTTCAGGTATGAAGACCGGATTTGACCAGAATTTCACCAATAACCCAAAACAAAGTCATCTTCCATAACAATTTGTTGAAAAACGGAATTTTAAAGATATTTTAATTTATAATTTTGGTAAAAACTATAAGATTTTTATAAAATTTTATGAGCTTAATAATGATATGAAAAATTTATAGTACTATATTTAGAAGTCTAGAATCATACAGAATTTTTTTAAAATAATAGAACTTCATTTGTTATCTTTAAAAATAAAAAATAGAATAAACATAATGAGACAGTAACCGTGTCAGAAATTTATAAATTTTCTCAAGTTTGATCATGATCTAAAATTTTTAGAAGATCTTAAAAATTTCATCAGATCCCTTCTCTTAAAGTTTCAAAAAATTTAAACCTATTTGAAATAGCACTGTCACAATTTTTGGAAATTCCTTAGGTTTGATCATGATCTAAAAATTTTATGGGAACAATAGGGATGCTTCACTACTATCCACAAAAATTTTCAAAACTTTTATGTGCTCAGAACAATGCCAAAAAACTTACAAAAAAAAGTGTCATGGCTGTGACTCGAAGATTTTGACTTTACCAACTAGGCTAGAACTGTTACTGAGTAAGGGCATTGATGAATTATTTCATTTATCTATGTCATTCATACTGATTTTAATGGAGACTCAACCATTCACTCCCTATATAACTCACTCACTTTCCACAAACAGTAGTGAACTAGCTCCACCCGAAGAACTCTATCACCCTCACTATCTCCGGCTATCTCTGGCCAAAATCCGGCCTTCTTCGGCTAGAAGACAGCAAATCTTGACCATCTACACCGAGATCTCAGTTGTTTGCAGCGAGATTTCGGTCGTCTATGCGAGATTAGAGGTAATTAACGAAATCTCTTTTTTTTAAGGATCAATGATTGATGAACCATGCATATATATTGCAGATTGCAGTCAACAATCAAAAGGGCAGTGTATGAATAGTCGTAGAACGGTGATGCATATTTTGCTTCAGTTCATTAATGTATACTCTTTACATGTACAATAATTAGCTAGTATACCTTTTAATATTTAGCATGTACAATAACTAGCATGTGTTAGTGGCATGTTTGAGCAACAAGCACGTGTTAATGGCTTAGTGGCATGTGTGAGCTTTTGTTCATTCCAGTGGAATTCTTTAAGATGATGTTAATAGATACTTTGCATTTAGTTATCACAAATAATATTTTCATTATTGATTTATTGTCTCATTGGTATCTTTTATATTCTTTTGCAGGTTCTCGTAATGGCGGATCGTGCGGGAAACGTATGAGAGCATGAGGAGCACAATGGACCATCTGGGTCAAAGTGCAACTACTATAGGCACGTTATGAAGGGTGGAGGGTTGGCTTGTCGGAAGGAACATCTTGCTGGTTGTCGTGCCCCGATTCTGCAAATCGGGACACTCTGTGTATTCTGCACTAGTCCAGGATCGTGCTAGTGCACACAGGCTAAACAAGGTTTAAAGTACCAACAACATACGCAGCGGAGTAGTAATAAAGTACTTCAAACATGTATATAAATGAGTTGTACGACCTTATGGTCATCCTTACAATAGTTTGCCACGCAGGGCTTACATAAATCAGAGTCACAAGAGTTCAACAGCGGAATAATAAACGTCGAGTGCTCCATCTTCGCCACAGCACCTCGATGAGGCTTGCTTCCTAGTTCCTGCTCTCCAAGAATTCCTCCTCCCATGCAGGTGTAGACTCCTCCTCTCGTAAATTGTTACCCGCAAGGGTGAGTACACACCGTACTCAACAAGTCATGCGCAGAATGCAATTCTATTACTACATGCATGGCTTGTTACAAAGGAATGGCTCAATTGGTTATTTTGCTTTGCATCAATATTTTAAATTACTATTTATTTAGATATAAAGCAGCAAAACCATATTAACATAATAAGTTCTTCAATTATTTTCCACATAATTTTAGACACACAGTCCTTAATCCACTTTTATCATCATCTCTGGCACACAGCCTTCCACCCCATTTTATTTTCAAAACTCTACCCCTTGACTGTAATCCCCGAGCATTGTCCAGTACCGCGGACTTGGCTATTCGAACAGTTTTAACACTCTGCAAAGGTTGTACACTTTACCCACAAGATACAGTTGCACGCCACAAAGGCAATTGACTGTAACAAAGCCTTTCAGAGACTTCTACCTCAACCTAGGAACCTCTCCGGGTTGCCTTCACTATCACTTCCCTCACTCAGAGCCGAAGTATAGGACCGACGAACACCGTTGAATAGGGTACCAAGCCGTAGCATAGGCACACTCCCACGTACAGTTATCCCCGTGTAACTACCACCCCGAGGTATCAAATGTGAGATATCAGAATCTTACTAAACTAGGTCTTCCCATTCAGATATGTAGTTGTACGAGAGACTCAGGTCAAAGGCTTACAAGGTGAAGTCCTTAACTGACCAAGGCAAGACATCCTTCTCTCAAACTTGGCACACAGCCCTCACAACACTCAAAACCCCCAAATGCCACGAAGGCCCACCTGGCATACAGCCTCGGTCCACTTGCCCTAGTCTAAATCAATTCCCACCCAAGTGATTTAACGGTGCAACACATGCATGTAATCATCCTTCTTGTAGAACCACACAGGTCTCTACATTCCAGTGTCAATACCAACATTCCACCTTTTACCAAAATGCATTCACTATTCTTTAGTCAATATTGCTTTTGTATTCCAAAAAGATTACTCACAATATATGCATGGCTAAGCAACTATTCACGGTCTAGCCTCCCGTGTTGGCACAATATTATCAACCAACTAATATTACCAAACTTAGGACATCAAATGAAATCATGTCATACAATTACTAGTGACAAGGTGGCAATAACAAATAGTTTGTTTTAGCTAATTCACCCAAATTATTTAAATCCATTTTTAATTGAATTAGCATGCATAATTTGAATCAAAATACATTTTCAAATCGTAGGAGCAAAATGGTCAAAGCACAACTTGCCTTCAAATAGCTGCTGGTCCTGATCCGAAGCTTGATCTTGTGCTGGAAATTCACCCTCGTAACTCTCCAGCAAATCAACGTCTACGTAAATCATATGTACACACAATTAATATAATTTATAGAGAGCAAAATCAACTCTAAAAATTCAATAAAATTCACTGATAAATAGATCTTGATTTTACAAATTTTTAGAAATTGAAATCACTCAAATCGGAGTTGAAATGCAAAAGTTATAGCCATTTGAAGTTTATAAATTAATTAAAATGAATAAACCGAATTACTTTATTTATTTTTATACGGGAAACTCGGAAATATGTCGTCAGCGTGACGTCAGCACTAGATTTGTTTTTCACCGAATTATTTTTCTAAGAAAATCGAATTATTGCGTCAAGATGACGCCATTCGACGTCAAGATTCATCTCTTGGTCATGAGTGACATGTGGGTCCCATCGATGACGGCAAGATGACACGTGCACGATCCGTCGTGACACGCGGCATTTAATTATCAACCGAAGGCTCGATCTAATCTCAACGTGCGATTTAAAATAAACGACCACGATTGACACGTGGCATCACAGAAGCCACCAGATCCTGATCGAACGGCTAAAAGTAAATCGGTCGACGTCAACAGCAACAGCGCCGAGGACTCCTCGGTTCCCACGCGACACGCGTCATCTCGAGACTAGCCCGGCACGCGGCAAGATCTCTACCGTTCATTCAAAATTCAACGGCACGGATTGAATCCAATTCACGCTACAGATCGGCCGTGGCTACCGGGCGCGACGTGTGGGACGACGAGCCGCACAAGTAAAATCCGACGGTCTAGATCTAATCAATCCTACGCTAATAACACAGATCTAACAGCTACGGTTAATTAGACTACGTGGCTACACTAGAATCACACGATCAAGATCTAACGGCTGATAAATGAAGATGGGGTTTACTATTAACGCGACTACGTGGCTGAATCTTGACCGTATATCCAAGATCTAACGGCTACGATCTAACGCATCTAAGGAACACGTGGGCAGTCCCGGAGGTGAGCACGTGTCCAAATCTAATCCGTCCATCGAAATTTCTACGGCTAAGATCTACTGCTGCACTGCTCTGGTTTCTACCGAGAGAGAACACGTGGACTCACCCCGATCGTTGGATACAGATCCGACGGTTGATGAAGCTCGTGAGTTCCGGTGTTGGCGTGACGAGAAGAGGTGGCCGGAGTTGAGGAAGACGACGTCGACGAAGGTGTTCCGGTACTGCTCCGGCGACAAGAAGTAGCTCCACGGACGCGGCTTGGTGCGGGGATCACTCCGGTGGTCACGATGACGGCGGAGACACACCGAAGGCGGTGCAAACACGGCGGAGACGCTCCGGTACTACGGCGAGCAACTATGGGCAAACGGCGACGAGATGAGTGGTGTGGTTTGGGGCAAAACATGCGCACGGCGAAGAGCTTTCCGGCGAGGTGCTCCATGGGCTTTATAGCCTCGGAAGGCGAGCTCAACCGCCGTTTAAACGCGATGGTTACTCATCGGCAGTGGCGGCGGCGGTGGAAATGGCAGAGGCGACGTGGACGCATCTCGCGCGTACACGTGGCGACGATCGAATGGTGCGGTGCGCAAGCGAAGCGGAGAGCTTCTCGGTAGTCAATCCGTCGGACGGTAATCTGACGGCGGCGTTAGGGTTTCCGTGGCGCGGGCCGAGTGGTTTACACAGTAGTGGGCCGGGCCCGATACTATTCATTGGTTTTCCTCAGATTTTCAAATAAAGATAATTCTAAAAATTCATTTAAATCATTTGAGGCTTTTAAAATATCAGAAAAATTCTAGAAAAATTCCATAAAATATTTTAGAGCATTTTGAACTCTAATAAAATATTTTCATTTATATTTTGCAAAAACTTATTCATTATTTAATTAATTTCGTAAAAGGTTAAATTTCGTAAATTCCAATTAAATCCAAATAAATTCCAAAAATTCTCAAAAATTTAGAATAACTTATAAAATTTAAAATAACCAAATTTTGGAATGTTACAAACCTCCCTCCCTTAACAGAATCTCATCCCCGAGATTCAGCGCTGACTAGAGAAGAGGTTGGGAAACTCCTTCAAATCTTCCTCACGCTCCCAAGTTGCTTCGCTTTCTGAGTGGTTGCTCCAATCGACTGCAGGCGGGTTGACTTGTTCCTTGTTTCACGATCCATGGTGTCCAAAATCTTCACTGGGTGTTCCTTGTAAGTTAAATCCTCTTGCAGTTCAATAGCCTCTATAGGTGCTTGTTCTTCCGGTACTCGAAGACATTTCTTCAATTGCGATACATGAAATACATCATGTACCCCGCCAAAGACCGAGGCAATTCTAACTCGGTAGGCAACTTCACCTTTATGCTCAAAATCTTGAATGGACCCACGATCTTGGGGCAAATTTTCCTTTCGTTTGAAACCTTTTAACTCCTTTGAGTGGCGTGACCTTGAGATAAACATAATCTTCTGGTTCAAAACTCAAATGACGACGTCGGTTGTCAGCGTAGCTCTTTTGCCTGGATTGTGCTATCTTGGTCTTTCTCTAATCAAAGCAATCTTCTCTCTCGTGATCCGAGAGTATGTACGGTCCAAAACGTGACGTTCTCCGCCTCGCTCCAATTTAATAGTGTTAGACATGAACGACCATATAAAGCTTCAAATGGGGACATTTTTAAACTAGCTTGATAACTATTATTATAGCTAAATTCTACGTACGGCAAGCATTTATCCCACAATGTGGTATATGACAATGCACAGGCTCTTAACATATCCTCGAGTATCTGATTTACCCATTCAGTTTGACCATCCGTCTCATGGATGATATGTTGTACTGAAATTCAAATGGGTGCCCATCGCCGTATGCAACTTATCCCAAAATCTTGAGGTAAATTGAGTACCTCTATCTGATACTATCTTCTTAGGTACACCATGCAAACAAACAATCCTCGCCATGTACAGCTCTGCTAACTTATCCCCTGAGTAGGTTGTCTTTACTGGTATGAAATGTGCAACCTTTGTTAAATGATCTACTATAACCCATATGGAATCGTATCCACCTTGAGTCCTTGGCAAACCGGTGATGAAATCCATCCCGATTTCTTCCCACTTTCATTCCGGTATCTTCAATGGTTGTAACAGTCCTACTGGTCTCTGATGCATTGCTTTGACACTCTGGCATACGTCACACAACGCTACATGTTCAGCTACCTCTTTCTTCATATTTGGCCACCAAAATCTTTTCTTCAAATCCTGATACATCTTTGCACTCCCTAGATGAATTGAGTACTTGGAATCATGTGCTTCCTCAAGTATCAACTGCTTCAATTTAGGTGTATGGGGTACGCAGATTCTATTCTTCATCCATAAGGTACCTTGCTCATCTACTTCGAAGTCCTTGGCTAGGTCTTCGTCCATTTTGGATTTGATCCTATTAATCTTATCATCATCCTTTTGACCTTCCCTGATCTGCTCTTCTAGGGTCGGTTTTACTTCCAAAGTAGCTAAAAATCCTTCCAGTACAACTTCCAATCTTAGCTTCTGAAGCTCTTTACATAATTCAAACTGGTTTTCTGCAACTACCGAATTTAAGCTGTGGCTTTTCCGACTCAAAGCATCTGCCACCACATTTGCTTTTCCTGGATGGTAATGGATTCCGATATTATAATCCTTGATTAATTCCAACCATCTTCTTTGTCTCATATTCAGGTCTGATTGGTAAATATATACTTTAGACTTTTGTGGTCAGTATATATTTCACATCAGTTTTTGATGAGATAATGGCGCCATATTTTAAGGGCATGCACTACAGCAGCTAACTCTAGGTCGTGAGTTGGGTAATTTTGCTCATGTGGCCTTAACTGCCTTGATGCATAAGCCACTACTTTGCCGCTTTGCATCAGAACACACCCGAGTCCTTGACGCAAGGCATCATAGTATATATCAAAGTTATCCTTAGCATTTGGCAACACTAAAACAGGTGCCGAAGTTAGACGCTTCTTTAATTCCTGGAAACTCTTTTCATACTCGGGCGTCCACATAAACTTTTTCTCCTTTTTCAACAGTTGCATAAGAGGTCTCGCAATCGATGAAAAACCTTCGATGAACCGGCGGTAATATCCCGCCATACCAAGGAAACTTCTGATCTGGGTAACCGACTTTGGTTGCTCCCAATGTAGTACTGCCTCCACTTTCTTCGGATCAACAGCTACTCCTTCAGTGGTCATTACATGTCCCAGAAACTCTACCTTCTTTTTCCAAAAGTCACATTTGCTAAATTTTGCATACAATTGATTTTCTCTTAACTTTTCCAAAACCATTCTTAAATGTCTAGCATGCTCTTCTTCAGTCTTGGAGTAAATTAAAATATCATCAATGAATACGACGATAAACTTATCCAAATATTCCATGAATACTTTGTTCATCATATTCATGAAATAAGCTGGGGCATTGGTCAATCCAAAGGACATGATCGTGAATTCATAATGCCCATATCTTGACGAGAAAGCTGTCTTTGGTATATCCTCAGTCCGAATTTTTAATTGATGGTATCCGGATCTAAGATCTATCTTAGAGAAGACTCCCGCTCCTCTCAACTGATCGAAAAGATCATCTATCCTGGGTAATGGATACTTGTTCTTTATCGTCACATCATTAAGTGCACGATAATCTATACACATTCTAAAACTTCCATCTTTCTTCTTGACAAACAACACCGGTGCTCCCCACGGTGATGAACTAGGTCTTATAAATCCCTTCTCCAATAATTCCTCAATTTGCTTATTCATTTCTACCAGCACTTCGGTGGACATTCTATAAGGTCTCTTAGCTGTTGGAGTTGTCCCAGGTACTAGCTCAATTACAAACTCTATATCCCTATCTGGTGGCATTCCAGGTAAATCCTTAGGAAAAACATCCAGAAACTCGTTAACCACTGGAACCTCTTCCATATTAACAGCCTTCACGCTATTGACCATCAGTTGACCATCCTGAACTGCATTTGCTTGAATCTCCACCTTCAGACCATCTGGGCTCTCAACTGTTACTACTCTCCGACCACAATCTAGCACTGCCTTGTGCTTGAATAACCAATCCATTCCCAAAATAACATCCAGTGTTTGGGTATCCAATATAATTAGGTTCGCTAGGAACTCTATTCCATTTATTAATAATTTTACCCCGGAACATCCTACTTTAGCTCGGAGTTCTGATCCAGGGGTCTGGACTATAAGCGTACTCTTAAGTATGACCACATCCAAATCATTTTGCACAACAAAAACTCTAGAAATAAATGAATGCGAAGCTCCAGAATCGAACAAAATTGTAGCTTGTACTGAGTTAACTAGAAACTTACCTAGTACAACATCCGCGGCGTTCTGGATTTCATCTGCCGTGATGTGGTTGACTCTTCCTCGCATAACTGATTGGGGTGCAGCTCCCGCTTGAATAGGTCCTCGGCTTCCTTCTTGAACAGGAGTTCTAGCTGAAGTATTTCCCAAGTTAAAATGGACAGGAGTGACTCCTCCCTTCTTGGGACAAGCATTGGTGAAGTGCCCCATCTTGTTACAGTTGTAACAGCGTCTTCCAACCATCGATGAATTTCCTCCGACTTGGTTAATTGCTCTTGATGGTGTCTGAGGATTCTGACCAGTAGGTTGTGGTGCTGATAATGATGTTCTAGCTCTGCTCCCGGGTTGAAACCTTGTGAACTGCTGGGGTACCACTCTCGGCCTCTGCTGCCCTTGATGACTCTTTTGCTGGGCCATACGGCGCTTGCGGTTGTTATCCAGCTCTTTGCGCTTGTCTTCAAGGATTAGGGCCTTGTTGACCAGCTCCTGGAAATCAGGGAATGTATGGGTGATCAATCCCACTTGCAGTCCAGTGTTCAGTCCCTTCATGAATCGAGACTGTCTGGCCTTATCCGTTGCTACATCCTCCAGAGCATAGCGTGCAAGCTGGGTGAATTTGTTCAGATAGTCGGCCACTGACTGGCCTCCCTGCTTCAAAGACCTAAATTCTTCCTTCTTAAACTCCATCATACCCTCCCAGACGTGGTAATCGATTTTAAGGTCAGAGTGAATTCCTCCTAGGTGATCTCCTGGGGATGCTCGTGGGAAGCGCAGTAATTCTCCCACCACTCTGCGGCAGTTCCTTCTAACTGATGAGAGGCATACAAGACTCTCTCGTTGCCTGCACACTGAGATATGTGCAGCTTCCTTTCAATCGTCCGAAGCCAATCATCTGCTTCAATGGGATTGACATTTCCAGAGAAGGTTGGAGGCCTGGTCCTCATAAAATCTGACAACCTAGATTGGTGCCCATGATTCATAGCCTGATTGTTGTTGTTAGTCATGCCTTTGATTCTCGCAACTCATCGCATTTGATGCATCATGGTGCGATCATCGAGTTTGAGTTTGAGCGGTCAGAAAAGCTCCCAAATTGCCCATATCAACAGGTGGTGTCGGCTGAGGATTTGGTGCGTTGTTTTGGTTTCCACCCTACTGTGATCCGCTTCCTCCCGCTCCATGGCTTCCACGAGTGTTCACCATCTGAAGAACAATAATGTTTATAGGGAAGAAAGAAATAGAAAAGACAAGTACACAAGATACTTATACAGGGAAAAGATTTGACTCAAACAAAAGCACACAACTTTATTATTATAAGGATTTGGTCGCTCATAAATGCCTACGGCATTGCGACACACACCTAGCACACATTTAAACATCCATAGAAATTGTTCATCACAAGCAACCATAACAACTCATAGAGTTCAGATCAAAACAAAACGTTCTAAAGACGGACTCAATTAAACTGACTCGATAAACTT
Source organism: Guadua angustifolia (assembly GCA_036346375.1). NCBI lineage: Eukaryota > Viridiplantae > Streptophyta > Magnoliopsida > Poales > Poaceae > Guadua > Guadua angustifolia. The sequence goes on from CM070507.1 coordinate 38,905,744, forward strand.
GACTCAACATATGAGTCGACTCTGACGAAAACTAAAACTCTCTAGTCGTCAAGCCATCCAGGCTGCGGTCCTCCTGGTGCGTACTGCGGCGGGTGCGGCGGCATAGGAGAAAACTGGTCCTGATGCCCCACAGCTGGCGGTACAAACGAGCCCACCAACTCTGCTGGCTCTGGGCCGCTGCTCAGTGCTAGTGGCTCGGCACCTCCTCGTGACCGGCGCGCCTACACCGGGCGTCTCCTACTGCGCTCGGGCTCCTCGGGATCGGGGTCGTGCAGCTCCAACTCTGGCTCTGGCTCGGGCTCCTCCAATGCCTCCACCAACTCGTGAACCCTCCTGATATAGAGAGCCAGGTTCTCCCTAGCCTCCCGCAGCTGAGTCCTGACCTCCGTGACCTCATCACGGGCCCTCTGCAGCTCCTGGACTGTCTCGTCCATGGACTCCTCCTGGGCGATGACGAACCTCGCGCAGATGGGTGATTGTAGCATCCTCCTCCTCGATCGGGTCCCGGTCGAAGCGGTTGTCCCGGCGTGGGTGGTGACGGAAGACGGTGCCCACAAGCTCAGCGGAGTAGGTGCGGGCAATCTGCCGCATCGCAAGGCGTGCGGTCTCCTGGATCCCACCTCAAACATAGACCTCCTCGCAGTGATGTGAACAGGACGACTCGCTCTCCCCCTATTTCGAGCGTAGACAGTGATCTTCACATCCCAAGCTATGTTCAGTCCTGCCCGAGCCACAGAGTTTCCCCGATAGATCGGTCTATCGAAGCCCTCAAGCAACTGTAGCAGACGCCATAGCTCAGCAGCAAAACCTCTAATGCACTCACCGAAAGTGTGGATCCTCCTCATCTACCAAAACACACCTCGTTAGCTATAGATTTTAAAATCATAAAGTAATAACCAGAAAATTGCAGCATAGGTGCGAAGTATGAAGAAAAAGATTAGTCAAGATTTCATTGATAATCTTGTACAGTTTTAATCTTATAAAAAATAGTTTTATCTTCCTCGGCCAGTCTACCAAGGGTCAAGTCCTACAGTCAGTATGCTTTGATACCACCTCTGTCGTGCCCCGATTCTGCAAATCCGGACACTCTGCGTATTCTGCACTAGTCCAGGATCGCGCTAGTGCACACAGGCTAAACAGGGTTTAAAGTACCAACAACATACACAGCGGAATAGTAATAAAATACTTCAAACATGTATATAAACGAGTTGTACGACCTTATGGTCATCCTTACAATAGTTTGCCACGCAGGGCTTACATAAATCAGAGTCACAAGAGTTCAACAGCGGAATAATAAACGTCGTAGTGCTCCATCTTCTACCACAGGCACCCTGACGAGGCTTCCTTCCCTAGTTCCCTGGCTCTCTAGTAAATTCCTCCTCCCATGCAGGTGTAGACTCCTCCTCTGGTAAATTGTTGCCCGCAAGGGTGAGTACACACCGTACTCAACAAGTCATGCGCAGAATGCAATTCTATTACTACATGCATGGCTTGTTACAAAGGAATGGCTCAATTGGTTATTTTGCTTTGCATCAATATTTTAAATTACTATTTATTTAGATATAAAGCAGCAAAACCTTATTAACATAATAAGTTCTTCAATTGTTTTTCACATAATTTTGGACACACAGTCCTTAATCCACATTTATCATCAACTCTGGCACACAGCCATCCACCCCATTTTATTTTCAAAACTCTACCCTTGATCAGAATCCCGAGCATTATCGATCAAGTAGACTCGGCTATTCGAATAGTTTTAACACTCTGCAGAGGTTGTACACATTACCCACAAAATACAGTCGCACGCCACAAAGACAATTGACCGTAACAAAGCCTTTCAGAGACTTCTAGCTCAACCTAGGAACCTCTCCGGGTTGCCTTCACTATCACTTCCCTCACTCAGAGCCGAAGTATAGGACCGACGAACACCGTTGGATAGGGTACCAAGACGTAGCATAGGCACGCTCCCCCGTACAGTTACCCCCATGTAACTACCACCCCGAGGTATCAAAGGTGAGATATCAGAATCTTACTAAACTAGGTCTTCCCATTCAGACATGTGGTTGTACGAGAGACTCAGGTCAAAGGCTTGCAAGGTGAAATCCATCTAATCAATCCTACACTAATAACACGAGATCTAATGGCTACGGTTAATTAGACTACGTGGCTACACTAGAATCACCGATCAAGATCTAACGGTGATAAATGAAGGTGGGGTTTACTATTAGCGCGACTCGTGGTGAATCTTGGCCGTATATCCAAGATCTAACGGCTACGATCTAGCATCTAAGGAACACGTGGGCGATCCGGAGGTGAGCATGTGTCCAAATCTAATCCGTCCATCGAAATTTCTCGGCTAAGATCTCTCTTTGCCTTTGCTCGGTTTCTCTGAGAGAGAACACGTGGACTCACCACGATCGTTGGATCTGATCCGCGGTTGATGAAGCTCGTGAGTTCGGTGTTGGCGTGGCGAAAGGTGGCGGAGTTGAGAAACGGCGTCGGCGAAGGTGTTGTCTTGCTCGGCGACAAAGTAGCTCCCGAGCGCGGCTTGTGCGAGGATCACTCCGGTGGTCACGATGGCGGAGACACCGGCGGTGCAAACACGGCGGAGGCGCTCGATTACTCTGGCGAGCAACTATGGGCAAGCGGCGGCAGATGAGTGGTGTGGTTTGGGGCAAAACATGCGCCGGCGAAGAGCTTTCGGCGAGGTGCTCCATGGGCTTTATAGCCTCGGAAGGCGAGCTCAACCGGCGTTTAAACGCGATGGTTACTCATCGGCAGTGGCGGTGGCGGTGGAAATGGCAGAGGTGATGTGGACGCATCTCGCGCGTACACGTGGCGACGATCGAACGGTGCGGTGCGGCGAGCGGCGAGACTTCTCGGTAGTCAATCCGTCGGACGGTTAGCGACGGCGGCTTAGGGTTTCGTGGCGCGGGCAAGTGGTTTACGATGAGTGGGCGGGCCGATACTAATCATTGGTTTTCCTCAGATTTTCAAATAAAGATAATTCTAAAAATTCATTTAAATCATTTGAGGCTTTTAAAATATCAGAAAAATTCTAGAAAAATTCCATAAAATATTTTAGAGCATTTTGAACTCTAATAAAATATTTTCATTTATATTTTGCAAAAACTTATTCATTATTTAATTAATTTCCAGAAAAGGTTAAATTTCCAGAAATTCCAATTAAATCCAAATAAATTCCAAAAATTCTCAAAAATTTAGAATAACTTATAAAATTTAAAATAACCAAATTTTGGAATGTTACAAACCTCCCCCCCACCCTTAACAGAATCTCGTCCCCGAGATTCAACGCTGACTAGAGAAGAGGTTGGGAAACTCCTTCAAATCTTCCTCACGCTCCCAAGTTGCTTCGCTTTCTGAGTGGTTGCTCCACTGGACTCTGCAGAAGCGGGTTGACTTGTTCCTTGTTTCACGATCCATGGTGTCCAAAATCTTCACTGGGTGTTCCTTGTAAGTTAAATCCTCTTGCAGTTCAATAGCCTCTACAGGTGCTTGTTCTTCCGGTACTCGAAGACATTTCTTCAATTGCGATACATGAAATACATCATGTACCCCTGCCAAAGACTGAGGCAATTCTAACTAGTAGGCAACTTCACCTTTGCGGCTCAAAATCTTGAATGGACCCACGTATCTTGGGGCAAATTTTCCTTTCGTTTGAAACCTTTTAACTCCTTTGAGTGGCGTGACCTTGAGATAAACATAATCTTCTGGTTCAAAACTCAAATGCGGCGTTGGTTGTCGGGTAGCTCTTTTACTGGATTGTGCTATCTTGGTCTTTCTCTAATCAAAGCAATCTTCTCTCTGCATCGAGAGTATTACGATCCAAAAGCGTGATGTTCTCCGTCTCGTTCAATTTAATGGTGTTAGACATGAGCGACCATATAAAGTTTCAAATGGGGACATTTTAAACTAGCTTGATAACTATTATTATAGCTAAATTCTCGTCGCAAGCATTTATCCCACGATGTGGTATATGACAATGCACAGGCTCTTAACATATCCTCGAGTATCTGATTTACCCATTCAGTTTGACCATCTGTCTGCGGATGATATGTTGTACTGAAATTCAAATGGGTGCCCATCGCCGTATGCAACTTATTCCAAAATCTTGAGGTAAATTGAGTACCTCTATCTGATACTATCTTTTTAGGTACACCATGCAAACAAACAATCCTCGTCATGTACAGCTCTGCTAACTTATCCCCTGAGTAGGTTGTCTTTACTGGTATGAAATGTGCAACCTTTGTTAAATGATCTACTATAACCCATATGGAATCGTATCCACCTTGAGTCCTTGGCAAACCGGTGATGAAATCCATCCCGATTTCTTCCCACTTTCATTCAGTATCTTCAATGGTTGTATGATCCTCTTGGTCTCGATGCATTGCTTTGACACTCGGCATCGTCACTAGCGCTACATGTTCAGCTACCTCTTTCTTCATATTTGGCCACCAAAATCTTTTCTTCAAATCTGATACATCTTTGCACTCCTGGATGAATTGAGTACTTGGAATCATGTGCTTCCTCAAGTATCAAGCTGCTTCAATTTAGGTGTATGGATGCATGATTCTATTCTTCATCCATAAGGTACCTTGCTCATCTACTTGAAGTCCTTGGCTGGTCTTCGTCCATTTTAGATTTGATCCTATTAATCTTATCATCATCCTTTTGACCTTCCCTGATCTGCTCTTCTAGGGTCGGTTTTACTTCCAAAGTAGCTAAAAATCCTTCCAGTACAACTTCCAATCTTAGCTTCTGAAGCTCTTTACATAATTCAAACGGTTTTGCAACTACGAATTTAAGCTATGGCTTTTCGACTCAAAGCATCGCCACCACATTTGCTTTTCTGGATGGTAGTGGATTCGATATTATAATCCTTGATTAATTCCAACCATCTTCTTTGTCTCATATTAGTCGATTGGTAAATATATACTTTAGACTTTTGTGGTCGTATATATTTCACATCGATTTTGATGAGATAATGGCGCCATATTTTAAGGGCATGCACTCTGTGACTAACTCTAGGTCGTGAGTTGGGTAATTTTGCTCATGTGGCCTTACGCCTTGATGCATAAGCCACTACTTTGCGCTTTGCATCGAGACACACGAGTCCTTGGCGCAAGGCATCATAGTATATATCAAAGTTATCCTTAGCATTTGGCAACACTAAAGCAGTGCGAAGTTAGGCGCTTCTTTAATTCACGGAAACTCTTTTCATACTCAGCGTCCACATAAACTTTTCTCCTTTTTCCATGATTGCATAAGAGGTCTCAATCGATGAAACTTCTATGAACGCGGTAATATCCGCCATACCAAGAAACTTCGATCTGGGTAACCGACTTTGGTTGCTCCCAATGTAATCTTGCCTCCACTTTCTTGGATCAAACTACTCCTTGATGGTAATTACATGTCCCGAAACTCTACCTTCTTTTTCCAAAAGTCACATTTGCTAAATTTTGCATACAATTGATTTTCTCTTAACTTTTCCAAAACCATTCTTAAATGTCTAGCATGCTCTTCTTGATCTTGGAGTAAATTAAAATATCATCAATGAATCTGACGATAAACTTATCTAAATATTCCATGAATACTTTGTTCATCATATTCATGAAATAAGTTGGGGCATTGGTCAATCAAAGGACATGATCGTGAATTCATAATGCCCATATCTTGGAGAAAGTCGTCTTTGGTATATCCTCGGTCCGAATTTTTAATTGATGGT